>LPNX010327877.1:0-17200 GCA_001517045.1 Pseudotsuga menziesii | reverse complement strand
ATTAGGGAACACCCACATGCACCATAGGCATCTTCTGCCATTAGTCTCCATAACCCATTATCTAGCAATGCTCTGAAAAAGTAATGTATGTTCTTAATCCTCCCATTCTCCCATTTCCTATCATGAAATGGTGTATAAAGGAGTATTGTATTTCCATAATAACGTTGGACATCACTCCTTTTTGGGTCGTTTATTACAGGAGAAATAAATCTCCTAGAGATGTCGTATCTCGTATCAGCTCTAGTCTTCTCATCAACAACGTCAATTTTTGCTTCAGGCAGAAGCATCATCTCTCTCTCCTACTCTTGGGGAAATAGATCCACGTAAAGTTAAGTATTTGTTGACAGATGGATCGACAGTGCACAGTAATTATGGTGTACATTTTCTCTCTGTCAACTCATATGTGATTATTAGTATAGTGTGGTGTTTTTTGCTTTAGTTTTAGTGTTTCATTTTAATAATTTTCATTTTTGATGTCCGAGTCTACTTCATTTACATGTCTGGGACTAATGTAAAGGTTGATGCACGATTGCATACTCATTTGCAAATGCATATTTGATTGAATAAATTGTGTAAAACTTAGTCTAAAACATTTTGTTTGCATTTGTACAGGATAGGAAAGAAGCAAAACATTCCAGGCATGCCCCTAATCGGGACTTGGGGACTATTTTAGGGATCAACAATGCTGAGTCATTTAATTACAAAAGCTCAGAGCAGAGTACCCCTGTACTGAAACTTGTTTTGCATCCCCGTCTGAAAAAACACATGAAATCACACCAGGTTGATGGATTTAACTTTTTGCAAAAGAACCTTATAGCTGAAGAACCTGGTGGCTGCATTTTGGCACATGCACCAGGAACAGGGAAGACATTCCTTATGATTAGCTTTATTCAATGTTTTTTGACTAAGTACCCAGAGGAAAGGCCACTGATTGTAGCACCCAAAAGCATTTTGGGTTCATGGATGAAAGAGTTTAAAAAATGGGGAGTGGAGGAGATCCCTGTTTATAACCTATATGATGTAACCAATAAGGAAGAAACGTTGAGATGCAACCAGCTTCAGACGTTGAGAGAATGGAAAGAAAACAAGAGTATTCTCCTTGTAAGTTATTCACAGTTCTCAAGTATAGTCTGTGAAAAATCAGAAAATCAAATGACACAATCTTGCCAACAAATTCTACTTGAGGGACCAGGACTGTTGGTTTTAGATGAAGGGAATTTCCCACGCAACAAGGACACCAACATACTCCATTCTCTTTCCCAAATACATACAAGGAGACGGGTGTTATTGTCAGGCACCCTCTTTCAGAACAATTTTAAAGAGCTCTTCAATCTTTTACAAAATTCCTCATCTAAATTCATCCATAGTAGTATATAGTTGTTTCACAAGACATTGGAAACTATATATTTGAAATTTGAATGAACTGTTCGAACAGAAAAGTGGAAGAGAAATACATAGAAACATCAGAGTCTTAATAAAAGACATGGCCACTATAGCCTTCATCCACCTGCTGCTCTTCATTACCAAGTCCTTTGGAGTTAGAAATATGCATGATAGCTATGGATCTTTGCTGAACAGTGTCATCCTCCTTCAGTTTTGAGCCTTCTGAGTGAACTTTTTGAGACTGCATGCCCTGAGACAGGCCCAAAATGATTTTGAAGTGCATCTCTATATCACTGTATCACTGATCCCCCTGTTCCTTAACTTCACACTCCAGATCCTCTTGCTTGGTATCCTGTTGTGGCATGCAGTTTTTATACCATCAATCGACCTCCTCAGTGCATCCATTTGGGACTTCGTTTGGCGAAATACCAAATAAGCCCATCTTATTTGGGATTTGGGCTTATTTGGGAGTTCATTATGGTTTTCTAGACTCTGGCTTGTGACCTTTTTCAAGGTAATCTGAAAAGCCTCATTTTTATTTTTGCAATCTAAAAACAAGGCTCAGCCATGTGGTAGTACTTTCAAATCGAATATTTTAAAATAAAGATGTAATGAAACAGACCATTAATGCAAAGCTATTGGCCTCCAAATAAGATTTTTTATTTCTTTCAAGACATGAACCTCATGAATTTCACCTATTATATAAGCCCAACAAGTGGTGCCAAGGTAGAAATGTAATGACATGTAAAGGCTGGTAAGGCCTAATATTTTAGATTTGAACTCTTTTCAAGCCTTCTTCAGCCGGTTGATCAGTATCATTACTGCAACTGAGAGGCATCCAAAATTAATGTAGAGGGGGCATGTTCAAGATACAGTTGAGAGAATCAGGTTCCCTGTGTTTTCTTTGCTCACAATTCCTCTAAACTTTGCCAAAGTTCCAAGTACAGACTCTATAAGCTGCAGAGGCATCCAAAATTAATGTACAGGGGGTATGTTCAAGATACAGTTGAGAGAATCAGGTTCCCTGTGTTTTCTTTGCTCACAATTCCTCTAAACTTTGTCAGAGTTCCAAGTTCAGACTCTATAAGCTTAAAGCTAGCATATGTTCTTAAGATTTCTCAGATTTCCAGCGTTGTTATGTTTTCAAATCTAAGAGCATCTCACTGTAGATTTGACCTTGAAATATGTCTTTGCAGATAATCCAGGTAATATTTTTTTTTTTAAAAATTTCAAATACCGTTGCTTAAGCGATGGCTGCAAGTATTTTTTTTTTTAAATTTCACCAACCGTGGATACATTGACGGAAAGGAGTGGCTATAGCGATGGAAAGACGTGGCTATAGCGATGTCTTGGATTTGCATTTTAAAAAAAACTTTATACGGAGCATGGCTATAGCGACGGAAAGGCGTGGCTATAGCGACGGATAGGCGTGGCTATAGCGACACTTTGGATTTGCATTTTTTAAAAAACCTTATACAGAGCATGGCTATAGTGATGGAAAGGCGTGGCTATAGCGACGAAAAGGCATGGCTATAGCGACGTCTTAGATTTGCAATTTTTTAAAAACCTTGTACAGAGCGTGGCTATAGCGACGGCAAGGCGTGGATACAGAGACGGCCAGGCATGGATATAGCGACGTCTTAGACATCTAACGACATATAAAACATTTTCTCTCTTGTGACGCAAATTAGGGGTCGTCTCTATTGTGACGGAATAGTTTCCACGGAACAAAAAACACTTAGACGTGGCAATATCCATGCTTTTCCGTGGATATTGCCACGTTTTTCCGTGGCAAAATTGATCACTTGTACTAGTGCATCATAATCTACTAATTCATATGCACCTTTGCTCAAAAATTTAGACACAACATAGGGTCCCAACCACATAGCCTTGAATTTTCCTGCCCCTAGAGGCTCTTTATCTTGGTCCCAAAGCAAGACAAGTTCCCCCTCAGAGAAAACCCGAGGTTTGACCGTTTTATCATATTGAGATTTAACCCTATTCTTATGAGCTTGATTTGCAGTCAACGCATCTCTACGTTTCTCATCAAGGTGTTCTAAATGGAGTAACCATTCCTCAAGCTCAGTTGTGTCAGGTAGCACATGAATAGCTATCTGCAAGGATGGGATTTCGCATTCAATCAGCGTAATAGCTTCCACCCCGTGAACGAGTTGGAAGGGGGAAAAACCCATAGCAGTTTTGACATTGGTTCGATAAGCCCAAAGAGCAGGATATAACATGATGTGCCAATTTGAGTGGGCTCCATCAATAGTACGTTTAAGGATAGTTTTTAAAGTTTTGTTTACAGCCTCAACTTGACCATTTGCTTGCGGATAATAAGGAGAAGAATGTTCTTGTCGAAATTCGAGCATGGTGGTCAGCTCTGTCATCATGTGATTTTGGAAATGACTGCCATGGTTAGTGACAATCACTTTGGGAATACCAAACCTAGCAATAATCTGATTAAACACGAAGTAAGCTGTCGTTTCCCCATTGTCTTTGAAAGTAGGCATTGCCTCTGCCCATTTTGTGAAATAGTCGACAGTGACAATGATGTATTTATGCCCTCCAGCTGAGGCTGGGTTGCATGTCATATAATCGATCCCCCACTTCATGAAGGGTCCTACCGAGACGATGGGAAACAAGGGAGCAGGATGCGACCGCATTTTTCTGGTGTAAAGCTGACATGGATGACAGCGTTTCACAGCTTCCACACAATCTTTAAAGATGGTGGGCCAGAAATACCCGGCACGTAATATCTTCTGGGCCGTTGCTAACCCAGATAAATGACCCCCACACGCTCCGCTATGGGAATCATTTAGGACTATCTCCTCTTCCTCATGAGTAAGGCAGCGACGCAAGATGGAATCTACCCCTCATCGATACAATGTATCTCCTATAATGAGGTAGTTTTTAGCATGAAGAAGTAACTTGCGTCGGTCTTCCCTAGAGTAAGCAATAGGATACTTCAAAGTCTGGAGATATATAAGAATATCTCTGTACCAAGGATCAGAGGTGGATATAAGGAAGATGTGCTCATCTGGGAATGAGTCATCTTGAACCACTACATCTTCTTCCGTAGGGAATTCTGCTTTAAGCTCGGCAAAAACTAAGGACTTTTTGGATTTAGCGGATTGGAAAACCAAGCCAAACTCTTGGAGAATGACTATCCACTTATTGAATTTTCCCCCAATAATCCGTCGAGATAAAACATATTGGAAAGGGTTTACATCCGCCACTACAGTAGTGGTCCTCAATAAGATGTAGTGCCGTAACCTCTGTACAGCATAAAAAACCGCTAAGGCTAACTTCTCGACGTGGGAGTACTTAAGCTCAGGCCCAACCAGAGCACGGATAAGATAATAGACAACATGCTCAATGAGCTTATCATCCTCCTGAACTAGCACTACCCCAATGGTAGACTCCGATGCGGCTAGATATAATAAAAAATCCCTAGAGTAATCTGGCGGGCGTAATAAAGGAGCCCACAACAAGGCTTTCTTCAATGCCTCGAATGCGAGTTGTGCAGTTTCATCCCATACAAATGGGGTGTCCTGTTTAAGCAGGCGCATGAAACCTTTTGTGATCTTGGCATAATTAATGATAAAACGTTGAAGGAAGTTAGACTTTTCTTGTAGACTCTGGAGTTGCCTAAGTGAACGAGGAGGAGGCATATTTACAATGGCCTCGACTTTTAAAGGATTCACTTGTATGCCCCTACTAGAGACAATGAATCCAAGCAATCTACCTGATTCGACGCAGAAAACACACTTGTGGGGATTCAAGTGAATTTTATAGTATCTGCATCTCTCAAAAATCAACCGTAAATGATCTGGATGCTGGATCCTCTTGCGAGAATGAGCAGGAAAATCATCAAGGTAGGGCTCGATAATGGATTTTATATCGTGAAAAGCAAAGTTCATGGCTCGTTGAAAGGTTTCCCCTACATTTTTCAATCCAAAGGGCATTTTTCTATACGCAAATGTACCCCAAGGGAAAATAAAAGCAGTTTTATGCTCTTCTTCCGGTTTGATTTGGATTTGATTGTAGCCGGAGAAACCATCCATAAACGAGAATACCTCACTACCCGCACATGCATCTATGATTTTATCAATAAACGGTGTAGGGTAGTTGTCCTTGGGATAAGCTTTGTTAAGGTCTCGAAAGTCCGTACAAACGCGAATAGTCCCTTGCTTTTTATCAACAGGAACTGGGTTGGACACCCACTCAGTCAAAGCAACGGGATATATAAAGCCTGCTTTCAACAGCTTTTCAACCTCTGCCTTCACAGCCGCCGCTTTACGCGGGTTCACGGGACGTAATTTTTGCTGAACTGGCTTAGCATCAAGATAGGTTGGGATCTCATGTTGAACAATAGATGGATCAATACCTGGCATCTCCTCATATGACCAGGCAAAGATATCGCGGAATTCCTTGAAAAGGGTAGTATAAATGGCAATCTCCTCTGGAGAGTAGTTTGCACCTATATAGATAGTTTCCACGACATCTGGCTTTACAGAGATGTTGATCGGTATGGTAGCGGAAATGTTTGCCATATTCCCCTCGGCAAACACTCCTTCCCTAGGTAAAGGGTTGACAGGTGTATCAACATCATCCGACAGTCTCACATGAAACTCTTGGTTTTCTATCTTGCTTAGCTCTAGAAGGAAATAATATCGGTGATGAAGATCCTCACATATCTTATCACGTGAACACATAGCTTCCAGAATAGATTCATCTGAAGGTAAAACAGTGTCTAAGCAATCTATGGATTGTAAATAGTTTTCCGCCCATGCAGGAATATAAACTTCTTCCAGATCATCCGAGACTGTAAGAGGATATGGAATGGGATCTACAGTGGTTTGGGTAATAGCTTGATACGCCACTTCCACTACAGATAAGGGCACTTTCGGTTCCTCAGGGGTTGGGAGGACCCAAGGATCAGTCCTATCGACCACCGAATCAATGGACTTCCCTACAGTAGTAGAACCGATATAAAGGACAGGAGCTAGAATATCGAATGTGCCCATCAATGATGCGTACATTCCACCCCCCAAGCTCTGTGCAGCAGGTTTGGTCTGATCAACCAATGGCACAGTGGAATATTTAGACTCTAAGCGGACTTTACGAGTAAAATCAAGTTGGTCAACAGTGACCACCTTTCCCTCATGTGGAAAAACCACGACATGAAAGACAGCAGATGCAACAGCAGACATTGCATAAGTCCAATTCCTACCCAGAAGCAAATTGTAGTCCAATGGAGCATCAATCACTTCGACTTCAACAGAGACTGCTTTTCCAGCCAACTTAATATCGAAAGTTGGTAGGATAGCATGTGGACGGAAAGATTTTCCATCAAAATTAGTAAGTAAAGTGGTTGATGGGACTAGCTCTGGGGATCCGAGAGCTTTCCAACAGGCTAGGGACATAACACAAGTAGAGGCTCCCTCATCAACAACCGACCGTCCAATGGTCTTACCACCATGGACAACATCTATCGATAGAGCTACATGATAAGGGAGGCGAATTTTAACATCAGAGAGATTAAATTTCGCTAAGAGACTCGAAGAGTCCATGCTACCTAGAGCTTCTAAGAGGGCATTCCGCTGAGCGGGACAGCTCTCTAGCACCTCCAAAGCTGACATTGCACACAGATTCTGAGCCAAGTCTTCAACCACTGAGTAGTTAGAAGCGGCTCGGGCATTTGGGTTATGCAAAGTCTTCTTAAAGACACCTTTGGGTATCTTTGGCATTATTTCCGCAGGTTTCTCTATAGTGAGAGGGTTGGAAGATTCAACTACAGCTTTACCCTTCTCATCGGTCTCTTTCTCATAGTTCTTGTTCCTGGTTTGTAACAAAGTTGAGGATCTAACCATGTTGATATAATTAGGGTCAGGAGCAGTTTGACTGCCCCCTGCTACGGTAGAAGCTGAAGCAGAATTCTACCCTTGGGGAAACGGATCCTTCAGGACAGCCGGCGGTTGAGCTTGTAACAACTTCTGAGCTTGTTCCATGAGGGGACAAAGATGAGTAAGGTGGTCCCCTTGGCACAACTTACAAGGGAACTTGAATTTCTTCTTTTCCTTTTTGGCCCCATCAGCATTGTTTGCGGGCTTTGGCTTGTTTTGATTTTGGTTTCCCTCTCCCTTTTTACCTTTCTTCTTCTTCCCGCCGGGCTACTGATTGCCCTTTGAAGAGGTTTGTGCAAAAACATTTTCACTTTGGGAGGAGGGGGCAGCCTTTGCTGCCTCCGCCGTAGTCTTTTTGACAGATAATTGGTGAAGTTGATTTGTCAAAGACTCTACAGTGGGAGAGTTTACGGACCCAACCACACCATTGGCATGGGGTCCAGGCGTGGGTTTCTCGGCCTCATGTGAAGGCCTTGGTGCCTCAGGGATGATTTCATATAAAATCCCAGACTGTGAATAAATCAAGTCTAACTGCTGGGCCCTGAGTATGGCTTCTTCCTCACTAGTCACTCCTGATGTAGAAACATCCTTAGATATATAAGGCAATAATGATTTAAGGAACCATTCTAATAGAAACTCAGGAGGGATGGTGGCTTTGATAAGGCTCTTTCGCCTACTACACTCTTGGATATTATCCGAGATGTGGGTTTCCTTGTTTTGTATAAAGGTGGACAACAAGTCCGTTCCGAAATCGTAACGGACTGGAAGCTGAAAGTGGCTAAGGAAAGCAGTAGCCAAGTCCCAGAAACTGCTAAAAGCAGCAGAAGGCAGCTCAATGTACCATTTTGCTGCAGTGCCTGTCAAGGTCCTCTGGAACAGCCTCAGTCTCACTGAATCTTCATTCAATGAGTTGGAAGAACACCATAGATGGAAGGTGGTGGCATGTGCCCTAGGATATTCACCAGCCTTACCTTAGAACTTAGGGATGTCCGAGGGAAGTTTGGTGGGAACAGGTGGCCACAAGGGGTCATGCCTCACTGGATCGTTCATCAATTTCAATAAATTTGGCAAGTTCAAAGTTGCCATAAAAGGAATTTTTGGCCTAGCCGGTGTACTAGATGTACTAGCTTGGGGATTTGAGGGACTTGCCCCTGATCGCCCATAACTAAAAGTGGGGTTTCCCCTAGACACCGGTTGTGAAGTGGGAAGGTTGCTTTGGAACGGATTCCATCCGTAAGCCACTGGATTTTGGGTGGGAGGTGCAGTGTAAGTGGTTCGGGCCGTTCCCATAGAAGTTGGGGTCTGAAAGACTGGAGCAGGTATCCATCCACTAAACAAAGAGAAGGGAGAGCTCGTGTATGGGACCGAAATAGGGGTTTGGTAGCTTTGTCCATAAGAGGTGTTGCTTCCAAACTGCACTCCTACATATGAAGGAGGTGGACCTACGTATGGACTGGATGGGGGTATGTGCCCCCCATTCCAAGGGAATCCTTGGACAAAGGCCGAGGATCCCACCGGACCACTGTGGGTAGTGCAAGGGAAGGAAGAAGGAATTGTAGGCATACTGGGAATCCCAGTAGCCATATCACTAGACATACTTCCTATGTTCGAGTAAACCGGTGGTTGGACCACCCGGCTTGCTGGAGTTAAGGGTGTGGAAGGTAAACTAGATCTAGGGGTACTAACCGGGGGAGGTATTACCCCTTCAACTGGAAGGGTTGAGGTGAAAACAAATGAACTTTCTCCCTCAGAAGACATAGCTCTATCTACAGGTACACCTAGCACTGGTGAACTAAAAGGCCTAACCTGCACGATCACTGGATCGTTCAAATCAGTCAAGGGGGTATTATAATTTCTTGCAAACTCGTCAGCTTGCAATTCCTCTATCTCGACTGTGTCAAAGTCAAAGCGATTAGCTATTAATTCCGATTCACCAAGAACCTCACTTACTCCTACTGGTTCAAAAGAACCACCTGTGCTTAATCTCTGCCTTTGGGGTAAAGGTGGAGGTTCCAGTGGTGTGAGAGGAGGAAGGTTTCTCAACCTTCTTGACCTTCTAAATAGTTGGTCCTCCAGAATTAAGACTTTAAAAAATCACACCCTAAGGCCAACTAAACACAAGCAGATCCACAGAGCATACACTAAAAATATCCTAGAGTCTCAAGCAATCAAAACAGGCTATAAAGATATGCTTTCCAGAAGAAAGTTGATGAACAGTTACTTGGCGTCCTTGAGGGGTTCTTAGGCACAAGCGGAGGAATCACCCAACCGCCCTCCTACACTTTCCACAAGGGTTACCTTCCAAGTCCATTCAAGGTGAACCAGAAATAACCTTTCGGTTTACCTGGGTATGAGCCCTAAAAAGATAAGAGACTAAGGCTACCTTGACAATACCTACTGTCTGGGGGGACAGTTGTCAGCCGAACTCGTACGCATGGGCAGGGTAGTTAATCCCGAAACTCTGTCTAGGACAGAATCCCCAGATGCGTAAAATTCCTGGATTACGTTTTGACAAGGATTCGGGGGGTTATCCCCTCTGTCCAAGCCTCCACACGGCCTAGTGCTTAACTCCCGTTTGAGAGGAGCTTCCCAGATACAACGGTAGAACCAAGGATTTACCTAATGAATGGTCCACTACATCTGAGTTTATAATTTGTGGGAAGTTTACACTCCCTAGCCCACAAATCTAGCCTAAGCTAGTAGGTGAAAGGCCCTAAAAATAAAAACTTACTAATAAATTTTAAATTTATGCGTTAATTTTAAGGGCTGTTGTTTACTCAAAGGAAGTGGAAGTGATGGACTGTATGGTGTTTTGACTCAGCAGAAAATAAATGAAAGTAAAAGTGCATTTAAAGCAAACTAACACTATAAAATAAACTTCTTTTCATTTTTCAGATATGTATTGATGAATTAACAGCACTTAATAAGAGAAACTAGCCTATGTTTTTGTATTTTTCTGAGATAATATTTTTTAAACTGAAACAAACACTACTTTATGCAAAAATTACAATGCAAAAGATTAACTATGTTTTGTTTTTCACTTTAAAAAATGCTCAAAAAAAGCACTAAGCATCTACAATGCACTGCTTGAGTAAACTTGATACTCATGGACTGTATAAAACTACAAACTGAAGTAAACAGGCAAACAGGACCAAAAGACCAGCAAGAAAAGCAGGCTAGGACCCTAGCTTGGGTGCAAGCATTGACACAAAATCAATGCAGACTTTAAACAGGCAAGTGCAAACCAATAACTGACAGAAAGCAGACTGGAAAGATAGAGTCTAAGACCCTGATCACTGATCTAGACTCAAGAACTCTCACCAACAACCCAAACAGGCCAGAAAACTTCAAGATGCAAACAGTAAATAAAACAAGTAAAAAAGGACTTGAGGGCTTTCAAAAGCACTAAGATGTGATCACCTGAAACATTCAAACAAATCTACAGCACTCTTAAATAAAATCTTCTCAGAAAACAGGACTTGTAACAGGAAAAAGACCAAGCAAACTTTCACACAAAAATCCCAGTTTCCAGGAGTACTCGCGACTGTCAAGCAGTGCAAGTCGCGAATGATTCGCGACTGTTCAGTGGAACAACCTGCGAATGCAAATCAATATTCGCGACTGTCCAGAAGGACAACCCGCGAATGGGTATAAAAATTTCTCAAAAACAGAGAAAAAACCCAAGACTTTCAAATGCTGAAGTAATTAAGAAGTAGGATAAAAATCACAAGCAGACTTCAAGCAAATGCTGGTCAGGAAAACAGAAAAAGACCTAAAGCAGACTAGGCTTCCCCAGCGGAGTCGCCATTTCTGTTGTACAGGATAATTCACCTAATAACCTAGGTCTGGGGGGTTACCAACATACTCATTCCTTGCAAACAATTTGACTCTAAAAGCACAGAATAGGAAATAGGAAAGTAGAAGGACTTACTTGTATTAAACGAAGGCTGATCCTTGCTATCTTCTCCCTCTCTGATCTACTTCCAAAGTCTCCAGGATAGTTCCTCCTTCACCTGTTAATAAACACTCTTCCAGATACAAGATGATTCATATATATAGATGCAGGTTAGGAAAATCATATATCATATTGAAATGTAAACATTTACCAATCTACAAGATATGAAACACATATGGAAGAAGTAATCTCTTTATTAACAATAATGGAAAGAGTTTAGGTTACAACCCAATGTCTGAACAAGGACTCCTCTGTCACTAAAGGACTCTGAGTTTCTCTGCTCCAAATATTTCTGTAGACAATCCACCAGCATAACTTTGCTCTCCAAGTATGACTATCAAACCCCCTCCCCAAGGCCTGCATTTATATGGATGGAATGAGGCAGTTCTTGAAGGTTAAGGAGGTTATAGCAGTTAATGGGATTAAGTTAAATGACTGAAACTAATCTCCCATTAACGCGAGATTTTATATTTTAATGTTAAGGAAACCATTCGCGGGTCTGTAGTAGAGCAACCCGCGAATGATTCGCGACTATATAGAAGAGCAACCCGCGAATACAAGAATTCGTGACTTGCTGTATAGGAGACTCGTGAATGATGCGCGAGTTGTCAATATAGAGAGTCGCGAATACAACTCAACATGGAAAAATGGCAAAGTAACCAGCTGGGTATATAGGGAATGTACTTCATCATAAGCCAAGGTATAGTGAATATGGGCAACCTCAATCCATAAGTGTCCTTTTGTGTGTCGACATGAGGGATATCGGCACTCGGACGGAGAGGTGCCATTCAGGTGTATAACAGTTTGTTACATAGAATTTCGACCAAGGACTAATAGAGATCAATTATAAATATAATAGCTGTGTAATTGGTGTTTATAGATGTGACTGAAATGATGGAAAATACGAAGAAGGGTCTTTTGATTCTTAACCATTGCTTGTGATTAAGAAGAAAAAACCAAAGGGCATTTATCCCTATTTTTCATGATTTGAGTCACATCTATAACTCGAATTACTCCGCAATGCATATCTACACGTATAAATTCTAGAAGAACTGGTAGTCCTTCTATCTTTACTTGATTTCTCTCCAAGGTATTTACTAGTACCCACAAGTATCATTATTCTTGTTGAAATTATGTTTTACTATATTTGATTATGTTATAATTCTATGTTTAGTTTTGATTTAATCGGAACATCTTGATCCCATGAAGGTTTTAACTATATAATATGTTAGGATATTTAGACACTTAGGAGTTAGTTAATATCAACTTGTGTAATATATCCGTTAGGTAAAAGTGTGTTTCTTTAGTATGCATTAGTATGTATTTGTAAATATTCTAGTCCGACGGTCACGATATGTTCTAGACATAAAGTGATCCAACGGTTCAACTTCTCTTAGATCATACCTACCATTGATCCGTGGATTAACACCCGATTGGTCTATGATCTCTATTTAAAGAGCATAGAGGGTCCTTGGCTAGTTGATCGATTATGATAAGCTCATGTAACTTTCTTTCTTTTGCATAATAAATTGCTCCAAGTAGCTATTTGGCTGGGGCCGTGGACTGTTTCCCTCTCGAGGGTTTTAACCAGGTGAAAAACATTGGTGTATTGATCTGTGATCTGTTTGTGTGAAGCAGTTTTTCTTAGTGTTCG
Organism: Pseudotsuga menziesii; assembly: GCA_001517045.1. Classification (NCBI taxonomy): domain Eukaryota; kingdom Viridiplantae; phylum Streptophyta; class Pinopsida; order Pinales; family Pinaceae; genus Pseudotsuga; species Pseudotsuga menziesii. The sequence continues at coordinate 4,299 of LPNX010327877.1, read as the reverse complement.
GTTGGAAGAAGCCTGTGTACCCTAATATGGTATCGGAGCTTTTATGAAGAGCCGCTTTCGGTTTGGATCAAGATTTGGAACCGGTGTTGCCGAAAATTTGAAAGGGTTTCTAGTTTTGGATTTTTTGTGCATTTGTGGCCTATGGGAGCTGTTCCATTGCGTCCGGAGTGCCTTTTCCATTTGGAAACAGTTTTCATTTCACCGAAAACCATTTCTTTTTGCTCCAGAAACACCCATTTCGGCAAATCTGAAGGTATAATGTTACAGTGACAGATTTGTTTTTTTTAAATCTCTCATATTTTATCAGTTTATTATTAGATTTTTTTTGTTTTAGTCTCGGACTGTTGTTTTCCCTGACTGCGTATGCTCTTTGCCGTGCACTTTGCGCGATCGCGGCGAATCAGAAACAGTGAGGGAAAGTTTTTTTCTTGTCTTCTCGGCTACGCATGCTCTTTGTCGTGCATCTTGTGTGATCACGAAAAATCAGAAACAGTGAGAAAACTTGAAAATGTAGACTTTCCGGGTAAGCTAACCAAAATTTAACCCCATTGTGTGGGAACATGTTTTTTTGTTTTTCGTTTTTTTGTGATTTGCAGGAAAAGAAAGCAAGCACGGAAAACGAGAGGGAAGAGTTAAAAAGAAAAAGCCCCCTTTCTCTTTCCATAGTTTTACATATCTTTTAAACTTAGCTCACTTGGTCCAAAGTTTCTTTACACCTTGATAAGTCTTGAGTTCAAGTCTTATCAAGCTACTTTTTAGTGCATGCAATTTCTATTTTCAAGTTACTTTATTATAAAAGTGCATCTCACATTAATAAAATAAAAATAAAAGTGAATCACTTAAGTTTTTTAATTTATTTCCGCACTAGTTAAAAGTCACATTATTGTAAAAGTGAACATCACTTATTCTATAAAAGTGATTCACTTCAAAAGCAACTTTATTGTAAAAGTGATTGTCAAAGGTTGATCTTGGGAAGAGGGGGCTTCTTTTTTTAGTTGGTCAAGTTAATATCTGCCACGTCACTATTGGGGACATCTTCAACATTCTCTTTGATCAAGCATAACTTCATCATCCAGAATCCATTTTTTTAAAACCACATATTTTTTTGAGCTCTTTGCATCCAGATAGTTAGTTTCTATTCTTTCAGCCATTATTTTACAGTATGTCCGCCCCTTGTGATATTATACTTACAAGTTCTAACTATTTCTCATGGAAATCTCATATGGAGGATGTTCTGGGAAGTAGGAGACTTTTCAGGATAACCTCAGGGAAAGAAACATAATACACTGATGATGATAAGAAAATTAAATGGGAAAATAGATGTGATGAAGCTCATGGATTGATTGGGATGTCAATATCTACTGATTTGTGATTCCACATATCTGGCATTGATGAACCTGATAAAGCTTGAGAAAATTTGGAATCTGTGTTTGGTAAACACAATGAAATTTGGGGTCATCAACTTGAGAATGAGTTGCTTTCCTTGAATCCCAATGATTTTTCTTGCATTCAAGACTATTTATCTAAGCATAAAACTCTTAGACTATTATGTGCAGAATGCAAGATTAAGAAAGAAGACAAACAATGTATTTATCATATTCTTTCCAAACTTGGACCTGCATATTATGTTTTTGTATCTACATTCTACTCCATGAAAGAATCCTTGACTGCAGCCAGCTATGTAGAGCCTAGTCTTGAATCCTTTTGTGATTCCTTAATTAGAGAGAAAGATAAGCTCATTCATCTTGGAATAATTAATGAGCTAGGTTATGTTTTTAGTCTGGGATCTGGACCTATCACTTGGGCTTGTAAGAAACAACAAGCTCTTGCTCTTTCTTCAGCAGAAGCAGAATATCGAGCCGCAGTTAATGCCAGTCAGGAAGCTTTGTGGCTTCGACAGATCCTTTCAGAGTTTGGATTTGAGCAGCAGCATCCTACTCCACTTTGGTGCGACAATCAAAGCGCCATCAAGCTTGCCAAAGATCCAGTTCTACATCAGCGCAACAAACACATTGAGCTACGCATGCACTTCATCAGAAATCTTGTTCATGATCATGTTATTGAAGTGCTCTATTGTCCTATAGATGATCAAGTTGCAGACATCTTCACCAAGTCTCTTACAGAAGCAAAATTTTCTAAACTTCGGTCTATGTTAGGAGAAAATCAATATAAAAGTACATAACTAAACAATTTCAAAAAATATATATGCGCCACATCAACACGTCATCTTCAAAGTAGTATTTTTTGTTTTTTCGATTTTTGTAACCAATAAAAAAATGTTTAGATGCACACGTGTACAAAATGTCAATAAAATTTTTAGTGGTCCACTACGAAAATTAATAAAAAATATAAATTTTCAAACAAATTACAAAAAAATATGTATTCCTTGATGCGTTTTGCGTAGATTATGTTCATGTGTGTGTGTGTGTATGTGTGTGTGTGTGCATGTGTGTGTGTGTGTGTTATGCATTTATCACTAAATTTGTTTACGTGCACACAAGCCACTTGTTAACTTTTTCCTTAAATTTACGAAAACAAGTATATCATTAAAAGCAATTTTGACACATTAAATAATATTTTTTTTTCAACCATCAATATAAAGGTTAATATTTCACAAACTCTATACAGGTATTCCCATGTAGATGAGTAACACTTTTTGGCAAGCAGAGGGCGTACAAATGTTGAAAAACGACCTTAGTCAAGCTTTATTCAAGATCTTGATTGAGCTATAAAAAAGCTTGATCGAGGTCTTATTGAGTGCTTAATCAAGATATATTAAAACTCTCAATCAAGGGATTTTAAAACCCTTGATCCAACTTCATATCTATATTGAGGGTTTTTATTAACCCTCAATTGAGCTTTAAAATCTCAATCAATCCATTGAATTTGAGCTTGACCTATCATTTTTAAAAGCTCGATCGAGCACCTATAATAGTTATAGCTATAAAACAACAACATATCGCAACTTATTTCACTGTGTTTGTTACATAGAATCTCGATCAAGGACTAAAAGAGAGTGGTTATAGATATAATAGCTACGTAATTGATGTTTATAGATGTGAATTAAATCATGGAAAATACAGATAACGGTCTTTTGATTCTTAACCATTGTTTGTGGTTAAGAACCAAAAACCAATGGACCCTTCTCCCCATTTGTCATGATTTTAGTCACATCTATAACTCCGATTAATCTATGTCCCATATCTGCATGTATAAAATCTAGAAGAAGTGGTAGTCCTGTTGTCTTTACTCGATTTCTCTCCAAGGTATTTACTAGTACCCACAAGTATCATTCTTCTTGTTGAAATGATGTTTTACTATATATGATTATCTTATAATTCTATGTTTAATTTTAATTTAATTGGAATATATTGATCCCATTAGGGGTTTAAATAAAATAAATAGTAACAAATTTATAATTTATAAGAGCACCCAAATAGTTAATAGTTTTCCATTTCTCAAGGATTCAACACTAGGGAGAGGACAACCCTCAAACCAATGAATAAGGTGACACAATTTTCCCAATGAAGTTAAATAAAGGGATTTTCCTTGGGTGGTTTTGGTTTTTTGAGTAGTTACCTTCAAACATAAATTTTGGCACCTATTTTTTTTAATTGAAGTTTTAAAATGCTCGATTGAGATTTTGTCTAACCACACTTAAATCCTTAAGCAAAATATTTTAAAAAACATGTAAAAGTTTGTTTGAGGGTTTTAAAGCCTCATTCAAGTTCATAGATCTATCGAGGAATTTAAAACCTTGATCGAGATCATAGCTCAATTGAGGACTTCAAAACAGACTTTTAGCACCCATTTCTGCAAATTTAATTTTATTGGCATCTTTGCCACACCTAAACCCTTTCCTAGGATGCATCTTAGGTGGAAGAATTCATACCGATAGATTCGTCAATGAATCATCTATCCATTGGCATATTATTTACGGGTTTTTGAGATCATATGATAATTATTTTTTTTTTTTCAAGCATACACTTAAAAACCATGTTCACAACTTTGAATCAACACAGTAAAATCAACATAAAAAGTACAAAACCAAATAATTTCAAAAAATATATATACCCCACATCAAAGTGTCGTCTTCAAAATGGTATTTTTTATTTTTTTATTTTTGTAACCAATAAAAAATCGTTTACGCACACACATGTGTACAAAATGTGAACAAATTTTTTAGTGGTCAACTTCGAAAATTAATAAAAAAATATAAGTTTTCAAGCAAATTAAAAAAATATGTGTACCCCGATATGTTTTGTTAGATTATATATATATATACATATATATATATAT
>LPNX010327871.1:3180-54495 GCA_001517045.1 Pseudotsuga menziesii | reverse complement strand
AAAACTTCTTTAAGAATTTTATTAATATATATAGAGAGAGAGAGACGTTTGGAAAAAAAATGGTTTAAAGCATCCACATTCTACATAGTAATGTTCAATGGGTGTTGCATTGTAATGCTTTTCAAGGTTTACATTTTGGGTTATATCACATTCCAACGTTAAGCCATGGTTTATTACAGTGTTTGGTTGGTATATGTGACCACAACCATAGAGAAAACACATTAATAATGTGATAGTGGACGTTTAATAAGCGTTATGTCGCATTGTGACGTTTAACGCAGTTTATGCTAGATATCTTAATGTTATGTCGCATTATGTTGTTTATCAAGGTTTATGTTTAGTGCAACATTATCAAGGCTTATATCACATTACGACATTAAATCCTGGTTTGTTACAGTGTTTGGTTCGTATATGTCAACACAGCCAAAGATGTGACACATTAATATTGCGAGAGTGGGCGTTTAATAAGCGTTCTGTCGCATTCTGACGTTTATCCCAACTATGTTACAGTATCAACATTTATCAAGGGTTTTGTCACATTGTGACGTTAATAAGCGTTTTGTCGTTTTGTGACGTTTATCATTGTTTTGTTGCATTAGCGACATTAATCAAGGGTTTTGTCACATTGTGACATTAATAAGCGTTTTGTCGTATTATGACGTTTACCACAGTTAAGTTGCATTGGCGACATTAAGCAAGGGTTTTGTCACATTGTGATATGTCTTACTAATTGTAATATTGCGACAAATTTTTTCAATGATATCATGTAGTTAATTGCAAATCGATATTAAAATAAGTACTTATGTAGGTATTAAATAATAAAGTATGCTTAAGATATAAAATAAATAATATTGGATGTAATTAACTTCCTGATAAATTTTTCATATATATTATAGGGAAAATTATTGTATTAATAATATTTTACTTTTTTTATGTTTTATTTAATGTTTTATATTCATTAAAACATTAAATAAAACATAAAAAAACATTGTATAGTATATATGACTTTTTTTCATATATACTATACACAAAAACATTGTATTAATAATATTTTAAATATATTATGTTTTATATTAATTAAATAATATGGTAATTAATATAATTAATATTATTTATTATATATTATAAATAAATAAACAATTTTATTTCTATTAATACTTTTTTCATATATACTATACACAAAAACATTATATTAATAATATTTTAAGTATATTATGTTTTATATTAATTAAATAATATGGTAATTATTATATTTAATATTGTTTATTATATATTAGAATTAAATAAAAAATATTATTTCTATTAATATGGTGTAGATATGTCTATGCGCGCATCGGTTACTAGCAACAACCACATTAAATTAATAATGTGTCTGGATACGCCGATAGGCGTAAATTTAAGCACATACTATAGGGAAAAACATTAATAGAAAAAGTATGTGCCTAAATTTACGCCTATCGGCGTATCCATACACATTATTAATTTAATGTGGTTGTTGCTAGTTAATATCTATATTTATTTTTACATTTAATTACTAATAACTAATTAGCATTCATGCGCACACACACATATTCCCTTTTATATTTCTATTTCTAATATGGAAATTTTGAATTTTGTTAGGTAAACATGGCTTGCTCATGGTTTTTTAGGACCATGGTATTTGGTGCCCCATTTTTTATCCCTTGTTTGGGGCACATAATTGTGGAGATTATATAATGTAAATATATAAAAAAATACTTCATTTTTTTCATTTTTTATATTATGTTAAGAACACATCTCCCCCACCCCATACTAGACAACAGAGAACCTAGCTACTCTTTGTGCAATTATGTTTATTATATTTTTGTTAACTTTTTATTTTTGTATTATATATACAAGATATGAGAAATGTTTATTATATTTTTGTAAACTTTTTATTTTTGTATTATAGAGACAAGATATAAAATCAACTATTATTATGACTAGTAAAATTAAGATTTAAATGAGACAATGTTAAAATTAAAAGGTCATATAAAAATTTCTTGACGTGCAAAATAAGACCTTGAATTTCAACTATGACCTTAATTATGGAGTATCTAAATTTAGGCTTCAATCTATTATTATACATTTAAAACAAGAGATCCCATGAAAGGAAATAGAAATAAGAAAAAACCACATTGATAAAAAACGAGATTCAAAATTTCCGAATAGAAAATTCAATTTGAGACATTCACTTCATCTATTTTTCTTAGCCTCTAAATCAATTCAAATCTAAGAAGCAGTTAGAAACCATGATATCTTACTATTCAATTGAGTCTTGAAAAGGTAACATGGGGAGAAAGGTGTGGGTGCGGGTTATCATTATGGTGGATGAAAATATAATCACATGGAAAAGGAGCATGTAATGTAAGTGTGACTATTGATTATAACTATGTTAATTATTAAAACATTTTTTTTCATTCTCACCTAAATATGTTAAAGATCCATTAGTCTCATTCTCACCTAAATAGGTTAAAGATCCAATTGAAGAAAAAAATTGATCAAATACAATTATATCATATCATCTTTGCAATCTCAAATCTCATGTGGATAGGTGGGTAAATATGTTTTTAAAGTGTTAAAATTGACTTCATCATATCAAACACTACATTTCTCTTATCATGAGTTGTCCTATCATTAAGAATGGTAATTCTTGATAAAAACACATGTATAGGGACGAGGGTAATCAAAAGGAGTTTAAGTGGTTGACCATGACATATCCACACAAATTTGATTAACTGTAATCAAAGTCAACCATAGCAATCGTGGCCGGCCATCCTCCTCGACCTCAAATGGTCAAATCAATTAATGAAAAAACACAAAACGTGGAGGAGGTAAGCAATTTAAGAATTTAGAGTAAGTGATTTTCCGGCAGCCATTTGCCATGTCGGCTATTATGCGTATTCACGTACTTATATATTTCTTTCGAATGCACTTTGTTTAGCCATTATTAGTCCCTTCCCTCGGCTAGCAGGGACTCTATGAATCGGCTTGCCGCCGTTTTCATTAGTCTACACAAAAACCAATACAAATTTTGACCATTTATCCTAAGTTTACAAATTTTGACCATTTATCCTAAGTTTTATTTTGCAGTGTCTGATCAACCTTTTTTCCACCAATTAAAGATGACCAATGACCAACCTTTTTCTTAACCAATAAGGCAGTTTGTCCTCTTATTTGGCCTTATTTGGCCTTATACCGAGGCAAGTTCTACTCATGTGGGTATTTCTAAGAGCATGAAGTGGGTATTTCTAAGAGCATTTTGTAAAGAAGTGAGGCTAACCTTCAACTAATGCTAAATTAAAACTAGCATTAAATCACATCTATGCCAATTCATTTACATGGGTGACACCTATGGCTCCAGCTTCCACCAGACGTAGTTGACACATTTCTTCATGCATGCATGGCACTTGTCAAGCTAATCTCAACTACTGTAACTCTTGTTGATCTCGAGCTGGCACATTTGCAACTTTCTGGATTTCCTTCCTCAATGAGAGGAATATGACACAAATATTTTGTGCTATAGATACTCTTTGAAGAAATGATGGACAGGTCGGTCTCTTGAGAAGGATGGAGATGCTCAATATGTGCTCACAGAGATGGAGAAGTTATTGGACATGTGAACCTGCAACCAGGACGATCTCGATCTCCTGAGAAGAATGGAGATGTTCAACATGTGCTCTGAGATGGAGGAGCCATTGGACATGGACATGTCAACCTGCAACCTGCAGCGCATATATATTTCAAAGTAGCTTATGTCTTGTAAGGAAATTTTATCAAACTTTCTTTAAGATTGTAAGATGTAAGATTGTAATTTCAGCATTCAGAAACTTAGCATCTTTCTTTAAGCTTTAAGCTTTTAATTTCAGTATTATAGACTTACCACTTGTTTAAAGGTGCAAAGTAACTGGTTAGAGACTGATTCGCCGTTCATGGGCCACCCTGAATTCCATTCCACAGCTTCGAAGTGCCACCCTGAATTCCCCAGCTTCGAAGTGCTTGTGCAAGTCCTGGTTGTTTTCCATTTCTCAATGATGTTGTCTACATTCCATTGAAATGTGCAATATTAAGGTTCAACCCAATTGTAAACCGCATTACTGTTCCAAATCGAAATGTAAAAAATTGAGGTTAAGGGTTCGAAACCCGTGGAGAGATCTTTAATCCCAATTGAGAAAACTAAGAAAACAGGGTTTGAAGGTCTAGAATTCACTGAGGTTCGCTTGCTGATACTCCTCTTCCTTCATTGCGACTGCTTCACAATGCTTGCTGATACTCCTCTTCCTTCATTGCAACTGCTTCACAATACAGGGCTCGCATAAACATAAAAAATTTAAGCAATAAGCTTGCACTGAAAACAAATAAGAACCAGTAAAACAACAAGTGAGATATAGTGGATAACAGATCACCATGGCTTCCAAGTAATGAAGCCTCTCTCTCGCCGTCTCTTTCCGCGCCTGTAAATCAAAATGAACATTAATCTGATTTACCAAAATTGACCAAAGAACTAATACTAGCATGCGGAAGATCATAGTAAGCTGGTTTGGCAACCAGTGATCCATCCTAGGCGAGACAATGTCGTTCCAGCTGTTCTATTACTTGGGATACATCAGCCTCAAGGGTCTGCTCTGGAGGTGGCATCAATATTAGTTTCACCATTTACTTAAAATCATTTCAACTTCACTTTTTGTGTTTCAGAATGCTATTTATATAGAGAGCACTATGATGAATGAGTGATACTTAAAATCATTTCAACTTCACTTTTTGTGTTTCAGAATGCTATTTATATAGAGAGCGCTATGATGAATGAGTGAAATTTAAGGCCGATTTTGAATATTCATGGAAGGCAGACTTAACAATTTTTAAACAAAGGCAGACTTCACAATTTTTAGCTTTCCAGCATATTTCTCACAATCCCATAACTGGTCAATTCTTCTCAGCAGAAAATTATCTCACATAAGCCACACAAGCTAGCAGAATATAATTCATGAGTGGATCAATATATAATTCATGAGTGGATCAAATTAAGACAGTGAAAGACAAATTAAGACAATGATGCCCACTATGTACCAAATCAAAGCTGTCCAGAGGAATAGATTTCAGAAAATTACAAAATTATTGACATGCCTGCTGATGCCGCCCATGAGCTGCTATAATCATACAACGCGCCTTCATATGCAACATTCTCTTTACGTGCCCTTACCCTCGCTATAATCTAATTCACCATGGCAAGGGCATGACTACAGGATCCTGCATTCGGATGTACAGGCATAATACAACAGCTTCAACTCCAAACATCAGATGTGGAATCGCAAATAAATGCAACACAAGCAATGACTACCATTGGTGAATACAACCATAAAAGCAAAGACATTGGTGAATACAACCATCTTTCAAGCATTTCTCTAAACATTAGCACATGGTGAAACAAGAAGAAATACCCACTGCCATTATCCACAGGCTGAAAATGCTGCCCTAGAAATGAAAATGACATGCATGAGGATTCACATATAAAGGCGCTCAGGTACCCCTTCCTTCTTCTTGAACATAACCTTCTCTTTAGCCCTCTTAAAATCAACCTGCCTAACTTGAATTGACAATATCTGATTTATCCAACCAGTCAGTTGTAACTACAGGAGAACATAACAACATAACACAAAATTCCAATTAAAAAGGATACAATATTTCGAAATTAACAGAGACTATGCATGTCACCAGAATCGCCAATAGAATAAATGATGGGCCAGCAAGATTGCTTGGCCACGTTGGATGCTCATGGAAGCAAAAAATCATTTGTAGACAGATTCAAATATGGTGCACAAAATAAAACTTCCAGGTTTTTGAGGATAACTGTAGGCAAAAAACAAGTCAGTGAAATCACTCATAACATAAATTCCATATGGTTGTTTTAACATGTCCAGTGCAAATGCCTCTGCAAATATTACACATACAAGTCACAACAAAAGCATACCACTAATCCATTTCAGAGGCAATTCATAATTGAGAAAAACGTATTTTGCAACATTGGGAATACCCAATACTAATAGTTAAAAGGGATGCCATGCCAGCGTCAAAGACATTCCTCCCATGAGACCAAATTGGCCAGCTCATACACAACTGCCGACAATTGGCCTCTATCTGGTTAGCAATTGTTCTGGAGTCTTTGGTTTTTTCATAGTGTTGCACTCATTATGAAAACGAACCCAACAAATAACAACGAATTTCACAGGAATGGAAATGTGAGATAGCATTGAATGGTGCAGAAATTACGGCGGCCATGTCCAAATGTTAGGTGGGTATCAGAAAGACGAGGGCGTGAGCTGTTATTTGTTTCAAAGACAACGACGGTTTCCGTAGAAGCATGGATGGAAGCCATGTATTGTGCCTACAATACTACACAACATAGCAGCTTGATTTTCGCAGCCGAAAACTAATTCGACTCTGCTAGCATAAACATAATTCAATCACAAGAGTTTGCTAAAATCAACTCTCTCTAAATGGAGAAAACACGGTGGGAAAACATACAGCTCGTTCTGTCTTTTCTATGGACTCCATCCACGGCTGGTGATGGAGTTAATGCAATCTCAATATCAAGTATGCTTTGAATCTGGTTATTGATCTCCATATCGAAATTGGCTGCAAGCAATGGCCTCCATGGACAGACAAGGTGACTCATTCAACCTGCACTCGCCGAGCTTCTGGATGTTGCAGTCATGCATTTGGTGGATCTGCATGCTGTTTTTGCATGGCCTAAACGTGGCAAGTTTCGGTGACACACCATCAGGTGGCTGGAATAAAAATTACTTTTTAATCAGGGTGCTAGCAACTCACCTCGGGCCTAAGGAAGGCTTGATGATATTTAATATATGATAGGCTGGAATAAAAAATACTTTTTAATCAAGGTGCTGGCCACTCACCTCGGGCAGAAGGAAGGCTTATGATAGCCACCACAGAACACATGTGCAGTAAAGCATGACACATCTTTGTCCTCTTGGAACCCACGACTGGCAGTCGTGACTGGCCTTTGGTAATTAAATTATTTATAAGAAATCTACAGTAAAGAAAAGGAAAGTCAAAAAGTGGTATTATTATCCTGACTTGGTTGGCACTCATTAGTGGGCTTTGGCCTTGCTGGGCCTTTGATTGGTTTTTTCTCTTTACTGGTATCATCAGCTGGCCCGTCAACCCTCCATCTCCTGCATCTTATGATTTTTCCGGTGAAAAGATAGTGAGATATAAAATAAGGATCCTATAGTAAAAACTCCATAGAAATATTGCATTGGAAAACAATGCAATGGACTCAATTAAACTGAGGCTACACTAAAACTGTGTGGTCACAAGATTAAACTGCGTGATGCTCTTAGCAATCTCATTAGGTTGCAATTAAACTGCGTGATACTCTTAGCAATCTCATTAGGCAGGGACTTAGTTGCTTTGCAACTTTTCCTTGTTAATATAAATATGTTGTTTTGTTCTTATATTTATTATTCATTTTTAACATTTCCTCTTATCTTTGTATTCTAAAAATTATTTTCTCAACCCATGACCAACATAGACTTAAAGTTACACTGATCTAATATATCTCACGTTCATTTGATAGTTAAAGAAGTCCATTTGATACGTGAATTTATTTTTGTTGAGTAAGTTTGTCGGCTCCAAGCCCTCCCCTCTTCAAATTTCCAAGATAAAATTGAATATTTGAGTGCAAGTTAAAAATATTTATATTTTACACCAAAGACTAAATCCACAACTTACATTTTACACCCTAAAATTTAAAACAGTACAAGGTTATTGCAAAGTGATTGGTTGCAATATCACGTGCAGCTTAGATATATTTATATTTTACACAGAAGACTAAATCCGCACCTTATATTTTAGACTTTAAAATTTAAAACAATATAATATTGTATGATTTGCTGTAATATTACTGACAAATAGTATGATTTTTTTTACTAAATTTGGTAAAAATGGTTGAAATTGTAGTTTCAGGTTGTTGGTTAAAATTGTATTATTGGATGTCTCAATGGTTATCAAAAGTGTTGGTTATCAAAAGTGTTGAATCAATTTTTGAAATCAAAATTGCAATTTCAATAACCTAAATAGTTAGTTCAGCAAAAAAAATTCCACAAATTTTGGCTCCAAAAATTCAAATGATCTAGAGTTTAATTCACTCAAAATCATTACTGGTTCTTTTTTCCAAGTAAATTTGTGCTGAAAACTAGAAAAAATAATAATTGTGAAAAAAACAGATATGAAATGTCAACTAGGTACATTGCTAATAATAAATGGAATACTAAGATAGTATATGATTTACATGGCGAAATTCATTGGCAAATGATATGGCATAACTCTACTAATAGCAACGGTTGTTTACATATGTACAATGATCAAACACCAAGAAATTTTTTGGTTAACTAAATTTAATGGTGTTGGATAACCGGTCTTTAAATCTTGCTTGATTTGTTTTTTATTCTGATTGGTTTGGTTTCATTATTTAATGAGATGTTTTTTCGAATGTATCTTTTTATATGACAATTTTGCTTTGAATCCATCTACCTCTTATTTGATTATTACTTGATTATTACTAGTATCGTATGTATGATTTTTGTTTGAAGGGTGAAGAGTTGCGATTTAAATGATTAAGTATAACAATTTATAAACAAGAATTTACAATAACATGATAAAAAGGAATATTAGCTGATACATTGTAAATTCTCTATTTATAATACATTTGGAATTAAAATCTACTTCCAGATTATAAGTTTTAAGTTCTAATACTAAAACAGTAGATGAATTGTAGTAAAGAACCTATCATTGTTGTAAGGAAAATATAAATGCCCGCAGAAAAAACAGAAGCCCAAACTTGCAGCTTTCTGTGAAGAAAAAATAGAAAATCCTCAAGTCTTAATGAAAAATTATTTATATTATAAAATAATTGTTATAATATTATTTCTAAAATTCTTTAAAAGTTTTTTATTTGGTTTAATTTTGTTATAATTTATTTGTTTAAATATTATAATATTTATTATTTAATTTTGTGAAATTCAAAAATTCTCACCTTAGATTCTTCTAACTCTTAAATCTGAGATCTTAAATCTTAAATCTTAAACTATGAATTAATAATGAACAAATTAATTACATACTTCATGATAATCTTAATTTCGATATTAAAGTGAGTCCAATTGGATAGTTGAAGTATGATTGATTTCTCAGTTGCTTTTGTTTATGTTTCAATTGATATCTTTATTAGATAGTCATATAATTAATATTAATAATACACTAAAATAAGTGAAAATTTTATTACATTAATATTTATATTATAGTAATTAACTTATAAAGTTTTCTCAAAAGAAAAAACATATATACACACCTTAAGAATATTATTTTTTATTTAAAAGCTAAACAAAGCTTTCTCAAAATTAAAATTAATATATCTGTCTTTCTTTCTATGAATCAATAACTAACGAAAGTTCACATATATCGTTTTTTTTGTTTTGTTGGGGTGTGCGAGAGTCGAAATATATGGTCGTGTTCTTATCCACATAAAAAGTCAAACTATAGAATGTGAAGGTCAAAGTCAAAATGGTTCAAATTGTTAAAGTCAAGCCCAGCATGCGTTCCCATTCAATATATGGGAACGCCGAACGAATGTGATGCAAAGGCTTCAGTCGGGTCAGTGATATGAATATATTACCGTCAATCACTTTACCATTCAATGTTTCTAAGTCAATATATTGTGGCTGTGGGGGATTGCCAATATTTGAAGCATGGGCCGAGGATACAAAGTGGATGTATTTATATTAAAACACTTCCAACATTCAAAGCAGTACATGACCTTCAGCGCAAATTTCACAAACCACAGTCAAATATATTATATTAACGAAAGAACACAAAAGGCGATGAATTTAAGGGATCAGTCAAGTCTCAAAAAACTTGGGAAGAAAGTTTCCAGGATCTTACGCGGTTTGATTTGTGAGCAGCTATTGAAGCTGAATATGGTTACCTACCTCCTTCTGCTCTAATTGCCAGTCTCTATATAAATGCATCGCCTCCTGATTTCATTCAACATCAACTCATATCGTTTCTTGTATTCCTTTTGGAGCTTTCTTGGTCTGTGTGGAGTAGCAGATTAAGAGACTAGCATTTCCATTCCGTTGCATTTCTTTGATTGATTGACGTGAGAGGCACTTGCACGAACGTTATGACAGGCGGCTTGTTTCTGTTCTTCTTGATTTCAGTTGCAGCATTAGTATTGAAGGAAGGTGCAGTCGATGCAGCAGGTAGAGCCTTCTTGAAACATAGAAATATTGTTGTAACAGCCCCAGCTGATACAATTCCATGTGATCATCACAATCTTCTTAATGGAGATCATGAACTAGTGGAAGGTATATTGAAGAATAAACTTACTTCTGGTTCAAGCCCAGGAGTAGGTCACAATTACATCACTTCCTTGGGTTCTGAAAAGATGAATACAAGTAATACATTGAAGATGAACAAACTTCCCTCTGGTCCAAGTGGAGGAGTAGGTCACAATTACATCAATTCCGTGGGTTCTGAAAATATGAAGACAAGTAATACGTTGGAGATGAACAAACTTCCTTCTGGTCCAAGTCGAGGTGTAGGCCACAAATACATCAATGCCGCTGGGAAGGCATCAGCAGCAGCAGCAGAGAGAATAATTACTACGACGCCGTTGAACAAGCTTCCTTCAGGTCCGAGTGGGGGGTAGGGCACAACTATAGCTATAACGATTGATAATCGACGTTTAAAACAAACCCATAACGGTGATAAGTACACTGAATGAACTGAAAGATCAAAAATAAAAGCTCCGACAGTTGTTAATGGAACCGTCTAAACAGGCGACTTTTTAAGTTTTCGGGCAGTTTGTGGCCGGAATTCGGTTATTTTTTCATTGAATTCAAATGTTTATGTAACTTAAATTATTTTTTTAAGTGTGAAAATAAATTCAGCATTATCATAACCTTTAAGGCAATCAAATTATACAAACTTAATAATTGTTAATTGAAAATTGTGAAAATCGTTATCGGATTCACTTAAAACGAAAAAACGAAAAAACGGATATATTACGGAAAAAACGAAAAAAACAATGAAAAAAAATGGCTCCTTTTGCGTTGTTAATGTTGATGATTATGGAGCAAAATCTATATCGACATTTTATATCTCAGAATAAAAACGAGTATATTTTGAGGTTTGAAAAATATATTTTCATGTCAAAAACAAATTGTTATATATTAATATGATCCACGGATATATTTTATTGTTGATTTACGGATTTATTTTATTATTGTTGATTTATTATGTAGATGAGTGAAAAAGGTATATTTAAGCCTTTAAAAAAAATTTAATATTAAATTTAACTTGCCAAAAATCAAGCTACATCTTTAGAAGAGTGAACGATTAAGCTGGGCAATAATCAGGCATTTTTCGGGACAGCTTTTTCCATTGAGAAAACGCCTAAATTAAATTTAAATTTAACTGCTTTCAAAAAATTTACGGTTTTTTTATTCATGGTATTTAAATCTGTTATTATTTTTGTTATTTTCTTCTTAGAGGACTTAGATTAATTGCTGTCAATGGATCCATAAAGAGTTAATAATGTAATAATCAGTTTTTACCAAAAAAAATTATTCATTATTCTATAATATAAACATTATAAATATAATTTTATATTTTTATAAATGAAAAATATTACAATTATCTTATATTTATAGTGTTGAAGTCTGATTCCGGTTGCTACACGTATAACGAGCTGAAATGAAATCATGTTGAAGGTTATGTACAATGCATATATGACAAGCATGTTATATAATAACAAAGCTTAATAAAGGAATACTCGATAAAGGAAAACTCATTGGTGTCCTAAGTCAGCCTATCCAAGCATAATTATTATTAGTATAAATAATGTTGTTTGCACAATGGTTCAATAGTATGGTACATGTTTAAAAGGTAATAATGTTATAAATTTAATTTTTTTACCAATTTCTTTAATTAATAAGAGTTATTTAAATTTATAATGTATTTATAAATCACAAAAATAAATATTTTAAAAATCAAAGTATATATATTTTATTGTTTTTATTTGAATTTAAAATTAAAAACTGTTAAACTTATTTATCTATCAATTAAGATTATAAACAAACTTAGATAAATAACCATAAATTAAATTGGGAAAAGTTATAATTATGACACTATGATAAGAAAAGCAATTCATATTAAGCTGGCTGTTATCTATTTCATAAGTTTTGAACTTGGTGTTTATGAAACTTTAATAAGTTTATCCATATAGAATAATTAGATTTAGAAATGTTTTTTAATTTTTTAGAATTATATATTAAAGCTATTTATTTTGATATAATTTGAATTAATGTGATGTTGTAATAAATATTGATGAAAAAACATTTCTAAAATCATAAATCAAATTTTAAAATATTAATATAAGCTATTTTTATTAATGTATATTTTCATGAAATTTAGCTATCCCTAACTTAAAGTGCAAAGACTAGCTACTATATAACATTTTTTTTTTATAATGAATCTTTCCTATTTTTGGTTTTTCATTTTATTAGTATTGGTATTTCGAGGTACAGGACTAAGGAGATGTACTGGAAAGTGAATGTTGGAAAATACAGTCGATTAGACCAATAAAAGGATTCTCATTTTATTAGTATTGGTATTTCGAGGTACATGACTAAGGAGATGTAATGGAAAGTGAATGTTGGAAAATACAGTCGATTAGACCAATAAAAGGATTCAAAGCAAGTACAGAAAGTATCATTCTCATAATTGAAAAATTATAAGATTAATTAAGTTACTTTTCATAAAGTTTTATTTTAAACTGTAAAGAAAATGGAATTTATGATTAATTTATTATTTTTAAAATATTAAATTTATAAATTCAACCATTATAAATATAAGTTATTTATGGTCCCTAATTTTATAAATATTATTTTGTTTTCTAAGTTTCTAAAGTTGGAAAATAATTTTGATAAAGTTTTATTTTCATTTTTTAGAAACTATAAAGAAAAGGGAATTTAAGATTAATTTATCATTTTTAAAATATAAAATTTATAAATTCATCCATCATAAATATGAGTTATCAAAAGTCCACACTATGGTCCTTAATTTTATAAATATTATTTTGTCTTTTAAGTTTATAAAGTTGGAAAATAATGTTGATAATATATTTTTTCAAATATAAATAGTATTACATTATATTAGAGAAAAAAAGTATATAGCAAAGTTTGAGGGCCTTCACAAAAACGCCTTGATAACTAAGATTTTAGGTTTTCAAAAAAGACAAGAACATATACATACTACAAAAATGGCTTTTAGAGCAAACAAGCAAAAACCAACACCCTTATACATGACTCTAAAATTTGAAACAAAACCGAAAGTAGAGGAGCAAAGATCATAGAAAAAATAAGATTTGTCATGCATTTTTGGATGCACAATTTCACGACTAGGAGCGTCGTCCTACACAATTATCGTGTCATGGTTGATAATATCCACCCGTGGTGAGTGGGAACCATGACCCAAAGGGATAGAGAATAACAGAAGTCTTCTTATCAATTAATTCAAAACTAAACGAAACATCTTCCATATGACAACGGTTTCAAAATTCGTATTAGGAAAAGCTTGAGCCACAGGCAGATTGTCCTAAGAACTCTAAAGAATGGCCTTAGAGTAGAGAACATAGAAGGGCTTACCCGAGCCCAATTGTGGAGGCAATGAATCACATTGATGCCAGGAGGCGTCAGATGTTCACCAAAACCAAGCGAATTCCCTACAGTGTCAAACCATTCCACTAAACAGGACCATTCACTCTTCTCATGGTCGGCCTGAGAAAACCCCATGTTCGCCAAAAGAGCCATATTGTTCGAAACTGACCACTTGCTAAAAACAACAAATAGGGGAGGGCAATACAAAGTAGCTCGAGCCTGAAAAATACTACCATGCCCCAAACAAGAGCGTCTCCTAAGCTTGAGAATAGGCATGCTCGAGAACCAGATTCAGGAAAACTCAATTTCCCTCAAATCCTCAAAAAAATTGACGATGCCTTCACAAGGTCGACTAGAGTACTCGCAAGAAATAATCAAATCTCAAACCATGATTGTGTTATCAAATTTATAGATAAAGTACACCAAAAACTAGATGACAATATAATTAGCATATGAAAAATTTCATCATCTACGTGCAAATATAAGACCATCATTTATAAAACAATGCAAATCCAATGGAAAGGACACCACATTAAACACCCAAACCAAATGATGCTCCAAAGTTCTCGTATAACCTTAAGGTGGCCCATTGAACCAAAGACAAACTATAATAAAGGCTTTCATCCTCCCATCCTTATCTTCCTCCACATGGAACTTAACATGCACAATTTATCACCCCATCCAAGAAATTTTGATAATACATTTACGTTTAATAAAATATTTAGAATATCTCTACTTTATATTATTATTGATTTCATTATTATATATATATATATATAACAAACCAAACCTACAAATGTTATACTAATTAAACCAAACCAAACCTAAAAATATTATACTAGGATATTATATTTGCTCAACTAAATTTATGTTTATATTCTAATATCCAATCATAAATTTACTCTGAAAGACGTAACATATTTTATTTAATTTTTATATTTTTAAATTGTTTTAAATGTTATAATAAGCTTTCTTATTTCCAATTATTCTAAATTTAGTCTGAAAGACGTGGCATATTCTATTTAATTTTTATATTTTTAAATTGTTTTAAATGTTATAATAAGCTTTCTTATTTCCAATTATTCTCCTTACAAATGATCTATTTTTAAATGGTATAATAAGCTGTTATTTCCAATTATTCTCTTTTCTATGTTATGGCTTCAATTAGAATTGATGTATGGTTTTGATGCTCGAGGATTAATAGGATTGGGTACCTCTTTATGCCTTTATTGATCTCTTCCGGGGCGCCCTTGACTTTAATTGAAGTAGTTTTGTTCCTGGCTCATTGATTGATTGATCCCGATAGGACAGGGGAAGGTCGGTTAATGGATTTTTTTAAATATTTAATTTTCATTTTTATAAAAATACTAATGTAATTTTGGTTTTATAGATAATGGTATTTCTATAGAAGTGTAATTTTGGTTTTATAGATGTTAATGGTGTTTCCATAGAAGAAGAACAATATAGTGATTGTATAAGAAAATGGTGATAATTTATGCATACCATTTCTATAATTATTATCATTTTTTTTTTTTTTTCCTATTGGTAAGAAATTTTAATTTTTTTTAATTTTTATTTATTAGTTACGTAGAGAGGTGTATATATCTTAGAATTTTGAGGTGGACTACCATTTATGTTCTTTTATATACAAACAAGAATGAGACAAGTGTACAGTCCATTGATAATTTCAAAAAAATTAATAAATAACTTAATTAACATGTGATAAGTACAATTAGTGATAGTTGTAAAAATTAAAATTAATCATCAACTATTGGATTATTAGATACAACTACGAGGTTAACTCCATCGATTATTATATACAACTATTAGCTTAACTCCAATGATTCTAGAACTATTAGCTTAACTTCAACTCTAATCACAGTTATATTGGATAACTATTAGGTTAAAGCTCCAATGATTCTACAACTATTAGCTTAACTTCAACTCTAATCATTTAATTCTTAGTCCAACTGTATTTGGCATCTAGGAGTCTAGCTAATGTGCAGTCATGTAAGAGTCGGACTCCTAATAAAATCGTTTGAACTCCTAATAAACTCCTCCAAACTCCTTCAAAGATCTAATAAACTCCTGCATCTTGTTACGTCGATAGGAATATTTATCTTATAATTTTGGGGTGGACTACCATCTATGATTTTTCATCTACGAACAAGAATGAGATAAGTGTACTGTCCAGATTGATTCTATGGGTGTCGTCCAAAATTTGTAATTAATAAGTTCATAAAAAAATTAAAAAAACAACTTAGTTAACATTTGATAAGTACAGTTCATGATATTTGGAAAAATTTAAAATTAAACTTAAACTATTTGATTATTAGATACAACTATGAGCTTAACTCCATTGATGATAATTTCTTGAATTTCAACTTTCCGCACCTCCGCATCCATACTTCCGTACTTCGGAATCGGAAAAGCTAACTTCTAGTCTTTGTCCATTCCTGTACTTCTGCTTTCCGCTTTTCGACTTCGGAAATCGAAAATTGAAAATCCTACTTTTCTCGTTCTCGAACTTTTGAAACTTTCGCCTTTCCGCTCCCGCAAGATTTTTCCCAACCGTCGATCTATTGTGGGGCAGATCATGACCTTCACTCTGTATTTTAATGTGGATCTTGTCCTCAATCGTTGATTTCTTTTGCAGAACGTTTTCTGGCCATTGATATTTGATCAATTGCAAAAATTTATTTAACTTTGTGGATCTAATTTGTTTTGCTGTGGAACTTGAATACAACCATTGATTTTCTGTCAACCTTTAATCCCCACTGTACGATATGGGAAATTTATTTTAACTCGGCGCATCTTCTATTTGCAGAATTCCTTCTCAGCAGTAGATGTGGTTTGCTAGGATCTAGACCCTTTAACCTACACAGAGTTTAAACTTCAGTCTCCATCGATTCTTGCATTAATCGATTTCATCTCCGTACCCTGCAACAAGGTTAACTCTGCACACACATTTCATTAATGAAATAATCAAGGGTTGTTTACCTAATCCCCCTTCGATTGATCAGATAATGGATCAATCGATCTCTCTTTCTCCTGCTTTTAGAAACCTTGAATTCATACACGGGCTATTCGCTCATTAACAGAGAATTTACCTAAGCATTCGGTTCACAAGATTACACATTTAGACTTAATTTCATTCATACACACAGAGATGTGCCGAAATAGGCTTTTTCTTCATTCACACAAGGAAATTGTACATTCAATTTGTTTTAGAACCTGCATTCTGACCTCCTAAGGCTTGATACATCTTTGATTGGACTTTCTTGACTCCTACAAGCCCTACTGACCTCTATCTATCTCTATCTATCCTCTGTATCTCTACCTTCTACATTCTCAACCTCGTAGGCTTACACATTTATACATAACAAGATTCATGAACCATTCTAGTTCAGATCCTTAATCCACTCAACAACATGCTTAATGAACTCAACCATCAACTCTATCCTATGACTCGCTACCTCCAAATAGGGATTTGTTACATGATTCATCAATCGACCCAATGACTCACTCCTCCTCTTAGTCACTCACCTAATTGGCTCACCATATATCTAGAATCAAATAAAACATAGGTGTATTTACAATGTGATAGTTTGAGGTCTATTAATTCAGAAATGAAAGATGCCTTCTAGGCCTGATCAAACATTGAGCTTGAAAATCGAATCGAGAGCAGGATGCCCCTACATCAATTTAGTTCAGAACAAATCTTTTGCTGACAGAATGGCTTCTTGGTATGATGACACAATGATATTTTGCTTTGAATAATGTCCAATAATCTTTGATTTCTTTACAAGATCTTGTAGAGTGATGAGAAGTTGCAAATTTAACACTTTTCTTTCATGATTTCTGGCTTCATAATTGTTTCGGTCTTAAATGTGTCATTTTATTTGAAGGCTAATGGTGATCATTTCCAGTGATGTTGAGGTAGTTCTAACATCTTCTTCTCTAGAAAATTCATCATTGTCCTTTGCTATCATTTATCACAAGAAACTGCGATTGTTACTTCACATTCCAGAAATTATTTGATTACGTATGTGATCCATGCTGCAAACTGGTGGCATAAACTCTGAATAATGTGATCTTTGATCCACACCCGTCAGTACATAAAATTTCATGCAACGTACTCTCCATGTGTTGTGATAACACAACGATTTGGAAACATCTTCTTTATAATGATCCCTTGACAATGACACATATGTTTAAGGTTTTTGGGCTTTGAATTTTCCATTGATCCCAAAATACTAATAGAAAAACTAATATTGTTATGATGAAATGATAATGCGGTAGCGATCTCTGATTTCATGGAATTTTTCAAATTCTACTCTTTTTAATGTGGTTTATTTGTATTTTCTAGCAAATATATGATGATATAATAGTTGAATAATCTACTTTCTTCTTGCAATGAGTTGGCGGTAAAACTCATGTGATTTGATAGATTTGTTTGATATTTGACGTGGAAACTTAATGGTGAGCTAGTAAACTTAGTTCTCCTTCAAATCCAAGTATTTACCTTTAACTGGCATGCTAGCTGATCTGTTAGATCTCAACTTATGTGCATTAAAAAATTTAATGAATGCGTTAATCAGTTTGCTGAATTCATCAAATAGCTTTAACAGTTAATTAAATGCTGAAATCTGATATAACAGCAACCTAAACAGGATATGAAATAGCAAAACTGAAACAGAAATGAGAAACACTGAAACAGAGAGCCACAAAATAGAAGTTGATAAAGGAGTTCACCCCCTCCACTGGGCTATGTCTCTGGGTCCGTCTCCAATGGGTACCGATCCAATTAATCTCTTTAAGATGGTACAAAAATGGTTATGGAATCAACTTCAGCAACTGTAAACAGAATGTTGTATAAAGTATTTAAGACCTCTCTTCTGGAAATTACAATTAGCCTTCGAAAGGAAAAGAAAGCTAAATTATAACAGAGAATGTCAAATTCAAAAGAACAACGTCTGCGCACTTCGCAGCAACTCCCCAAGCTTCTCGTAACAGAAAAATGAAGCTCTGTGCTCTAACGCAATCTAAATCTCCTCTCTTCTATCCCCGGATGTGGCCAGAAGTCCTCTATTTAAGCGTTCAGTCAGAGGACAAGTAACGGGTTCCTTTTCTCCGCTACAACGATTATCTTCTTTATTGTCGTTACAACCGTATGCTAAAATGAACCATGCAATCCCGCCAAATCGCTGCCCAAGCGTTATGTTACCACGACATTCCATATCCCCGAAACGTTGCAACTAACTCCACGCACATGTGTTGACTCGCAACACGTTGCAATAACCTGCAACCGGGCTATGCCACGTGCAACATAACCATTTGATGTCACCACCAACTTCGCAAATGTTGCAGCATCCATAATGTCGCAGTGAACGTGGTACACAAATGCCATAGCAAACGTGATCACGCACCCTTATCTAGCCGTCAGCAGCGTCATTTAGCCGTGCACAAGACCGCTAGAGGGTATATACTTGACCGCACGAACCATTCGATATTCCATTCGACGGTGCACAAACTGCACGGCCCCTGTGATAACTGCGCAGCCCCTAACTACGCGCCATGCGATAACTGCGTGGCCCTTGCGATAACTACGTAGCTCATAACTGCATGGCCCTTGCGATAATTGCGCAGCTCATAACTGCACGGCCCTTGCACTATGTTTAGCATATGAGTTAAAAACATATGTTATGTTCTTCGAAACATAGATTAGAAACCATTGTACCATATTGGATCAGTGTAATTTTTGAAGATGAATAATCCTCCGGATCATTCCTCCCCACTGAAGAGATTTTGGACCACCAAAATCTTGAATCATTGTACAAGTAAGTGAGGGTACAACTCCCTCACTTTCCCAATCTCCATCCATCTTGCCTTGCTAGGATGCATGCCTTTAAGCCCCACTCGAAGGTACTCAACATTACCCCTTCATGAAGTCCTCACATTTCTGTCAAGAATAACATCATCCTGCAACTCATTCATGTATTCAAGTGCCATATCATCAACTGAAGGAATCTGTATGTTAGTTTCCTCATCCATGATCATAGGAGGCTCATACAATTTAAGATTCTCAACATTGACAACTGAATAAATTTGCATGGATGGAGGTAAATTCAAGCGAAAAGCATTAGTACCGATCTTTTCCAAGATCTCAAAAGGACCATACCTGATAGGCTTAAGCTTTTTACCTTCACCTTTCATTCTTTCTTTGGTGATATGTAACCAAACTCTGTCACCAACCTGGAATTGATGATCAACTCGATGCTTGTCATGCCTGGATTTGTACTTCACCTGGCTCTTCTCCAACTGTTCCTGAACTGCCTGCTACACCACTTGGATTCTCTGAATGAACCTTAGAGCTTTATCTGCATCATGATGTCCATCCACTGCATCTTTTCCAAAAGAGAAGTCCATCGGCGTTTTTAGCAGATAACCAAAACAAGTTTCAAAAGGAGATCTTTTCGTGGAAGAATGAACTGCATGATTGTAAGCATGTTGTATATACTGCAACTGCTCATCCCAAAGTTTAGGATGTTTACTGCAATATCCTCTGAGCAGCTGAGCCATTGCTCTGTTTACTACCTCTGTTTGCCCATCGGTCTGTGGATGAAAAGCTGTACTTTTCTTAAGTTTGGTATCCATAAGCTCCCATAAAGTTGACCAGAATTCCCCCAAGAACCAGGAATGCTGATCAGATACAATAGACATGGGTAGCCCAAAATGTACCCAAACATTCTGAAAGAATAGATGAGCGGTTTTTTCAGCAGTGATCTGTTTGTTACATGGCATTAAGATACACATTTTGCTGAATCTGTCCACAACAACATATATATCATAATCATGACCTTTTCTAGACATAGGTAGTCCTCCTACAAAGTCCATAGAAATGCTTTGCCAGGGATGAGAAGAAACTGGAAGAGGTGTGTACAAACCCAATTTCCTATTACTAGGCTTACTTGTTGCACACATAACACATCCTCGTATATATTTAGCTACAATTTCTTGCATCTGAGGCCAATAATAGTGATTCTGCAATAATGACAGTGTTTTACTTACTCCAAAATGTCCTGCAATCAATGAACTATGTGCTTCTCGAATCACATGCACTCTCTCTTTCTCTGGAATACAGAGTTTACCGAGACGATAGAAGAGTTGATTATGCACATAATAGTTCTCTTCCTGTTTACCATGTATTAGTGATGCATATACTTTCTTAAAATATTTATCTTCTGCATACTATTCAATATAACTTTCATGTGTTAATGAACTGTTTTGAAGAATGATTGAAGCATTCGTAGGAGGCCTTGATAACATGTCTGCTACCTTATTATGAATTCCATTTTTGTACTTAATTACGAGATGAAACTGTTGTAAGAATCCCATCCATCTTAAATGCCTACTTTGTTGTATTTTAGTTTGAGATTGTAAATATTGAAGTGGCTGATGATCAATATGTATGACTGTTTCTTTGCCCATTATATAATGTTTCCACTTCTTCACGCTCTGTACTAAAGCATACAATTATTTGTCATAAGTTAGATAGTTACTTACCGCAGTAGCGAATGTTTCTGAATGGTAACAGACTGGCTTCCTCCCTTGCATCAAAATGACTCCCATGGCAAACCCGCTGGCATCGGTTTTGATCTCAAATGGCTGCTGCAAATCTGGCAGCGTCAGAACTGGGGATGTGCTAATCCTTTCCTTCAAAGTGTCGAAGGCTCTCTGATGCTTGCCTCCCCACTAGAAAATTTATTTAACGCTTGTCAACGCATGTAATGGCGCATCAATGGAGGAAAACACATAAATGAATTTCCTCCAATACTGAACCACACCCAAAAAACTTCTGATTTCATTAACGGTTTTAGGTCGTGGCCAGTTTACAATGACATCAACCTTGGCTGGGTCCACTCGCAGGTGGCCTCCACCAATAATATGGCCCAGATATACTAAAGAAGTTTTAGCAAACTCACGTTTAGACATTTTTACAGAAAGCTTCTTCTTCCTTAGTACATCTAAAGTTTTTTTCACATGTACAATATGCTCTTCCCAGGTTTTGCTAAACACTAGGATATCATCTAGATATACAATTACAAAATCATCAATGAATGGATGAAAGACATCATTCATGACCCGCATGAAAGTAGCAGGTGCGTTACAGAGTCTGAAAGGCATCACAAGCCATTCATACAAACCCTGTTTTGTTTTAAACGTTGTTTTCTAGGAATCATTTTCAGCAACGCGGATTTGATGATACCCACTACGCAGATCCAATTTTGTAAAGTAAGTTGCATGTTTCAACTGATCAAGAAAATCATCAATGCGAGGAAGAGGATACATGTTTTTAATGGTGATTTTGTTAAGGGCCCTATAGTCGATGCACATCCTCCAAGACCCATCCTTCTTCAAAACCAAGACTATAGGAGAGCCACAAGGAGAAGTACTTGGTCGGATGACCCCTTTCTCAATCAGCTCCTGAACCTGCTTCTTGATTTCCTCGTTCTGCATTACAGACATCCGGTACATGGCTATGTTCGGGAGTGGCACATCCTGCTGCAAATGTATCTCATGCTGAATCTCTCTCTTTGGTGGTAACCCCTTTGGATCTTGAAACAAATCATCATACTCAGAAATGATTTCAATCAGTTCAGATTTATGTTTAGGATCACATCCCTCAAAATATTTAGAGATCTCATCATTTTTCATCTTAACCATCATTAACACAAAATTCTTACTAGCATTTACCAGCCTCTTCATTTGTCCTGCAGAAACTATTGCTAGGTTTGTTTTTGTCTTATGTGCTCGTACAATATACTCTACACCATCTTTAAAAAGATGATACTTATTCTGCTCTCTATAAAAGACTACTTTCCGGTCATACAAATATGGACTCCCAAGTACTATTCCACAAATGTCAAGTGGTACTCCATCTAGTTCTACCTCATCCATAAAATTTTCAGTGATTGCAAATTTCAAAACACATTTCTTTGTAACTTGCAATCATGTATCATTAGTAACCCAACCAAGAGGATAGGGTTTTTCATGAGGCATAGTAACTAGATGCAATTTCTTAACCACTTCTTCTGATATCAGATTTACTTGTGAACCACTATCAAACAATGTATCAATCTTTGTGTGATTTGCAATGACACGAACATGAAACAGTTCACTTCTATTTTTATCATTTTGCTTAGAAGTAGATGGCAGATTTGTACTTGCACTAGAACTTGATTTTGCATCAATGGGAAATGAGATACTTTTATTCTTACCCTGGATTCCGATAGCTGTAACCTTTGTTTCATCACCTGAGTCGGATCCCCAGTCCTGAATAATTGCTGCAGTAGCTTTTGCTTTGCCTTTATTTTTGTTTCCTCTGTACTTCTTTGGCCTTAACTCCGGATGAAGTTTCCAACACTTAGAGACATCATGTCCCTTCTGACAATGCGAACATGTAGGCTTTTCACCCTCTTTCTTAATGCGCATTTCATGTGACAATCGAACTCCTAATAAACTCTTATGAACTCCTAATAAATTCCTTTGAACTCATGTGACAACTGTACTTAGTGGCATGGTAATGTGCAGCTCATGTGACAATCAAACTCCATTTATCATAGCATTATATTAACCTTTTAAATTAACTATTAGATACAATTATTTGCTTAATTCCAATTATGATACTAGTATGAGCTTAACAGCCACAAATTAAGTGGTTGTTATATTATATTAACTATCGAATACAAATAATTGACACATTCTTTAGGAAAAGAAAAGCATTATCAATATATCAAATATATGTCTCTCAGCGTATTCCGAATTTATTGATCTTAATAATATGGTTGTTGCTAGTATTATCTTATGTTATGTACATATGATTCATAGTAGGTAGGTTGTATGTTATTTCTTTAGTTTTATAATATCAGTATTAATATATTAATGGGCAATCATAGAATTTGTATTTTAACTTTGAATCTATAAAGTACATGCACTAAAGAAATCTAATATCCATTTTAACTTTGAATGTATGAAGTACATACATTTATGCAATCTAGATGCAATTTTTTTATGCTTACAATATATATAGTCAAGATGAATTTATGTTGGTTTGGATCTATATATGATTCAATGTTAAGATGAATTTATAGTATTTTTATGTGTTTTGTTTTTGGGTTGTTAAAAAATATCCATCTTCAACATTAATTGTTACATGTTGGAGGTAAACGTGTGTTAAAAATGTTATTTGACCTAAAATGATAATGAAGAAAGTACCTTACATTAAGATCATCGAAGGAATTCCAGGATTTCAAAGAGATGAACAAAACTTTATAGTTTGTGTACATGGTGCACTGAACCATAATAGCGTGCCTAACTAACATGGACCTCCTTTGAAGGCTAGCCAAAGAAAAGTCAAAATCAAATAATGAGCATACAACATGGAGAATACAAAACTTGAATTAAAAAAATTACCCATTCGACCATCATTACTCCATTAATGCTATGAATTGAATATTCAATACTCACATGTTTATCTAACATATCTTGCATTTATTTGAAAGCTATTGCCGTATATCTCCCTTGATATTCAATGCAACCACTTGGATCATTCTTCCTACCATGTATATGTGACTTTAATTGTGGTGGGGTAGGATTTGTTGTGTCGAACCGTTTGCCTTTTGAAAGTTTCAAACAAGAATTGAGTATTTGAGTGCACGTTGAAAATATTTTTGAGTGCATGTTGAAAATATTTATGTGAGAGAGAAGCGTAAACCCAAAACTTGCAATTTACACTTCAAAATTTAAAACAATGTATTGTTATGACAAAGTGAGTAGATGCATTATTAGCATAACATGACTCATGACTCATAATCCGAATCATGACTCATGACTATAATCCGAATCATGACTCATATTTTGTGGTAAAAAAGTACATAATAATTTTAAATATAAAGCATATCATTTCAATAAAAAAAATGTAATAGATTTCATAATCAATTGAAATGACAAAAATGTAATAGATTCAATAATCAAATGAAATTATTGAAATACGCAAAGACCTTATACATATAAACCTCCATTAAATAAATTCATAAACATAGAAAGAACCAGAAATATACATATAATTTAGATGATCAAATTGATTAATAAATGATGATATTATGAAACGGCTATTCTATAAGTATTGACTGCTGCGATGCATTTCAATGTTTGTGACCGAATTAATTTGTTGCTTGACATTATAGCCAGTTATAGATGTCAATCAATCTTGGAATGTATTCTCGTTTTTGAATGTCAAGTTTATGTATCACTATTAAAATCGTCTAATAAAAAATATTTTATATGCAGCAGAGATTCAACGATCCACAGTGCTGTCGCCGCAGCATTTATTACTCTACTGCATAATAAATATTGTTCCCCAAATATCATTATCAAAATCCACACCAAATTTGATTGACTATAATTAAAGTCAACCGATATATGTGACAATACACCTTTGAATCTACTCTCAAGTGGTACTTAAAAAAATATTTTAGTATCATCTTAGATTGATTATGCATATTGAGAGGCTCTTGGAAAACTATTTTAGTATCGTCTTAGATTGATTATGCATATTGGAAGACTCTTGGGTAGTGCTAGAGCTACCAACTTTTTAAAATTCTCACCTTTTGGTTTGACCAGAATTTTTTATATAAAATATATTTTTAAACATGAAAAAATAACACAAACATTTTAAATAATGTCGATTTGTGTGACTCAAATAACGATATAAGATGGATGAAAATGTTTGATGTTTTTATGTTCTATTAAAATATATGATGGCAATAACAATGTAGCCTAACATTGACATTACAAATCACAAAGAAAATAAACACTTCCAATGCAAACGTGACACAGGTGGCATATTTCATTGTATGTGTAGAAATTTGTGACGTAAATAACGATGCAATACAAAACTAGTGATAGAAAGTCGAACCGTCAACATAGAACCTAGCACAAATACAATGCATTTTCATGTTGTGTTGATATTTGTTATGCACATCATGACATTGATGATATAAAATTGATAAAATGTATGAATCCCAAGAATGTGTTGCAATTAGGGTCGTAAAAATTAAAAGAAAAAAAAATGGGCCAATCCTAATTGTGATGTAAGGCTGGGCAGAGTTGGGTGGTTTGAGTGACTAAGTTTTATGTAGGATGTCTTAAGGTAGATTTTCCCAGCTGATTGCCTTTTTCATTTAAGTGTTATAATTAACATTGGCAATTACACTAATGCTTGCAAATGGGAGAAAATCCCCTTAAGTTTCATCACTAAGTGTTATAATCAACGTTGACAATTGCACTACCATTTGCCCATGCGAGAAACTGCCCTAGATTTTCATCACTATCTATCATTAGGTGGTGTTTGAATTTTTTTTGACACTGGGTATATATATTTTTTTCCAATGAAAAAAAAATTAACTTGTTATTCATATGAATCAAGGTTACCTCAGTCTTCAACATATAAACATGATAGCATTGAGATATCACTAACATATTCTCAATCCATTACAATACTAATCGAAAAACACGTGTAACTCATGCATGAGAAAATGAGGATCTTTACATTCACCCCACAACCACCAAAACTTCATGTTGATACATACTTTCTTTGCACTGGCAAAAAACCATGTATGTAAAAAATACTCCTTACAGTCCAAAACATTCTTAAAAACAAAGATAGAACTAGCATCAATCAAAAGTTCATCAACAAACTCCTCAAAGGGTAAAAGGCATCCATAACCCCAACAAGCTTTTTTGAGAGGCTATCTGAATCCTTGTTGAATTCCTTGTTGATATGCAAGAAGGAAATGTCGAAAAAACTATTTGTTTGATCTCTTAGTCTATAAATCCAATGTTCAATTGTAAGGACATTCAAACCAGAGACACCACTTTCCCAATCAATGATATCCTTACAACCTCCTGTGACTTATAGACTATCAATGCCTCTTCTCATAGCAAACTAAAGAAGGTACCAAATAGGTATGAGATTTTTTTAGTATTAGTCCCGATTCCACCCCCCATCTAGATCTTAATCATATGACCAACTTTAATAGGGTGAGTGCAAGCTAATGACGGTCACTTTTGGCACATTAGATGCAATAGAAAATTGAAAAATAGGCATCCCTCAACTTAATTGTATTTTTTGAGATACTTACACAAAATATATTGCTTTGAGTAAATAAGATTAAGTGTAGGAAATTGAATCACGTTTCCAAATATATAAGTTTTATGTATTGAAAAATTCTATAACTATGTCAAGTTTCATTTTTTCTAACAACCACTTTTTTATTTTTTGTGGCAAATGATAAGGTATATGTTTTTGTGGGTGTAGCTTTTGAGGGCCTAAATGATGGTCTCGGGATACAAAACTTTGCAGGAATGTAGAGAACATATAGCACTAGTGCAGCTCTATTTTTCAAAAATAAAATTAGTAATTTTTTTTTTTAATAATTACCTAAGTGATCATTCCTCGAAAATGGTACGTCTTTTGTGGGTGGAACCTTTGAAGGTCTTAATGAAATAATCATGAAATGGGTTTTTAATAGAATGTAGAGATCGGTGTCTTCTAGTGTACCATATAATTTAATTTTAAAACAATTAAGAATTGAAAAAGTTATGGAAGAAACACTAACAACATGTTTTTTGAATTAAGGAGTTAAGACAAACTAGAAATTGAAGAAAATAGGAAAATATAATATTTTTTAATAAAAATTACATATTTAAAATCCGCAGAAAAAATGTTATTTATGTTTAAGATTTCGTAAAAAATGATTGTGTGTAGCATACTGTAACAAGTGCATAAACAACGAATTCTTCAGAAAATGGAAGAAATGTCCAATTAGCTATGGTTTATCATATACCATAGCACAGGTTTGGTATTACCGAAGCAAACTCCAAACCATACACATAGGACTATTGGTGACATGCGAGCAAGTTAATTGGCATGTTTAAATTCAAATTACATCTCTTGCCCTTGTAGAATTTGAAAACACGTGCACATTATATAACTACAAAATGTGTATGCGTTATAGAACTACAAAACGCGCGAGCGATATAGAACTACAAAATGCGTGTGCTTTATATAGTGTTATCATGCACATGCATTTTGTAGAGATAAAAATCTAGCACTATATGTAATATATCAAATGTATGGATAATAGTTTAGAGGGGGTGTGGAAGGGCCAAGGGCCTAAGAGGATGTTGGAAGTTCAGGTGGGAATGGTTAATAGTTGAGAGGGGGTGGAAAAGGGTCAAGGGCCTATGAATATGTTGGAAGTTTAAGTGGGGATGGTTAATAGTTGAGAGGGGGTGGGCAAGGGTCGAGGTCCTAGGAGGATGTTGTAAATTCAAGTGGAGAAAGATGAATGGAATGATAACATTATGGGTTACAAGGGTGAAGGGGAGTGGGGATTGAGATAATTATTAGGAGGAGAAGAGGTGTTGAATACATATAGGGTTATAAGCAGTACATGAGACTTGAGTGACGAAGGGGGGTAAGGTGGAGGGGAGGAAGTGGGTTATGGTTTGATGAGAGAGAGGATTGGTGAATGGAAGGTGGATATTGAGAATTAGAGGAGGAATAGGATGTGTTGGAGGAGAGAGGCAAAGGAGGGGGAAATTGAAGAGATGGGAATCAGATGCGATAAAACAGATAAAATGGGTCATAATGAGGTAGTGGGTTGAGGAAAAGGGATAAGTTGAAAATATATAAGAGAGAGAGAGAGAGAGAGAGAGAGAGAGAGAGAGAGAGAGATATGCAGAGAGAGTGTGAGAGAGAATAATATAGAGAGGGAGGGATGGAGATAGAGTGAATGCAAGAGATATAGAGGGAGCGATATAAGGTTTGTGTGTGTGAGGGGTGTCAGGGATAGACACAAGGAGAGAAAGGGGTAGGTTCACACATGTATATAGAGAGAGAGAGATATGGTGTCAAAGACAAAGGTTGAGGGTTGAGATATGGAGAGAGAGGGAGGTTGTGAAAGAGAGAAACATGGAGAGTGAGGGTGAAAAGGGATAGGGAGGAAGGGATACAAGTTGATACAGAGAGAGAGAGAGAATGGCATAGAGGGTTGGTAATTAACGGAGAAGGGAGGGGGATATTGATAGAGGGAGGTAAATAGAAGGTGGAGAGAAAGGGAGTGACATAGGGATTTTGTGAGAGAAGGGGGAACACACACACACACACACACAAAGATTATGTGGGAGAGAGGGGGATGGGTGAGTGACAAAGGAGAGGGGGAGGGATGAGAAATAGAGAGAGAGTGATGGAGGGAAGGATAGTGAAGGAGGTATAGAGAAGGTGGAGAGAGATTATGAGATATGGGAAGTGAGGGAGGGACACACACACACACATAGATTGTGTGGGAAAGAGGGAGGGGCGGTGAATGATGTAGAGAGTGATATGGAGGGAGGGATAGTGAGGGAGGTATATAGAAGGTGGAGAGAGACAATGAGATAGGGGGGGGGTGAGGGAGTGACACACACACATAAATATATAAAGAGAGAAGTGGTGGGGGGGACACACACAAACAAAGAGAGAGAGAGGGGGGAGGGGTTTGTGATAGAGAGAGTGATGGAGGGAGGGATACGGATGGAGGTATTGTAAAGGTGGAAAGAGGTTATGAGAGAGGGGGAATGAGGGAGGGATACACACACACATACATATATACATATAGAGAGAGATAGATTGTGTGGGAGAGATATGGGGGAGGGGGAGCAATAAAGAGAGAGTGATGTAGGGAGGGATAGTGAGGGAGGTATAAATAAGGTGGAGAGAGGTTTTGAGAGATGGAGAGTGAGGGAGGGACACACACACACACACACACACAGAGAGAGAGAGAGAGAGAGAGAGAGAGAGAGAGAGAGAGAGAGAGAGAGAGAGAGATACACATAGAGATAGTGAGAGATGGAAATACGAAGGCATGGAGGGACAATGAGTAAGGCATAGAGGTATAGTGAATAAGGCACATGTGTATCCATAGATGCCAAAAAAATTATTTAGGGATCGAGTCTTGGATTTCCTCCCTTGGCCTTGTCGAGGCCTTAGTTCCCATATCTAATGCTCAAAACCTCTTAAAGGCATGTGCATTTTTTCTTGGAGACCAAGCATACCTTGAGCAAGTCATTTGTGGTGCTTCAAGGAATTTTTCATTAACATGGGTTCCTCAAATATTCCATTATGGCCTAAGGAACAAGCATATTCCCTCAATAATGTCTCAGAGGTCCCATACTTGCTGCTCAAAACCACATAATTCTACTAACATCCATATTCATAGTCCAAATATATCTAGGAGATTCCATGTGTGATTTTTTAAGGCATCCTTCCTATCCCTAAATGCATAGAATCTTTAGTTAGGGCCTAAGGCCATAGTTTCCTCCCCTGACCATGTCCATGGCCTTGAGATGCATACCTAGTGCTCAACAAATGATGATGGCATGCATATCCCGATTAAGATTCAAATGATTCACATTTAATGTCATGTGTGGTGGTTGGAGGCATCAATTTTGGCCCTGAATGGTTAATAACTTCCTTTAATGCATAAGGATGAAGTGTTTACCCCTACCCATGTGAAGGGGCCTAATATATGTACTTAGTGCTAAAAATGTTCTAATGGAACTAGTATCCCCATTTCAAAATAAATGAAACCATGGAAGGATATATTAAGGTTGTTCAACACATCATTCTTTGCTCTAGATGGATATAAACATATTCAAGGGGCTAAGGCCTAGGTTTCCTCCCTTATTATGTCTAAGGTCCTAAGACAAATACATAGTCCTTAGAAACCCCTAATGGTTCCCATATCCCCTTTCAAAACAAAACTATCAACATGAGAGGTCATTTATGGTGATTCAAGGTGTCGTTCATGGACCTTGAGCCCTAAAAGCTAGTTTAAAACCTAAAAATAAAGATTTATGTACCAACCATGATTAACACCTTGTCCTCCATATCTAATGCTAAAAAAATCCTAATCATGGCCATAACCCAACTTAAAGGTTGAGGATACCCTTAAGAGATCATGTGTGTTTGTTCAATGTGTTTTTCTTGGCCCTATATGTCTTTGGGATTCCTTTAGGGCGTAAGGACTAGGTTTCCTCCCTCAACCATGTCTATGGATATGTTTCTAGTGCTAAGAGAATTCTAAGGCACTGCATATTTTTTCTTAGATGCAAAATATCACATATGGAGGTCCTATGTGCAAGTTCGATGCCTTGTTCATGCACTTCGAGCCTTTAAAGCTACCTTTAGGAAATAATTCTTGGGTTTCCTCCCTCAAGCATGCTCGAGGGACTATGAACCAAACTTAGTTCTTAAAACCTCTTAATGGTGTCCATATTACAACATAAAGAAAACTTATGCTATTGGGAGGTTAGGCATGGTTGTTTAAGATGTTGTTCTTGATGATGCTAAAATATTAATATATGTCCTAAGTCTTGATGATGCAAACTATTGTTTTTATTCATTTTCCTAGCCATGCACTAAAACTATTTTTTTGTGATTCTCCATAACGCGTGCGCATTTTTCTTCTCTAAAATGTGTGCGTGTTTTGCTTCTCCAAAACGTGTGCATGTTTTTCTTCTCCATAACGCGTACACATTTTGTAACTATAAAATGCGTACACGTTTTATAACTATTAAACGCGTATGCGTTTTTCCTAGCCTAACCTGCGTGTCATATGACATGTCAGGTTTGAGACTAAGCAAGCCAAGCATTACATAACATGAGCGCATTGTGTTTTTATGTATCACGAGCGTGTTTTCAAAAAGTAGGATTGCATCTAAAAGGTCCCTCAACTTTTTGCACACACCCAATACTTAAAATCATTGCAACACCACATAAACCATATTTATTTGCTCCATTAAAAGAACCTGTAGGGATTCTATCAACAAAACTAGGATTGTTAATGTAACCTGCTCTTTGCAACATTCGTTTCTTTGAAATATTCCAGGAAAGTTGATATAATTCTTGTACATACCAAATAAGCATAGGCATTAATATTTTCAAAGGTAAGATAATTACGAGCTCTCCATACTTCCCAAACCATGAACAAGGAGAGTTCTCTAAACTTTAAGTTTCCATGAAACCAATTGTAAAGAGTAGCTTGCGGATCACGTGCACCTCAATTGTACTGAAAATTTAAAATTATGCACAATTCTTCCCATATCATCATGATGAAACTGCATTGAAGAAAAATATCTATAATGGTATCCGGCTCACTTTTGCAAAGAACACATATACTTAGGCCTTTGAATCCCCTTTTAAGTAAATTGTCCCATGTAAGTATTTTGTTTTTAGGAAAAGCAAGAGAAAACACTTTTCCTTCAAAGGAATTCTCTACTTCCATAATGCATTGACCCACCATTTAGGTGTAATTGTAAAATCCTCAAATGAGATGACTTCGTAATGGGTCGATAACTCCTAGGTGATGGATAGATAAAGAGCGTAAGTGGTAGCTAATGAATGGATAACTCTTAACTGATGGATGGATAATGAGTTGCATGCGAAGAAACAAGTAACAAAGCTTAAATTAAGTGGCTATTCCAGTATCAAATAAATTTATCTCCTCTTTATCTTTATTAATACATTAATAGTTTTTAATTTGACATGAACTATTTTCTTTTAAAAATTTACCTTTAATTATTGATTTTAGTATTATAATTTTATCTTTCTACCTTTATTTTAATACCTACTTTCTACCTTTACTTTAATTCCTATTTTCATTAGTGTATATAATGTGCATAAAAATTTATAATGCTTTATCTAATCTTGTTATTATTTTAGATGGTAGTTTTTCTTAAATAATGGAATGGTTCTACATGGATTTTGTAAGGACTGGACGCTTTTTTCCTTTTAAAAAACTATTAAAATCACAATTATTACGATATCATAAACCATAAAACTATTAAAATCCTGTAAACTTGTATTCACATAGCAACTCTCACATTAACGATAGAATATTCAACTGTGACATTAACGATACAACTTGTATACCGACTCATCCAGTATTTCGTACATCAATACACTTTAGGAAGCAGAAGCGCTTCATATATTGGACAGACTTTTTCTCGGGAGGGGAGCCTGTCAAATGGGCATCCTCAGATCTCTCATTCAACAGTGTCCATTTTACAAGCTCTTCTCCCAAAGGAAAGTCTATCCAGTAAATAAGTTTCAAATATGAATGACGAGTTGGCATGCGAGGAGTATACGACCTGGAAAGCATGGTCGGAGGTATATAGTCACATGAGGTTCTGTGGTATAAATGACGAAAGGAACACATACACCAGATAAAGAGATAAAGAGGAAAGGAACCCATATGAATCGAATACAAAACCAGAAGAGTCCGGATCTGAAAATGCATAGAGTTCTGGAATGATAACCCTTCAAGAGACAATCACAAAAGATAAAATCAAACGAATTAGAGCTGAGGTGCAAGAGTTGGGATAAGTAGAGGACGCGCATATCGTTTTTATTCTCGTCCCCGAATTCTTGTAGCTGATGGTTTCACCATGCCACAATGCCATGTCGGCTTTAGCTTCGGCTCCTTTCTCACTAGCTGAATGTGTACCTGTACAAATTACAACTCTCAGAACTTTGATCCACATATTCTAATCAGATGTTAAACTAGCAACAACCATATTACTAAGATTAATATGTTTGAAATACGCGGAGAGATATATATTTGACATATTGATAATGTTTTATTTTATTAAAGAATGTTTCAATTACTTGTATCTAATAGTTAAGCTAATATAACAACTACTTAATTTATGGTTGTTAAGATCATAGTTGAAGTTAGATTCATAGTGGTATCATCATTGGAGTTAAGCTAATAGTTGTATCTAATAGTTAATTTAAAATTTAATATAAAGCTTATACTAAGCGTTATGCACATTAACTCGACTCCCAAGTGCGAGATGGAGTTCAACTTTCACATAAATTGCACATTACCCAAGTGATTGTTCTTGGTGCATGGTTTCAATGCAATCAAGGTCAACTTCTCATTCAACTTCTCATTCTAAGTAATGAAGTTCATCTAAATTTAATTTAATAGTTGTATCACTATTGAAATAATCTAATAGTTATCCAATAGAATCGCTATTAGAGTTGAAGTTAAGCTAATAGTTGTAAACTCATTGGAATTAATCCAATATTTATCCAATATAACAATGATTAGAGTTGAAATTAAACTAATAATTGTAGAATCACTGTAGTTTTCAGCTAATAGTTGTATCTAATAGTTAATTTAAAAGTTAATATATTAGCAATTGCAATTCAATTAAAAGTCATAAATTGAGTTGAAGTTAAGCGAATAGTTGTATCATCAATGTATTTAAGCTAATATTTGAATAGTTGTATCTAATAATAAGCTAAAATTTTCTTTTTCCAACTATCCCGAATTGTACTTTAACCTATTTTTAATTTTTTTGAAATTGTTAATTATGAGTTAGACTAACCTCCTTTAAAAAGAATCGAAAACCTACTTATATCTATATGGAAAACCTAAACATGTAATACAAATTGTATATTAGCTAGATTCACAACTACGAGATGAATAGTTTATTAGGAGTTTGGAAGAGTTTATTAGGAGTTCCAACTATTTTATTAGGAATTTGACTCTTATAGGAGTGCACATTAGTTAGACTCCTAGATGCCGAATGCAGTTGGACTAAGCTTTAAGTGATTAGAGTTGAAGTTAAGCTAATAGTTGTAAAATCATTGGAGTTAAGTTATTAGTTGTATCTAATAATAAAAGCTAATAGTTATCCAATATAACTGTGATTAGAGTTGAAGTTAAGCTAATAGTTCTAGAATCATTGGAGTTAAGCTAATAGTTGTATATAATAATCTATGGAGTTAAGCTCGTAGTTGTATCCAATAATCTAATAGTTAAAGATTTGTTTTAATTTTTACAAACTTATCACAT
The DNA here is from genome assembly GCA_001517045.1 of Pseudotsuga menziesii. Taxonomy (NCBI): domain Eukaryota; kingdom Viridiplantae; phylum Streptophyta; class Pinopsida; order Pinales; family Pinaceae; genus Pseudotsuga; species Pseudotsuga menziesii. The sequence goes on along the minus strand of LPNX010327871.1, from coordinate 19,769 downwards.
GTTAATTAAGCTATTTTTTATTTTTTTGAAATTATTAATTATTATTTTTGGACGACACCGATAGAATCAATCTCGAGAGTACACTTGTCTCATTCTAGTTTAATCTTGGACGGCGCCCATAGAATCAATCTGGACAATACACTTGTCTTATTCTAATAGGTAGATGAAAAAGCATAGATGGTATTCCACCCCAAAATTCTAACATATATACGCCATATATAAGCCTTCGACGTAATTAGATTTCAATCTAAATGTGTGGTATTCTAAGATTAACGGTGTCAAGTCTTACTGCCTATGTTGTCTTCTTAAATTTAATTTAACAAATAGAAGGGAGAGGTAGGATTGATGTGTATTCCATCACCGAAGCCACATACGATGCCCTTCGACAAACTTCCATCAGGTCCGAGTCATCACGTTCAGAAACCCATAACCAGTCAACTGAAACAGTGATCACTACAATGAACATCGGACATGTGTTATTGTTAAAGTCTTACAGAATATTAAATGTAGAGTTTAGTTAGAACGACAGAATAAGATCTCATGTCGAAAATAGAAGGTCGACATTTTTCATCTATATTTTAGAAGCCATAATGGGGGAGAATTAATAGATACGACATTAACAAGTTGATTTTTTTAATGTTATAATAATTAAATCAAAACTAAGAATATCATACCAAAAACATTAAATAAAGCACTATCCTTTGTCAACTTAGTATATGTTTATATTCTAATATCCTCATGGACGTCTTCTATGAATATTATTATTATTATTATTATATTATTATTATTATTATTCAAACAATATTCATGTTTTTATGAAACTCAAATATGGAAGAAAATGTCAAAACAAACTGCTGCATTCACGGTTCCTTTGGGGGCAACTCTGGGCTTCAGAGGATGTGAAAGTATTTACTGCTGCAATTCAATATTTGCGACTCAATTAATTTAAAACGACATTGTCGCTGTGGGCAAGTGCCTATCATTGTGTTCGAAGCACACTTGGTAACCATTCAAAACGGTCCATGTTCACCTGTAGTCAATATCAAGCTTAGTGAAATTAATGAAAGAACACAAAAAGGTCGAGGAAGTATTAGTGAATTTAGGGAATTAGAGTTTATGATGATTTTAACTTGGAAGTCAGGTTTGTTTTCAAGCTATTCAACCTGAATATACTTATTCACCTACTTCTAATAAAATCGCAACCTCAATTTTTAATTTTTTTTTGACACTAATACTCTTTATCATAGTAGTGAATTTATAAAGTTTTCTCATATATACACAACTTGAGTATATTAATTTTTATTTAAAAGTTTCTCAACATTTAAAATTAAGACGGTTATTAAGCTGCCTTCAATTTTATAATATTCAAATTTAAAATAAAATAAAATTTATTTTTATTTAATTATTTTTATTTATCTACTATATATATATTTACTATATATATATATACTTTGCAAACAATACATAACACTAATAACAACCATGTTAATGAGATTAATATGTTCAGAATCCCTGTACAAGTATATATTAAATAGATTGATAATTTGTTTTTCTAAAAAATATCAAACAACCTCTTGAGAACTTCTTGAAAGTGGAAACAACACTCTGAAAAACAGAGGCTGAAATGGCCGCTTTCAGTTTACCCTATTTTGTCAGAGGCCTCTTCCTCCCACAACTTGTATCATTGTATAAAACTTTGCATTCAACAACCTTGCAATCACTTTGCTTTTATTCATACGTAATATTCGGCATATCTGCTGCTGATATGTAGTTACTACTAAGTAGCTCTCTATGGTATCTAAAACATAGAATCTGCCACAACTACTCAATGTAAGTTTATAGCAGATGATATCTTTAAACTAGTGTATGTTGTTGTCCGCAACAAAGGTCATTTGCCAAGCTTCATGTGGAACTAATGCAGACCCTGATCTTTCCTCTTCGGGGACAGAGGAGGAAAATCCTGTGCTACTGCCTGCTTTGGCGATTGACTCAACTTGCTCACATGATTGTCTTGATAATACTTTGGCTTTGGATGAAGAGGTTGTCTAGACCTTGAGTTCTCTTGAAAGGCCTTGAGGGGACCTACATTATAGACCTTCTTCCCTACGAGAGTTTGAAAGGACTGAGCATGATGAGTCCTCATCGACCTTAAGTGATGAATTTGGTCACCATGTGCTCCCTTTGGACGAGTATAGTGTATATGTTGAAGGGGACGTGGACGATATTTTGCCTATTATCCTGATGAATACTCGAGAGCCTCATGTCATTGAATTTGAGACTTATCTCGATGGTCCCATTGTGCACTCTTGTAAGTTGAGAGTTATCTTAATTATTAATTTTGGACGACTTCCATAGAATCAATCTGGATAGTACACTTGTCTTATTCTCGTTTACTTTTGGAGAACGACCATAAAATCAATGTGGGAAGTACACTTGTTTCATTCTCATCCATAGATGAAAAAAAACATAAGGGTGTGTGCAAGAAGTTGATGGACCCTTTAGATGCAATGGTGGAGTGAAGTCATTCACTCTTCATCCAAAAAAAAGAAATCAACCCAAGCAACACCGAACCTATCAAGCCTAGTCCCAAGTCTGGCAATGGTCATGCCAACTAGGCTAGTAAACAAAATCGCGCCTCCATTTTAGCAAAGAAAATCACGTGCACGATTTCCTTTGCTAAAACGGAGGCGCGATTCTTAAAACCTGTTTTTTATTTTAAACCGGCCGAGGCTGTCTTTTTCTCATTATCGGCGCAGCTATTGGACGAACAAAGAGGAAACCTCGACTGTCAATACGCGATTTTGGGTGTGCTTGAGCCCTCCATCACCACCTTTGGATTAACCTTCCCTTTGTGAGGTATTTTCTTCAATTTTTTTCAATTTTTTTCATGTTTTTTTCATGAGGTATTTGTTTTTGAAAGAGGAGGATGGAACATGAAGTAGGCATAATTACAAGAATTATCTTAGTTCAAAATTCTATAATGCAATATGAGAATTGCAAGCAAGTCAAATATCTTACATGAATAGAAAAATTGATTATTAATATACAAATAACATTAATCCCAATAGATAAATGTTGATTTTAAAGAATGGACTCGTAATAATAAACTTACTGTAATTATACATCCCTATAAAACTCTAAAATCTAGTGCACCAACTACTAATTGAATGCAAGTTGGAGGTGCTTGCCATGAGAAGCATGGCTGCAAACCTCGTGAACACCTTGATTCCCAATCTAAACACCAAGAACTAAATAAGTGGCATTAGGGTGTCTAATAATCACCTTGTTTACATTGGATCCTATTAGTCTTGTATTAGCACCCACATTATTGTCAATACTATCACAAATAAAATTTCAAAATATATGCAGTGTTACTGCTTTTTCAAAAAGGGGTGATATATTGATCAATTGTTCTTGAGATGAGATCTATGGCTTCTTCATAGTTCATTCGTCAAATATCCTTTCCCCATATTCATATGGTCTATGTGCCTTGGATGTGCCTAGCAAAGATAGTGTGAGATGTGCTAGTGTTGTGATATCTCTTACCCTCTTTAACACTTAGAATGCTTGCTTATATGACGATGTGATTTCATGGGATGTTACTTTTATGCTTGTAAAATGACTCATAACACTTAAAGTTCTTAATCATTACTTGGTCTAACCCTAGTGTTATCATCATTATGCCTTACGAGTGTGTCATTTTGAATGTTAAGCTGTACCCTAGTGAATTAAGTGAGTGTTTTAACCCGTCACATACCATTTTTCCTAACCACTTTTCATTTCACTAGCCAGTTCATCGATCCCCTTCATGTTCCCCTTTGTAACTCACGATAACTATCTAAGGTCTCATAGTTATTCCCATGTATGAACCCCTCAATAAAGTTAAAAGATTCTAGTACTCTAAGGTCTATGTTGTTGAATTAAATTTCCCCTTGCAAAAAGCTAGGTTTCCTATGTCCCATGTTATCCAATCCAAATCTAAAGTAAAGGGACTAAGTCAATGAAAAGGTTAAGAAATGCAAATAAATGAAAAATAAAGTAAAATGGGATCGCAAAAAAGAGGTGCAAGGATAGGTGATCCGTGGTAGCATTTCATTATAAGGTACACAAGTGGAAGAAAAATGTTAAACCCTAGCTCCCAAAAGTTAATGGTAGACCTATCACACTCAGCTACTATGATAGTTAATTTTCAAAGACCCCTTTCTTTCCTAAAGTACACATTCACTTCATTTGCCCTCCCCTATCTTAAGAATCTAGGCTATGCACATTCAATTTTCAAATAGGCTATGAATCTACGGAATTTTAGATCTGAATATTTAACTCTCATTTTAGATCTGAATATTTAAGTAAAAGATGAAGTTTTCCCAATAGTCATCTACAGCACATTTTAGATCTCAGCCATTATAATATTTTCTCACCGCTATCACATTGTATGGCCACATTACTTGGGTATCTCAACGTTCATTTCCAGAGATCTGTCAACGAGCTGCTACAGGCATGCAAAAAGCACCTTCTTACTATGTTTTTGGGTGTATGTTTATTAGCCATTTAAATCATTGTTAATGTTATTTCCTTGCTATAATTTATGAGCATGTTATGTGAAGAATTGCCATTAAAATCTATGTTCAAGCAGTGATACATTATTCAAACAAAAATTCAAATCAAAACAGCAGTGAGGCATTATCCGTGTTGAGTTAAAAAGCTCCTACAACCTTTCCATGTAAATCTTGGGGTTGAATATCACCCTCATCAAAATGATAATAATCTTAATCATTAATAAATGGCTTAGAAATTGATTACCAACTTCATTCAACAATAGCCCCTCTCATTAACAATAAATAGCTTATGAATAGTCTAACACTCTAAATAGCTTATGCTGCCTATTCTTTACTGTAAAATTGAAGATCAATCTTTAAATTTACATGATAGATTTAGTTTATATGTCAATAGTTATACAGTTTTTAGTTCTTATATATGTCATTATATCATGTGTTTATATTTCTAATGATATTTTATTTGTATTTATGATTGCAGTGGCTACTATGGATCGTAACAATGCATAGATACTGAGGTTCATTGGCCATTTGAGAGAGATAGGTTCAGCTTGGAGGGGTGGAGATGAGCTTCGCCGCTCCCTGTCAGATTCATTGTTATCCATTGTTGATACGATCGCAAGATCGAATGATGTGTTGTATAGCATCACATCTTACAGGGAGAGAAAAAGGCAACAATATGCTGATGGCTTGAGTTACAATGAGGTAAAAAAGTTGAAAATAACAAAACAAGCCATCTATTCATTGTTTATACTGCCTGGGACGGATGACATCCCGGAGATCAGTAGGCCACATATTTCTATTGAGTGGTGCACTTTTCCACCCATCAGAGACAACTGGATGGATAGGTGGTACATGGTTTTTGACATCCTCCCTCACAACAATAGGGAAGTACCAATGTACTTCCTCTGGAAATTGTATGCAGAGTTTGTGATGGGGAAACATGTCAACTATTTTGACATGTTGGGCTTCCAGGGAGTTGGTAGGTGAATGCCCCAACATCGACCCCATGCTAGGCATAGAGATGCCAATCCACAGATACCTGCACCCCGTGCCCAGCTACCGAGGGCAGACATCCCTCCTGCACATGACATGGTTTCCCAGACACAGGATGCATTTTTTACTCTAGCTGAGGTGGTCTCTCGACACATGGCCACTATTGACCAGAGAGCGCCCTCTTCCTTTGCTGGTGTACAACCACCAGGTTCTGGTGGTGGAGGGAGATATGTTGGTGGGGATAGACCAACATCCGATGTGCCTCAGAGTGAGCCGCACGTCTGCACATCGTGTGGGGGACCCTGTTATGGTCTTGGACCAAGACATGGTTCTAGTACAATGACTGGTGGTCAGGTAAGGACTTTGTTTTAAAACTCTGTTATTGAACTCAATTTTTAATTGTTCCATACTATATCTAACATATTAAAAGATTCGTAATATATATGCAATATTTACTCTTGCAGGAGTTTGATGCCTCTCACGGGGGTGGTACTGAACCCGGTGTGGTTGTACCCGAGACCCAGAGAACCACAGTTGAGGTAATATTTAAACACTTGTCATTTTGTTATTACATGTATAATTTTGTTAATGCATGTGTTAGTCTTGATTAATTTATTAAAATGTCTAATATTTACAATTTTTGAAGTTACAGGAAGCCCACTTGGAACATGATGCTGAAGACATTGATATGAATGACATAGTCCAAGGTGGAATTTACGACTACTTAAAGAATGTAAGTACATGGGTTATGATTGAATCTTGTTTGAATTATTTAAATTTCTTACTGTACACTTCTTTATAGAGATCGCTAATGTAAATATAATTTTTAAACTTGCAGATGCTAGACGTATCTGAAGAGGAGCACCAAATTGATGGAAGCGGTCACTCCCGTGGTGGAGATATGTCCCACGAAGGGGTAAGTATATTACAACATGTTATTTTTTCAGTACATATTATTCCATCCATTCAAATCCATGTCTAACTATGGCAACACTTTATGAATGCAGATGTCATCACAGATCCCTGCACCACCTCTTTGGTATAGATCTCCCAGTAGTCCAAACATAGATAAGGGGGTTGTTTACACCAGACAAGGTCCCTCTTCCTTGAACAGAGCGACTGTGCATGAGGATCAACCTACTCATCCCACGATAATGTACACACTTCCAATGGCAGTTGTTGGTTAGCTATGTATTCACTTCACAAGTGGTTTTTCTTAATGTTATTTTTGCATGTTTACAACATCAGCATGTAGAGTCATCCATGCTAGACCTTAGTGGGATTGTTGATGCCACTGTCAATGTCGCATCTACAATAGGGACAAGTCACAGTGAGGTACATCTACTTGAATATTTGTAATTGTACATTTCATTTGTATTGTTTCTGGACATGCACGATGTCTAACTATTTAATCATTTGGTGAATGTAGCCATGCCCTGGTCCATTAGTGCATGCAACTGAGGTTGATGTTCAACCTACGGCTCCTCTTACTACTGAAGAGCACCAGACTCATCTCCTAGAAATGGTTTTTTCAATGAGATGTTCATTTTTTACATAATTGATTAGTACTTTCTCATTCATGTATATGTTGATAATTCTTGAGATAATTGACATATTTTGTTTTATTCACAAAAAAGCATCACAGTGAGGCTCGCTTCCAGGTCGAGTACACCAGAGGCACCTAAACCCTCGACACCACAGGCACCTATACCCCCGACGGATGCAGTGAGTCTTTGTTTTATTTACAATTGAGTCATTTTTAAATTTTCAAACTTTGTTATTGATGGACAGTACTAGCTCATTTACCTAATCAAGAAATATTTTCATTGATTTGCAGTCGCCAGAGATGCACAGTGGTTGTAGACGGAGCCGAAGAGCATCAGGGTCCGGGAAAAACAAGAGAAAGTTAGAATTTTGATGTGTTAGTCCAGGACAAATATGTATTTTTATGTACAGTCCGGATTTAGAGTATAGGGGCACGGTCTAGGACAGATGTACTTTTGTTTGCACATGTACATCAAATATGTTTTTGATACATGTACATTGACAGGCCATAGATCTAGGCCTTATATTTTTGTAATATAACTTTCATGGTATAAAAAATATTTCATATCAAGGCTCTTGAGATATTCATGGTTCAGTCTTTTAAGTGTGATTATACATGTGTGGCGAAGAATGTTTCTATGTGTAATGTTCCTCGTTTTTTATATATTTTACGATTGTATGGAGATATCAGTTATAAATTTGAGAACAATGCACAATTACAATAAACTACGTAATGACAAAAATGCACATTCACTCCCATTCTTGATAATCCAGAAAACATTCCAATCATAATCATGTGTCTATAGGAAAAAGCTTTGTTAGGAGGCAATATACATTTCACTTTGAATTTGTTCTTTGGTTTCCACATGTTCTTGTGTCAATATATTGTATTGATTTGTGAGGATTATGTATTACTTATGAATGCACTATGTCAAAAGAAAAAACTATTATATTTAAAGGTTTCAATGATCTCAATACATGCACACTAAAGTCAAAGTTCTTGCTCGTGTAATTTAATAAATATAAGTGCAATATACAATGTATTTCAAGGTTTCAATGAACTCACTACTTGCACACCAATTGGATATATCTAATTAAAAATTGTAATTTTGGATTCATTAAATTACAAGTTAAGTCAATGCTCAAGTGTAATTTAATAAAACTAAGTGCAATACATGCTTTACATTTCATCGACAACCAACAACACTATTCAACAAACCTCATGCACCCAATGACTAATCACTCAGCATTAAAGGAACGACAATAGAATCCAAAGACTGAGAAACAACTTTGTGAATCAACATGATTTGAAGCATAAGTCCATCGGATTTGAAAAAGTTCAGTTCGACATTAGATTGATTCTGAATTGAGTTGTGACAGTAAGATAAGATTAGGGTTAGGATTAGGGTTTCCTTGGTAGGGTTATGGTAATGGGACATGCATGTTAAACAATAAACCCTAGTTAGGGATAGGGTTTTCCAAGTTTGGCCTTCGTTGGCATGAAATGCATTGTCTAGCTTTGGCTCTCATTGGTGTGACTATATTGTCCCTACTTAGCGAAACCATAGCTTCAGAAACCATCGTAGATGGAGGTCACCGGGTAATGGACAAGAGGGAGAGGACCCCCCCTAGCTAAAATCCCACGTCACAAATAGAACGGAATAAATGGCTCATCAATCGGAGGCTCGAGCATCGATCTATGGTGAGTTGCATGTCACCTCCAGATACCATTCAGGGACACCTGGTGGACTTGGGCCCGGTGCGCAAAAAACCTCACGGAGCGTCAATTTTGAATTCTTTCAACTCTTGCTAGTGTGTTTGGGCATGGGAAATATGGCAATGCCAACCGCATCCCCACCATCCATGGCTTTCTAGCTTTAGCCGTCGTTGGTGTGACTGCATTGTCCCCTATTGAGCGAAACCCTAGCTTCAGAAACCACCGTAGATGGAGGTCACCGGGAAATGGACAAGAGGGAGAGGCCCCCCGATAACTAAAATCCCATGTCACGAATCCAACGGAATCAACGGTTCGTTGATCGGAGGCTCGAGCGTCGATCTATGGCGAGTTGCAGGTCACCTCCAGATACCGTTCAGGGACACCTGGTGGACTTGTTCCCGGTGCGCAAAAAAACCTCACGGAGCATCAATTTTGAATTTTGTCAACTCCTCCTAGTGTGTTTGGGCATGGGAAATATGGGAATGCCAACCGCATCCCCACTATCTGTGTCTTTCCATCTTTGGCCCTCGTTGGCGTGACTATGCATTGTCCCCTATTGAGCGAAACCCTAGCTTCAGAAACTACCGTAGACGGAGGTCACCGGACAATGGACAGGAGAGAGAGCCCCCCCCCTAGATAAAATTCCATGTCACAAATCCAACGGAATCGATGGTTCGTCGATCAAAGGCCCGAGCATCGATATATGGCGAGTTGCAGGTCACCTCTAGATACCGTTCAGGGACACCTGGTGGACTTGGGCCCGGTGCGTAGAAAACCTCATGGAGAGGCAATTTTGAATTTTGTCAACTCCTGCTAGTTTGTTTGGGAATGGGAAATATGGAAATGCCAACCGCATCCCCACCATCCGTGGCTTTCCAGCTTTGGCCCTCGTTGGCGTGACTGCATTGTCCCCTATTGAGCGAAACCCTAGCTTCAGAAACCACTGTAGACGGAGGTCACCAGGAAATGGACAGAAGGGAGAGGCCCCCCCCTAGCTAAAATCCCACGTCACGAATCCAAAGGAATTGACGGTTCGTCGATCGGAGCCCCGAGCATCGATCTGTGGACTTCTCCAATTGGTACAACAAATACACCAAAACATGATAGTTGCATAATCAAGATAAACATGACACCGACATAATCAAGTTGTTCCATGTGATAGAACAAGAACCCTTCATCAATTTCATACTAGTAGCTAAACCTAAACCCTCCCATAGACCCAATCCAACTAGTATAGGAGAGAATGGTCATCGAAAAAGTATCATGGCAAGACATGTCAGATTCATAGAAATGACCAAAATGGCCAAGGTCTTATGTGACCAAAAATCAATTATCAAGATATGTTTGCTTTAAAGAAAAAGAAACGAACAAGGTCTCATGTGGCCAAAAATCAATAATAAATCAGAGGGAATTAAGATAGTGGTACAGACACCAACGTAAACTCAACACTTTCAATATTGGCATATAAAAAGGGTGTAAAATGCTTCAAGTATTGATTCCCACTTCCAATTTGAAGCCGATAATTTCTCCACATCCAACACGTGACAAAAGATAAATTCCATTCATCTCATAAACATGATGAATTAATTGAGAGAATATCCCAATAAAGCCACTCAGAAAGAACATATCCATTATCTAGGGTTTCCTAATTATTGACCTGTGGCAATGCCCAATTCTTCATTTTCGTTGATAAAAACTCTAGAGACCTCAATGAACATAATGAATATAGGTCGAAGGAGGCATGTTGTTTTGAAAACAAACAAAAGGGAAAGCTTCGAATTCAAAACTAAAAGGATCCTTAAGTTTCGAGAGGACAATTAAGTCCATTTTTCGACTATAAAAAATAGTTATAAGGCATCCAACTCATTGCATTTGTTTGAATGGTGTCTAACATCGGTTTGGGTGAAGATCAATGACCAATTTAAATAGAGAAAACTGGTTAATTTTGGCTTATTCATATGAGATCATTCCTAATATCTCAAGAATGACGAGAACCAATAGAAATGAGATATATATAATGAGATCAGGAAACAATACAAGGGATGGCCAGTGCACAAATAAACCAATTAAATGAACAAATAAATAATTAAAATAGTGTGTTGTGGTTAACCCAACAAGGCATTGATGATTTAATATTCTAAAAAATTAGAACTGCTAAATCCACATAAGAAACTTGGGAAATTTTGGAAATGGCCTATCAAGGCACTAATAAAGTGAAACATGTCCAGTTATAGACTCTTAAAATAGAATTTGAGAATTTGAAAATGAAGGATTATAAGACAACAAATCAATTTATGGAAAGGGTAATGGAACTCGTCAACTAGCTAAGAATTCATAGAGAATATTTGGTTAACCAGAAGGCTATGAAATAGGTTCAGAATCCTTCCTAAGAAACTTGTCATTGTAGTATAGCCATTGAAGAATGCAAAGGACTGTCACATCTATCAAGAGAAGAGTTGATGGGATCCTTACTGTCTCATGAATCAATAATTGATTTGGAAAAATATACTCTTGAACATTCCATACACAAGCAATTATCATCAAAGGAAGTGGAACAAATAATAGAGGCAGGGGAAGATTTAACATGAACAATACATAGAGAGACAATAAACCGAGCATGGAACAAAAAGAGAAGCCACAAGAATGTTGTAGAAATGTAAAAAATGAAGCACCTCATGTGTTTTGTGATAACAACTTAGCCATTTATTTGTACAAAAATGATGTATTCCATCATAGAATAAAACTCATTGATACCATATATCATTTTATTCGAGAGCTTGTAAGCAATTTAGAGAAATATGTTTAGAATTTTGTAAACATCGATCTATGGCGAGTTGTAGGTCACCTCCAGATACCATTCAGTGACACCTGGTGGACTTAGGTCCGGTGTGCAAAAAACCTCATGGAGCGGCAATTTTGAATTCTGTCAACTCCTGCTAGTGTGTTTGGGCATGGGAAATATGGCAATGCCAACCGCATCCCCACCATCCGTGGCTTTCCAGCTTTGGCCCTCGTTGGCGTGACTGCATTGTCCCCTACTGAGCGAAACCCTAGCTCCAGAAACAATCGTAGAAGGAGGTCACCGGGCAATGGAGAGGAGGGAGAGCCCCCCCCCTAGCTAAAATCCCATGTCCTGAATCTAACGGAATTGACGATTCGTCGATGGGAGGCCCGAGCATCGATATATGCTGAGTTGCAGGTCACCTCCAGAAATCGTTCAAGGACACCTGGTGGACTTGGGCCCGGTGCGCAAAAAACCTCACGGAGCGGAAATTTTGAATTCTGTCAACTCCTGCTGGTGTGTTTTGGCATGGGAAATATGGCAATGGCAACCGCATCCCCACCATCCGTGGCTTTCCATATTTGGCCCTCGTTGGCGTGACTGCATTGTCCCCTACTCAGCGAAACCCTAGCTCCAGAAAGGACCGTAGACGGAGGTCATCGGGCAATGGACAGGAGGGAGAGGCCCCCCCCCTAGCTAAAATACCATGTCACGAATCCAATGAAATCGACGGTTTGTCGATCGGAGGCCCAAGCATCGATTTATGGCGAGTTGCAGGTCACCTCTAGATACCGTTCAGGGACACTTGGTGAACTTGGGCCTGGTGCGCAAAAAACCTCACGGAGCAGCAATTTTGAATTCTGTCTACTCCTGCTAGTGTGTTTGGGCATGGGAAATATGGCAATGCCAACCGCATCCCCATCATCCGTGGCTTTCCATCTTTGGCCCTCGTTGGCGTGACTGCATTGTCCCCTACTCAGCGAAACCCTAGCAGGTTTGGCTGATAAACATGCCTAAGTAAAAATATGGTGCGTTACAGTCCATGCATGCCAAGTGGCATCTCGGAAAAAATATACACATGTACTAGGGTTAACATGTTGCATCAACAGTATAATTTAAATTTTGAGTTAAAAACATTGGTTTTGCTTTAATATAGCTCTTGTTTATAGATATAAACCTACACCATGCATATTATAGAACTTATTAGGTTAAGGGTTACACTCTCGAGATTTTTCTTTACGGTACTGGGAAAAGGAAAAATATGGCTTCCACCCACATATACTTTGTGTTTACTTACACATGTTGCATTATTTTCCCTACAAAATGCCATTGTATAAAGGGAATTATCACACAATAGATATTATATTGTTGAAGGAATGAAAGAACCCTATTACTCATAATGATGAATGATGATGATGTTCATGATGTTGACGGTGATGATGATGAGGATGTTGATGATGATGATGATGATGATGATGATGATGTTCATGATGTTGATGGTGATGATGTTGATGGTGATGATGATGATGAGGATGATGTTGATGATGTTGATGGTGATGATGATGATGATGATGATGATGATGGCAATGATGGGAATGGTGATGATGATGATGTTCGTGATGATGTTCATGATGATGATGGTGATGATGATGATGTTCATGACGTTGATGGTGAGGATGATGATGAGGATGTTGATGATGATGATGATGATGAAGGTGAGGATGATGATGATGAGGATGAGGATGATGACGTTGATGATGTTGATGGTGATGATGATGATGAAGGTGAGGATGATGATGATGATCGTGATGTTGATGGTGATGATGATGATGATGATGATGATGTTCATGATGTTGATGGTGAGGATGATGATGATGATGTTCATGATGTTGAAGGTGATGATGAGGATGATGATGATGATGATGATGGTGAGGATGATGATGATGATGTTCATGATGTTGAAGGTGATGATGAGGATGATGATGATGATGATGTTGATGGTGATGATGATGATGAAGATGAATGAGGATGATGTTCATGATGTTGATGGTGAGGCTGATGATGAGGATGATGTTGATGATGTTGATGTTGATGATGATGATGAAGGTGAGGATGATGATGAGGATGATGAGGATGATGTTGATGGTGATGATGATGATGAAGGTGAGGATGATGATGATGACAATGATGAAGGTGATGAGGATGATGAGGATGAGGATGATGATGATGTTCGTGATGTTGATGGTGATGATGATGATGAGGATGATGATGGTGAATGATGATGATGTTCATGATGTTGATGGTGAGGATGATGATGATGATGATGTTCATGATGTTGAAGGTGATGATGGGGATGATGATGATGATGATGTTGATGGTGATGATGATGATGATGAGTATGATGATAATGAATGATGATGATGTTCATGATGTTGATGGTGAGGATGATGATGAGAATGATGCCGATGATGTTCATGATGTTGATGGTGATGGTGAGGATGATGATGGTGATGTTCATGATGGTGATGGTGATGATGATGATGTTCATGATGTTGATGGTGAGGATGATGATGAGGATGCTGTTGATGATGTTGATGGTGATGATGACGATGAAGGTGAGGATGATGATGAGGATGATGAGGATGATGTTGATGATGTTGATGGTGATGATGATGATGAAGGTGAGGATGATGATGATGATGATGAAGGTGATGAAGGTGTTTCCATTATTTGTTACTTAGTATACATGCTAAGGGGTATATTTGATTGCTTTAGTTTATTGTTCAGTCTCATTTTTTAACTCTCTGGTCTATAGTCAACCCAATCCAATTTTTGGTACATAAACACATGAAATTACCATTCATAGATTGACAGTTCCAATAGGTATTTGATACTCAAACATGATCCCTAGTTGTTCTTTGGGTCTCTTCATCTTTTGTTACTCTCTAGGATGTGATAGACCTCCATTTTGACCATAACACCTAGTTGAAGGGTTTGGGTGAATGAAAGTTAATGATGGCCTCTTAGGACATGTGAATGGAAATACAAACATGGAAAACCAACAATATATTGTCTTGGAAGGACGATTCAAGGTATTTACACAATAAATTTGAATATGTTGAAAGAAGATGAAATGTAGAAAATTGAATAAGCTTTCAAAATATATAATTCCTATCTATGGATATTTTGTATGACCACATGAAATTCAAGTTTTTTATGCAATATGTTGTTTTTTTGGGAAATTATATTGCATTGCTTTCTCATCGGTGCAAGTGACTTAAATATTAACATAATTGTTTGATGGTATTAACATAATTATTTATTTTTTAAATAATATATTATAATAATACTGAAATGGGATTAAATAATCATGCATGGACTGTAACGCAACATATCTTTACTTAGGCATGCGAAATTTGGCATGTTCATTAACTTGACATACAAGAGAAATTTTGACATCTACTAAGCTTTTAACTATGTGTTCTTACCAATTTTACCAAAGGCATCTACTAAGCTTTTAACTATATGAGAACTTGGTCCAGAAGGCTTTATCATCTTCATCCCTAACGATTTCCTAACAATATTCATGCTCCTAGATTTTAACAATGATAAAAATAATCTACATTTATCTCCATCACATTTCTCCTCAAAATATTTATTTAGTATCTGTTGAGTTTGATAAGCAATACTACGTTTAGATAGCGTACCTTCCATGGAATTGAGGAGTCCTTCATCAACTTGTATATGCTTCGGAGTTCTTCGACGTGTGCTTTCTAATGGAGTTAAGGGGGTTGGATTTCTATCTTCCAGTGCATCAACAATACGCTCTGGCGTTTCAGTAGCAACTTGTTGTCCTTCACTGTCTTCCTGGTAGTTGGATGGTGGATGTCCAACGTCCTCATCGATGGTCCGATTAATGTTTTCTTCTTCAACAGTAGGCTCTATGTCCAACGCCTCTTCAACAGTAGGCTCCATGTACACTGCCTCTTCATGAGCTTCGTCTTGAGATGGTATTAACTTATCACTTTGACTTGATGTGGGATTTGAAACAAATCCTAATGAGCACCTACGTTTTGCTTCTTGAATACTTCCATGGGGTGCTTGTTCAACAACTATTGTGGAAATTGAAGGTCCCTCTAGTGAATGCTTCCTTTTTTCTTGTATTGGATTAATAGGATGAACTGCTGTATCCTCTATAATTGGATTTGGATTAGTTTCCAAAGAAAGCCTCCGATTCATCATGTCTATTCTTTTCTTTTCTTTCTCTTCTTCGATGACTTCCTGAGGTCTCTTCTTCCTTGCTGATTTTCTTCCTCGGTTACGTACATTCCCCATCACCACAATGATCAATGTCAATATAGTTTGTTTTTGTTGCTCCTCAATTACAATCTTCCAAACCTTTAACTTGCTTTATAACTATTGATCCGTCAATGTGTTTCAATCTTCCTTCTCGATTGTTTCCCATCAAAACAATAATGAATGGGAAAATTTACCTTTGCTTCTCTTGAATAATAAGCAAATGAAAGTTATATCCACCATCACCATGAAATGACATTGAAGCTTGATATCTTATCATGTGTGCTCCTCAACCATGAAAGATGTCTTCAATGCTGCACCTGGATAACAAAAAGAATGCTGTAGAATGTGTAGATTGTGAGTATTATGGACAAACTCATGCTGTTGAAAAAAAAACTGCGCGCTAATTGGAGTTGCTCTCGGACAAAGACAATTCTGTGTTTTTTTTTAACAGTAAAAAAATGCGCATGAGGTATATAAAGGCAAATCACGCATGCATTTTATGACGGCAAATCGCGCACGCGATACTGTTAAGTATAATTAATGAGGTGGGTGCACGGCTAAGGCTTTCGTATTACCTTAATTACTAATTTCTTAAATATGTTGCATGCTTTTCCCTACAAAATGCCATTGTCTAAAGGGAATTATCACATAATAGATATTATATTGTTGAAGGATGTTGATGTTTACTTACACGTGA
>LPNX010327856.1:51642-105836 GCA_001517045.1 Pseudotsuga menziesii | reverse complement strand
ATCAGTTGAATACAAGTACATTGCATAAAGGTTATTGTTATAATAAGTTGCATAAGATAAGTTGGGTCATAGTATAATTGTTCAAAGTAAGCATAGATAATCCACCCGCATGCTTTTTTGAGCTCCTTGGTAAGGGATCGAGGTACTATAAATCCGCCACCCAACTGTGGAAATGAGATTCTGGCAGTTACCCATTGAGAGAGATATATCGAGTGAGATTGCATCTGCATCGTACGTGCTGTCGACCGAGATCTACTCTATCAGGCCGTTATCTTGGGATTTGTTGCGCTAAGAATAAAGGACTGAACCTAGGTTAGGATCCTTGGAGGAGGGAGAAAATACAATATGCGCTCCTCTCAGTATCATTTAAAACAATTTCTTATGACAGGAGACGCTTAGCCACATATTGCTTATAGTGCTTCTCCAAGACATATTATTCTTCATATCAAGAAGGTGTTGAAAAAAATCCACTAGATATTTTCACTTCTCTAGATTTATTACTAGTAGCTTCCCAATCCATAGTTCTCCATGTTGACAAATCGGGTTATGCATTTTATGTTCATTTCACTATAATAAATTCTAATAACAAACTTGAAACCTTTAAATAATGCAGTTTATTCCACAACGGATCATAAGTGAGTTGGATCCATGCCGCCTTATCTAGCGAAATGAATATAATGCTAACACATGTCCAGATCTAAATACCAACAGGAAAATTACGCTCTTCTCATTTAATTTTAACCTCCTATCACTTTTTCCCAGTGGAATGAAAGCGGAATGATTTTGAATCGTTGATCTCATCGGGGTGTAGATCTAAACTAGATAAGTCTTCATCAGTGATTTCATGTTGACTTGTGATCATTGGATTGATACCCTGATTAGTGCTTTGGAAGCTTAAAAAGAACAATGAGTGTGATTGTTTCCAAAGCACAAATTTAACATGTGGATACTTCAAGATCACTCAACACTTAGCGCCATCTCTTTATCAATGTTTGAGCATAGCAACGGTATTCATCCATTTGTTTTTTCCAGTCTCAGTGATCAGATACTCGAGTTCTTCAAGCAAAATAAACTTTGTACACGCCTACATCTATTAACTGGTCCGCAAGCATCTCATGTGTGAGTGTTGTCAAAACTCTTTGTGAGCTCTTCCTCCTTTACATTTGGTGTAAATAATGTCTTTATGTACAATCCATCCTACCCTAAGAAGCTGGGAGAATCTTCCCAATTAGGCGATGAAGAATATCCAGTGCAACCATGAAATGAGATGGTTAGTCGCTTGAATTCTTCTCACACCTTCCTTAACCAGATAGAAAAATGTAAAGGATGACAACCTATAATGAAACTGGACTCCATATCATGCGTAAAACACAAGATATTCCTTCCCTCAAGATTGCAATAGACTTGCCACGTGATTTTGGAAAACATGAAAAATCACCTTGTCTTGATGATCCAAAGGAAAAGGAAAATTATCGTTTATAACTACTCCTTATTCCATTTTTTTATGGTTAATATCATCCTCAAAGAAAATGGAAACAGCATATTTATCGATAAAAAATCCAAAATTTTTTTAACATCTTCAAATATAATAGTTGTATTACGTGGATCGAGACTATCCTCTTGTTCATCAAACAATTCTTATTTGGTCTCATTAAATTTTGGTAGCTTTGTTTGAATACTATTATTTTAATTTTCAAAAGAATGAAGGGAAACATTTCCTACCACCTAATCCTCTTGCAAATGTGAAAATTCATCAACCTAAAGTAATTCACTGCCTAGAATTTACATGCAAACAATTTCAGAGATCTGATTTTCATATACTTCTTCATGAGACAAGATTTCAGCGAATAAAATGAGATGAAGAAACCTTTAAATGGTTGTCCTAACTTGTATTTTGGTCACGCAAAATAATGCAAACTGGTTGCAGACCTTCATCTATCTAAGGAGAGGGAACATGAGTATTTACATCTTGATCATGACAAGTTTCATTTTCAGCCAAAGGGAGCTCCACTATTTTCTGAATATTTTCTTGAGTACGATGGAAACTAGTCTCTCCTATTTCCTCTTGATTATTAGATAAATTGGATAGGAATTCCTTGATTTATCCCTCCATTAGTTCATCATGGTCAATATTAATTCCCATGTGTTAGAAAAACATTTTCAATATTTCCACAGAAGTTTTCAACCAACAGTAAAGAAGGGTAGCTTGCTTTATCATTTTTGCAAAATACTGAATAGAAATCTTCAAGGGAATAAAGACTAGCAAGTCTTAATCTTTCGTACCATGATCTTGCTTCTCCTTCCAAAGTAACCATAAACATCTTCAAATTATTCATGAAATTCAACTCTTAGTTTAAGTATGTGCATATGAAACTTAACTAAATGTAGAGCAGCATCATCTCCTTCCTGATCTCTGAATTTTGGAAAGTATGACTGCCATTCTATATGGGGAAGGGGATTTGGAAAGCCAGGAATATGAGCATTATTCATAGGAGCATACCTTGCAGATTGTGAATCCATCTTGAGACAATGGAGTCAGCAGTGAAACTTTGATTTTTGGATCTTGCTGATAGTGGAGTCATCTTGTGAATGATATACATCCTTCCTATGCCTAACCTCTGTCCACCTTCAGAAATTAGATCTAGTATTTTCCATTTCTCCAAAGAAAGGTTCAGCTTTCATTCCCTGGAGATTGAACTAAAATGTTATCACTCATAATTTCTTTGGGTTGTATCAAAGAAACCCCAAGGTAACCACTACAACAACAATCTATCTTCTTTGGTACGATGTCTATATTTGTAGATAAGGGGAAGGTTTATAATGTGGTTTGTAAGGTTGGAGTATATGTACCATTGGGCATGAAGTCAAGATTGTTTGAATAATAATAAGAAATCTGATGGATTCTCTGATACATGGTTATGGTTGTCAAAGGCAAGATTGATGACACTTTCTTTGACACTTAAATTATTATTGTAGCTGAAAGTTGAATGGAGATGACAATCCACTACAATAGAGCATCAAATAAAGATGAATTATAAAGTATCTTTAGAGGAAAAAAGTGAAAATACTTTGAATATATGAGACATAGCATCAAACCAAACCAAGGAAGAATTCTGAAACATTTAATCTTATTCAAATATTAGAAGACAACAAAGAATATTCTCAAACATTTAAACTTATTGAAATATTAGAAAACAACCAATTCGAATAAATTTACTAAGAAGAAAACATTCACCATAAAAAAGCACATAAAAAAAAATATCATCACATGAATATTTGGTCCATAAACTCTAGAACTTATAATCCAGTCAGATTCAATTGATATCTTAAAAAAATATATACAAGATATTCTTGAACAAACCCTAATCATCTATGTGCTAAAAATAACACTATTTTAAACAAGTTCCTTAAAATATGGAACTAATGTTTATCCTGAAAATTTAGGATCGAATTACAAATTCTGATTTATCCAAAAGGTATTTTGCCACCAAATCTAAAACTAAAATACTTCTTTTCCTTGAATTTTGGGATGATTGATTGTGAGTTGAGAGCTACAAAGAGAGTCAATGCTAAACCTGCAAGAGCCACGTTTTTTCTTCAATCTCAATATTACACTCCTCTCAGTGTCATCTGAAACAATTTCTAATGACAAGAGACACTTAGCCACATATTTCTTATCGTACTTCTCCAAGACATATTATTCTTCATATCAAGAAGGTGTTGAACAAACTCCACTGGATCTTTTGGATTCTATATATTAATTACCAGTTGCTTCCCAATCCATAGTTCTCCATGTGTACAATTCGGGATATGCAGTTTATGATCATTTCCCTATAAGAAATTCTAATAATAGAATTTAAACCTTTAAATAATGCATTTTATTTCATAGGGGATCGTAAGTGAATTGGATCTATGCTACCTTCTCTAGTGGAAATAATCTAACTCTAATATGTGTCCAAATCTAAATACCAGTAGGAAAATTCTTCCCTGCCCGTTTAATTTTAAACTCATATCACTTCTTCCCAGCAGAATGATTTTGAATAGTTGATATTGTCTGGGTGTAGATATAAACTAGATAATTGTTCCTTAGTGATTTCATGTTGACCTGTGATAATTGGATTGATAGCTGGATTAGCGCTTTGATAGCTGAAAAATCATGAGCCTTATTGTTGCATGAGAACAACTTTAACATGTGGATATTTCCAGATCATTCAACACTTAGCGCCATCTGTTTATCAACGTTCAAGCATAGAAATAGTATTCGTTTGTGCTTTTGGCCACTCTGGATGATTGGATACTCGGGTTCTTCATGCAAAATAAACTCAGTACGATCCTACATCTATTAACTAGTCCCCTAGCATCTCATGTGTGAGTGTTGTCAATGCTCTTCATGAGCTCTTCCTCCTTCACATTTGGTGTAAATAATTTCTTGGACAGCTTGTATTTGACACATAATCACTAGCATGTTATCTTTTGTGTGCTTTTGATGCATTAGTTTTGATGGACACGTAGGAACACCCTCGACAACTACAAGATAATAAAGATATTTTCCTATTCCAAATTGGTTACACTATGTTCAACAAGGCTATGTCAATGAATCTTCTTTATCTAAAATCATCCAACAGTTGCCCAGTAACCCTTCTGTTGTACCGCATTACTCTTGGGATGGTTCTTCTGAAATACAAGGGTCATCTATATCTTCCCCAGAGCATAGATCTTAAACATGTGGTATGCTATGAACTCCAAGTTTCTCCATCAATAGGGCACTCTGGGTTCCTCAAAACGTATGAGTGGGCATGACGTAACTTCCTTTGGAAGGGAATGAAATGAGAAATTCAACAAATTGTTGCCGAATGTGCTCCCTATCAATGCCACAAGGGTGAAACTGCACTCCTTCCTATATTTCTCGAGCCTTTGCCCATCCCTACAAGGAATTGGAAATATATTTCGATGGCATTCATTCAAGGGATCCCTAAATATGGAGGGAAGACCGTAATCTTGGTTTTTGTTGATCGGCTCTCCAAATATAGTCATTTTTTTTCTCTCAGCCATCCATATACTGCCTCCTAATATGCACAAATTTTCATGGACCAGATCTTCCATCTTCATGGAATCCCATCTTCTATTGTCTCAGACCGCGATGAAACTTTCACAAGTCATTTTCACCTCACTGGCACCAAATTGAATATGAGTTCAGTTTATCACCGACCGACAGATGGTCAGACTGAAGTCATCAACAAATTTTTGGAAACTTATATTCGTTGCTTCACCTCTGAACAACAACATCAGTGGGAAAAGTAGCTCCCTCTCCCTGAATGGTGGTACAATACTTACTACCATAATGCATCTAAAATGACTCCATATTAAGCAGTTTATGGTCAGGTACCTCCAATACTCATTCCATACACCCCCAACAATTCACGAGTTCAAGAAATTGACATGGTTCTTTGAAACCAAGATCAGATTCTTCACATTCTGCAAGACAATATTCACATGGAAAGAAACTGCATGAAACAATAAGCTGATCAATACCGTTCTAAGCGCACTTTTTAAGTTGGTGATATGGTTTTTCTTTGTCTACATCCTCACAAGCAATCCTCCTTGAAACTCAAAGGGCATCAGAAGCTTGCTCCAAAGTTCTATGGGCCATATACTATTCTTCAGAAGATTGGGTATGTTGCTTATAAATTGGAACTTCCTCCTTCTTTTCGCATTCACCTAGTATTTCACGTCTCTTGTCTTGAGAAAGTGATTAGCACCAACATCACAACAAAAATTGTTTACCAGAACTAAATAATGAAGGATCCATCATTTTGGAGTCGAAGGCCATCCTCAATAAGCGCACTTGTCAGCTTCTCTCTCGGTCCATCACAGAGGTCTTAATTCAGTGGCATGACATGCAATCGAAGGATGCTACATGGGAACCACTCCTTCAGATTCAACAACAGTTTCCACAAATAAAGCTTTGAGGACAAAGCTTTTCTAAGAGGGAGGGGATTTTAAGAACCCATGTCAATCCTCCTCTTTATTTTGTTAGTATATTTTGTTGGACGCATATGCTTTGTAAGTCATCCCGTTAGTATGTTGTATTATCCCACATTCATGGGGAGTAGTAGTTGTTTAGATTGGACTTGGCATATAAGTGAGTGTTGAGGACAATGAAGGTATCCAAGAGTTATTTGTATTGAGCATGATCAAAGGAGGTTTCCCCCTCGAAGTGGCTTGCGATCAATAAAATCTCTTATGTGCTCTATTATTTCTGTTATAACGTGCATTCTCATTGTGTATTACAGGAGGTTTTTCACACAGTAGTTAGTTAAAGATTGAGTTCAAGTCAGTTATCATTCAATTCAAGTAAGTTAAAATTCAATTTAAGTCAGTTAACATTCAGTTCAAGTCAATTAACATTTAGTTAAACACAGTTAAGATTCATTTCAAGTCAGTGCACTTTCAGTTGAAGACAATGAACATTCAGTTAAAGCTAATTATTGAGGAAATGAAGGAAGCCAACGTTTGCATGGAGTGAGTTATAGTTAGCTCCTCCTTGTGAATGCACTATGTGGTGTTATCGATATGTTTAGTAAGTCTCTTATGTGCTACCTTCTTCATGCTATGGTTTTTGGCTTGTTATTAATATGCTAGGTATTTGGAAAGTTCAATACAGTTGCATATAGTTGTTTTTGGAGGGTTACATTGGAAGTTTCTTCTCTACCGATGTGGTGATATCTCTTATCGGGAAATTTTCTTATGTGTTGTAAACCATTCTTTGCAAATCTATCTATCATACTCAAAGAATTGTTGGGTTTTTCATCCTCTGCGATTGGAGGGTTTTCCTAGGTTTCATAAGTGCTG
Source organism: Pseudotsuga menziesii (assembly GCA_001517045.1). NCBI lineage: Eukaryota > Viridiplantae > Streptophyta > Pinopsida > Pinales > Pinaceae > Pseudotsuga > Pseudotsuga menziesii. Next base: position 98,984 of record LPNX010327856.1, on the reverse strand, counting down.
AAATTGTTTGATAAAACTTTTAAAGTTCAAGCAACTCTGATTTTCTCAAACATAAACAAATTTACCATTGTATTTGAAGGTGCAATGATTTTAATTATTATGTTTGTGATGAATATGGTCATTTATGTATGTTGTATGTGTAAATATATTTTATTACGATGTGATTATATTTATGCATCTGCACATGCATTTAATTGTTTATGAATTTTGTATTATACCCCTAGAGCAAATTTTAGAAGCCCATAATTTTTTCAAGTCCCCTTACATTTATAAGAATGATGGATGGGGACATTACATAGTGGCATTAGAGCTTCTGGTTACAACACCAAGGTTGTATCGGCAAGAAAATCCACACATAACAAAGAATTAGAAATACATCCACAAAAATTGGGTTTTGTTGAGTGATAGATAAGGGGCCAGAAGTAATTTCAAAATAGTTATCCTTATTGCCAAATTAAAATTTTATACAATGCAAAATACAAAAAAAAATGGGAAATTTGAGGTGGATCCCACTAGTGCCATTGGGCAAGAGGGGTATGACATAGACCAACCACACTAGAAGGACATGCAGGTAGCCAGCATTCAGAATATGCAGGTGCCACAAATAGAGGTCCACATGGGTATCATGAAGAGAAGTTTGTGGGGGATTTGTGGATAAGAGTCCATGGGCGCGATGAAGAATAAGTCTCCTGGATTCAACAAAGAAGAATTCACGAGGTGTTGCAGAAAAGGTCCACGAGCACGATGGAGAAGAGGTATGCAAGGGTGCCATGAAGAGAAGTCCAAGGGGGAGCCACAAAGAAGAGTCTATGGGCATGGTAGATAAACGTCTATAGGAACTACAAAGTTTATCCATGAAGTGCAGCAAAGAAGAGGTTTACGAAAGAAACTGAGGAGAGTCCATGGGTGCAATGGACAAAGTCTACGGGGTGCAGTAGAGAAGAGTGCTCCATGGGGGCCATGGAGAGAAGTATGTGGATACAATGTATTATAGTTTTGTAGTGGTCTTTGGCACAGATTTGCAAGGGTACAAAAATGTGTCCTGAGGAATAGGCCCATGGGGAGAGGTTTGCGGTGGTCATCGAAACCCATCTGTAGGGGTGCAAAATTGTATCCCGAGGAACATTACGTGAGGCATCACCAATTCCACTTTGGAGTTCCATTACAGGTTTTTCCATGAGGTAGTCACAGAAAAGGATGATAAGGAAGGTTTGATCTCACGTTGGCGATGTACAAAGTTTTAAAAAAAAAACTGGAGCCTAAAAATTGTTTTGTCCATATTAGGAGTAGTTTAGCATGGAATTTAGTGATACACGAGATTTTTAGATGCCATTGATGAAGGTCACAATAATGTCATTCAGAAATTTGAGTCCAACCTTCTCCTTATTGGCAAAAAACTTGAAATATTGACTTTTAAAGATCCATGTTTGGAGACCCGATGAGGGCCCTATTTGGGATGAAATTACTATGGTGTGGTCATGGAGCCAAATTCCAAAAGGCGTGGATTCAAGGTGTGGAAAAAGGCCAAAATCTAGTATTCAAGAGCACTTTTTTGAGATTTTGAAAAGCTTATAGAAGATCAAAGGGACTCCAAATGTTAAAACCATTTTTTTTAAACTCAAAATTTTATCTACTCTTAAAAACTTAAAACTTTTGTTATATGAAATTTTTCTAGAAATGCTTAGTTTGGGAGATAATTAGTATTGCTAAAAATTCCAGTCTGGGAAAAAGTGCGGAAGTGAAAAGTAGTCAATTCTATAATTGTATAGAAGTTGACTGGAGCGTTAGATTGGATTTATGAAAGTTGTTGAGTGATCCTTGTTATATGTACTAACAACACCATATGGAAAAAAATTTCTAGTTCTCTCTATATGTTTTTCTACATGTGGTTGAAGTTGGTCTCCGAAGCTAATTGTGCATGTAGAAAAAGTGTAAAATTGGGCAAAATCAACATTTTTGGGAGGATGCAACTTTCAGATCTGATATCAAAATGAATCATAAATATAGGAATTGTAAATATTATCCATAGGGGAACAAGGGTTCATAGTCATATTCTGAGCGAGGAATTCAAATGTCTATGATATTCGAACAAAAAAGTATATGCAACCTTGATTTAACAAAAACAATGTAATAAGGGTAGTTTCAATAAATGCATAAATGGAACAAAAAAAAAGAATCTAAGAACCATGTGAATTATTCCATGGGACTAATTCTATTAAATAATACCATTTTTATGGGTCATTGCATGCATTACTAAGATGCCTGGTAAATATATCTATGATGCACAATGCTTGCAGTTGACAATCTTTGAACAAATGCAGCAGCGGGTAACAGGGAAATGGGAAAACGTTTCCAAAAATAGATGGAAACCATGAATGATGCCCATGAACTCTATGAACACGACGAGGATTTACTAGGAGAAAATATACAAGAAGCTAATGCTAAGATAAAACCCAATGGGAGGATAGAGCGAATCACTCCCTAAGATTTGGTTGAAACAATGAGAATTTTAATGAGAGGTTGATTAAGGTTCAAGAAGAGAAGAAACAAGTTAATGATTCCATCCTTCATATCCTCACCAATATTTATCAAAGGGATCATCTTGGACCTAACCCAAGAAATATTTCTCAAGAAAGGAAAAGTGTGGAAATCCACTCAAGAAGCCACACTAGAAAGAGGACTCCAAGTCCAAGAAAGGGTTCTTTAAGCAGGGCACATAATGTATATTTGTCAAGGTCTTCTTCTAGCAGGTCATGTAATTCTCGAGGTTCTTGAAGTATCCCAAATAATACCTCTAGTAGATTCGAATGATGTACTTTTAAAAGTATCCCATGAGGAGAATTCTGAAAGGCAATGTCACCTACATTTGATGGAGAAAGTAAACAAGCCAGGAAGCAGAAGCATGGATTCTTGGAATGAAGAAATATTTTCAAATTCATGATTATTCAGGAAATGAAAGGGATAGAATTAATATCTACAATCTTAATGGCCAAGCCTCAATTTGGTGGGAGAACTTCATGCAAGTCAAGGGAATCAAAGAAAGACGGGTAAGATGGGATCAATTTAAAAAGTATTTTGAGGAAAAACACCTATCTTCTAGGTATTATGATAACAAGAGGAAAGAGTTCAATGAACTAAAATTGGGATAGAATTCAATGGGAACATGTGTAAATGTTTTTGGAATTGTTGAGGTATTTATATTACATCAAAGATGAAATGGTAAAAATTCAAAGCTTCCTTGGAAATCTACCCCACCCCAGAATTACAGAGACAGGATTGAATTTGTTAATCCACCAAGCCTTGATGAAGCCATCAAAATGGCAATGCATTGATATGATCAAAGAAATGGAAAATCATATTTTCATCCAACATGGAAAGGAAATCCAAAGGGAATATTTGACCAAAGGAAAATGGATTCAAGCCTCCACCATTTAGAAATCATCCAAGGAATTCCCATCAAGGTGAACAAGCACGAAGTGGAAACAAGCTAGTAGTAGTAGTAGAAATTCGACCAAAAGGACCTTTTCAGTGCTCGGTATGTGGAGAAAACCACATGCTTAAAGATTGACCACATCAAAGAGAGAACCCTCTAGGCTTACATAACTTAGAGGAATCAGTTACAATGGAGGATATTGCAAGGGAAACTCCCAGAATTTTTGTAGCATTGGACGACCATCAGTAGAAATACATTATACAATGTGATGAGAACTCTAAACAGTTGTTGTCTTTTTATAGCCTTCATTTACTGGCTACTTTTACCTCTAAATCGAAAAATAGTGCTACCAGTAGCAGACCATTTTTTCGGGAATAAAATCACAAATTTTTGGAAGCCCGTCAACTGAATTTTTTTTAATTACATAAAAAGACTCATTTTTAAAAATAAAACAAATTTAAAATTTTTATTTTGTAATTTTTTATTAATATTTGAAAAAAGAATAACAATTTAAAAAAAATAAAACTTCGAATGCAAAATTAATAAATTAAAAAACAACACTAATTAAAATGAAATAAAAAAATTGAACTATGTATAAACTAAAATTATTTAAAATATAATATATATATATTCCCAAAAATAATTTTTTTTTAAAAGTGGTTCACCATGGAAGCCCGATTTTACACCATGGCTACATCCACTTGGGAAAATATCTTATACTCGCTAGGCAAGTATACATGAACTTGGGCATCATTAATCCCGATAAACGGCTCACCAGCCTAATATTTCATTACATAATCTCCAATAGAGATACGCACATTGCGACAATTTCCTTTGCAATGTAAGATGCCCCCATTGGTAATCATGACTTGAAAGCTGGAGCAAGGATGAAAAAACACTCATCTTGTTTGGAGATCTGAGGGTCAATGAAGATATGGGTGCTACCAAAATCAATGAGTATTGTAAGAGGGATCTTCTTGAAGAAACCCTTGACCCGCATGGTTTGTGGGGTGGTGACTCTGGATAATGCATGCAGAGATATATTTGGGCAGTCGCCATGAGAAGGAGGGTTAACAAGTGACTGTTGAATGTCGACCTGATCATCTACTGGATCCTAAACAGCTTCACATATTTCAAGTGTAGGAGGAGAAGCGACATCTAAGAGAATATTTTTCTCAACACATTGATGTCCCCGGGTGAATTTCTCATCACAATTATAACAAATCCATTTTTCCCTACGTTCCTGCATCTCGAATTCAGACAAATTCTTGATAGGAGTGGTTCTAGGTGTTGGAGGGATTGGAGGTCTTTGGGGAACCATATTTCTAAATGGAATAAAAGTGGTTTTGGAGCGTTGTTGAGCCCTGATCTTGTCCTCCGCCAACTTAGCCAACCCTAGGGCTTCCATCATTGTGTTGGGACAGATCATGTTAACCTCAGATCAGATTGTATCCATCAAACCACTGATAAAACAACTCATGTAGAATGCATCAGACAATCCTTCTATGTGATTGACTAATTTCTCAAATTCTATCTGATACTCTCTTATAGTGCCAGTCTAGCGAAGATTAGTGAGTTCTCTTGTGAAGTCATCAAAATCACTAGGGCCAAATCATTGCAAAAGTAGTTGGAAAAAATATGTCCAATGTGGCTCTTCATGATCCTTGGTGTACCAACGAAACCATTGAAGGGATTCATGTTACAAATGAAAGGAAGCAAGTGGGAATTTATTGACATTAAAAGTGTTATGCAGATCGAAATATTGTTCTGCCCTTTAAATCCATCTAGTCGAATCATCACCATTGAAGCGAGGAAAATCAAGCTTCGACCCATAAAGGTCGCTAGAGGAAGAGAACCCGGTGTCTGCAGAAGACTTAGGCTGTCAGTGGTTGCTCATGGGTGAATGCTGAAGATGGAGGCTGAGAATTTTTTGATCCAGATCTTCGAGTTTGGTCTTGATGGTGGTAAGTTCTTCTTTCATTTGTTTATTTGCTCCTGTGTGGGTGACAACCATAAGTACTTTTTTTTTAGGGAAATGGGTAGAAAAACAAAAATGAAAAGGGTTTAGGAAAAGGAAAATTTTGAGTTGGGAAAAACGCAGGTGGGTAATTGGAGTTTGACTGGGTTTTGGACACTTTCTAATGGACAAGGAAGCAGAAAATGCGAATTTTAGAAGCGGGGTGAAAGAATGAGAAAATTTGTCAAAAAGGGACAAGGAATCGTAAATGGGAAACGAATACAATGGAAAAATTTGAAGGCGATTGGGTGTCAATCGAAAAAGTTATGGCAAACCCTAAAAATAGACAATTGTGGAATTTCAAGCTTCAAGAAGTGGAATTTGGGATAAGGTCCTCAAGGCAGGAAATATGAAGAATGGGATTATGGGGGTTACAGTGAATTTTCAAGGTAAATGGAGCTAAATCAAAGAATATATGGATCTAAATCAACGTATTTTTTTTTCGGTTCAGTGGAAATGATCTGTGGCGGTTCTAGAAATATGTGCTTTATCAACTTCAAATGGAGGAAATGATTTCTGACAGTTATAGAAATAAGCGCTTTATCAATGGGAAATGGATATGGACCCTAGGTATGTTTGTCTTCCTAAATATTCAAGGGATTCACTCAGTTACCAATGATGTCTAACGAATTGCGTATTGGGACAGTACCCCTCACTCCATGACTTAGGTAAAATTGATAACCGCCTTTGCCACAAACAAAATCTCTTGGTTTACCTCATGGGTGGAACTACTCAATCATGTAGGGGTCCTTGCCATTTTTTCTTGGCATATCCTCTCAATGGCTAGCTACTTCGGGGTTCCTGTGGTACTCCTCATAATGAGTTTGAGGGCTATGCCCAAGTACTTCCCACAGTTAAGCGGATAGGGTTTATTCCATGATTTGACTGAATAATAATGATGCAAAGAAGAATAACTATTTCAATAATCATAGCGTCAGATAAAAAAAAAAAAAAAAAAAATTAGCACAAATTCCACCCAACGCCCAAAAAACCCATCAATAGAGTTAGGGTTTTGAGACAAAATTTTTAAAATGAGTATAACCCAATCAATAATGATGAGATTCTCCATTATAAACTGGGTTTGGAATTGGAATAGCCACTCTGGGTCAATCTATGTGATCGAAACAGAAATCTGGGCACCCAATCAAATGGTTTTTGATATGCAATTTTCACAGTCATCATCGAAATTCTGAAAAATAACAGATTTTAAATCAGCGATATCTCCACTTTTGGAACTCCAAATGAGATGATTTTTTTTTAAATACGTATTTTTTCAAGAGGAATTTAGATATGAAACTTGTTTCTTCTGAATCTGCACAAGAAGTTTCAGAAATTGATCTGAAAGTTGCCGCCCATTTTTTCCCTCTTTTTTTTTGGCCAAAAATAAGAGAGAGAGAGAGAGAGAGAGAATTCCCACTTGTGCCAAGGAAAGTGCTCTGATACTAGATGTGAGGAACCTAATACAATAACAATGAGAATGCATGATATAATAGAAATAACAGAGCATGAGAGATATTTTATTGATCACAGGACACTTCCAGGGGGCAATCTCCTTTGAGCAAGCTCAATACAAATAACTCTTGGATACCTTCATTCGCCTCAACACTCACTTATATACTAAGTCTAATATATAAACAACCATACTCCCATGAATTTGGGATAATACAACATACTAACGAGATGAATTACAAAGCATATGCGTCCAACAAAATATACTAACGAAATAAAGAGGAGGTTTGACACAGGTTCTTAACATACTGATCACTTAGTTAACAAGATAACTTAAGTGTCATCAGTGCTTCACTCTTAGTGGCATTCATGCACAATTTATATTATTAACTTTTGCATGGATCTCGTTAGTTAACTAATGCATGTTGATTGATGAATATTAAGCTCTTATTTACTTAACTGATTGCATTCATTAATAGTTCAATTGGTGCTTTGATTAATGCATTGATTTAGGCATTCATATTGTACTGAAGCTTTATAACTTGAGTTCACTAAGAAATTTGCATGGGCAATTCAAATTCTCTTTTTTTATGCTTTATCTAATTATCATTAAATAATTAATGCATGGTTCATATGTGTATTATTTGTCCATATTATCATATCATACTCAGAAAAATTATTCCATAGACACAGATGATCATATACATTACCATGGGCCATATAGTCACACGCTAAAGTAATTCACTCTAGGGATAGTTAAGCCCTAAAGGAGACTTATAACACTCAGTGACCATGACTAGCAATATATAACATAGTATTTCCACTTTACCAAGTAAAATTTTCAACCTTAATAAATGAGGATATTGGTAGGACTTGATATTACTCAGAAGTCTACAATCTTTATATTACTCACAAGCTCATCTCCATAACTGGAGGTCCATCTCATAGGGTATCTTGTATGAAAATACTTGACTTGATATTACTCACATGTCTAGTCTTGATATTACTCATAAGACTTAGCTTGATATTACTCACAATCTCTACAATACAATATCGCCACCTCAATCATATGAGGATACTTAGGACTTGGTATGACTCACAAGTACGACTTGGTATGACTCACAAGTCCGACTTGGTATGACTCACAAGTCCAACTTGATATTACTCACAAGTCCGAAGAATGACTCCTGATGTTGTACAATGTAATGTCCTAAGTCTGGTGTACATACCTGAACACTTTAATTCTGTAATTTCTCTTAAATAATTCTTAAATTTAAGGGGTTCACACAGAGCCTTCTCGAATTAGCAAAAACAAGGGTTTCTTCTCGGATATTTTGCAGAGGACAAGAGAGATCAGTGAGCAGAAAACAAAGAGATGTCAGACATTGAATTTCCTCTCCCCCAACACATTTAGATCTGGTTCCATTTAGGTTTCAAAATCCACGCCGCGGAAACCTACTACCACGCTTCTAGGCAGCCAAACCGTGCAACGAAGGAGAGTAGTTCTGCCTGTTTCAACTAGAGGCTTAGGGAAAATTGCAGAGGTTTGTTATAGAATTAATTTAATATATCAAATTTATTTAAATATTTTTCTAAGGTTCTAGAAATTTTGAGGTGTTTTGGGTTTAATTTGGGGATTTCTTGCAATTTTGGTCAATAGAAACCCTACGCAGAGGAGGATCCAAAAAAGTGGTATGATCCAAATTAAAAATGGTTCTGGAGGTATGTAATGGAAGGTGGGTCTGTTAGTGACCCATAGGAACTAACGGGGCTCAGTTTGATTTAGCATAACTCATTTTACATCAAATTTGGCAAGAGTAGTCATTGAAAGCTAGCAATCTAGCTAGGGTCTAAATTTAAGCAGTTAATTCATGTAAAATTAATTTCTAAGATACATATCAATTATGACAGAGATAAATAAAATTCAACTGAACATATAAAATCTCTTCATACAGTCCCCCAACCTTGCATATTTCTCATAGCACTCAGATTCATCAATTTTCCCCCATACATTGATAAAATAATCTTTTTTGAGGAAACTGAAGACATAATTCTTTATGGATAGATAATTTTTGATATGATATATATAAATTAAAAATTAATAATCTTTTTCAGATAAAAAATCATATACTAAACTGACCATTACAGGGAGACTCCAAAATAAAGGTGTAGGAGGCCCAGAACATGACCGACAAAAGCGACTGTGAGCATAGGTGAAGAATAGGCTTCACTGGATCTCAACCTGAATGTGATGGAGGCTGAAAATAACTCTTATCATACTTCAATGGCTGCAATGTAGTGCTCCATACCTGCAATAGAAGAGAAAGGGAGATGGAAGAGAAGGGAGGAGGGGTTTGGGGATCATCACCCAATGGTCTGAGGCACAACACTCAGAGAGTATGCTCACATAGCATAACCACAATATAAAATCATCCAAACTGAATCAATGGGATTGAATTCACCTTTTATAGAATTTTGGATGACATGCTTAGTAAGTTGAGGCCAATGGTGACCTGTGAGAGCAAGTCAACCCCATGGGTGACCTAATCCTAGCCACAAAAGCACCCCCTTTAGGAAATTAGGAAAGTAGGACCATGTGGAATTGTTTCCAAGTCCAAATCATCCTTCACAATTAGAAACTACACCCTCCCTTAGTCAAAACATGCCTCTTTTGAGTTATGATAGCTTTTTGCTTTTCCTCAGTCATAAGGAAACTTTTTCTTTCCTTCAAAAAATTTCCTGCTTTTCCCTCTGTCTACTTTTTAATTCTTTTAGGTAACTTCCATTTATTCTCCTATTTGCTTTTGTCATGTACTTTCTTATTTTTACCAAGGCAAGTTGACTATCTTTCCCCATTGTGCCCTCCTGACATGGAAGCCTTAATTCCACATCAATATTATTGTGCATAATAAATAAAATTGTTGAGATAAAATTAAATACATGCCTTAAAACAATTATTAGCAAAATTTATCCTATGAGGACTAATTAATATCAATTTTGAGCCCCTAGTAACTTAGCATGGTCAATTTGAGGGGACATGACAGTCCTCCCCTCCCAAATCTGTTGTCCTCAAGCAAAAGCACTCCAAAGTGCTGCAAATGTGTTCATTGTGTAGGAGAAATGGAGCATGAATCCATTTTACAAAAAATGTTGACTTTCTCTGTCAATCCATCATGTAAAGTTACTTCAAAACAAGTAATGCTAGGGTCCCATTGCTTGCATTGCACCCCCTTCAGTGAGAATTCCTTCCCACACAACTTATCAGGTGAATTTATTCTTGGATCCCATTTCCTCAACTGTAAGTATCCAAACATTAGAATCCACCATACAAATTTATCATCATAGGAAATGACATTCATGCTGTGGAAATCATACCACTGCACTGAAAACTGGAAATTCTCAATGCAAAGTTAGAAATCTGTCAGACTTCCCCACCCAACATAAAGTTCCTTATGTGCTTGATGCACATCAGCATTGAATCTCACAATTATGTTGCTAAAAATACATAGGTGTGAGTCCCATGTCCAACCCTAATGAGTATAGGCATCATTCAAGCAACAAGGATGCCCAAACTGCTCACAATAAGATGATGCATCGCAATTGTCTCCACAAATGCAAGCAGGAAAAATAAATAAGTGTCCCATCATCCAATCTAAGAGGGTACTGACACTCCAACCAAAAGTTCCATGTGAACACTTCCAATGGCTCAACTCTCTACCACTGGTCATAGGGTACAAGATTCCATCCAACTTTGTATATTTCCTCCACCAAGACCACTTGATACTGTTGAAATATTGTAACTTCGAAGAATATTCTATATGTATCTTTTGTGGTCCCCGATGGTCCTATCGGGAGAACCACTTGTATTATCTTGTACCCCGATGCTTCTAATCGGAAGAACTAATAAGAGTCATGAGGTTGTCCCCTCTAATTCTAAAGGTGGGTCATTAGCACCCCAGTGTGGTTACTTGAGCCTACATGTGTAACTCGAGCCTAAATGATTAACTCGAGCCTACATGTCAGATGAGTTAATTGAAGTGAACGGATGAATATAAATAGAGGTGTACCTCTCCTCATTTGGAGCACACACTCTCACTTGTGTAGCGCATTAGTGGAGAAGAGAAGTAGCTAGAGAAGGAGGAGGATCAGGCTTTGATCTCCTTGCTGGTTTTATCTTTTATCTTTTTGGGGCATCTATATTGAGGAAGCTTTTGCTGGGTTTTTTCCCTTTAGGGTTTTCCCAGGATAAATCTTTGTGTTCATTTTGTATGGTTGTGCTTGTCTATCTTTCAATGATCTTGTTTATATGCTTTTGTTATGAAAATGAAATGAAATACTGATGTCTTAGCTAAGCATATGAAAAGTTAACATGGTATCAGAGCCACCCTGAAAGAAGAAATTATGCAGCTATAGAATATAGGGCTTATTAATTTTTTGTTCTCTCTCCACAATCGATCAACAAAAGAATGCTAGGCTGACTCTCCATTGAAGGGCGCATCTTTCTGTCGAAGCGGAATTCGATTCCGAGCATTTTCAATTTTCGGTGCGGGAAATTAGGGCTTCTTATAGAAGAAGAATTTTGGAGTGAGCCTAGCATTGGATTTTTCTCCTCATAAAAATCAAATTTTAGTGACATGGATCAGGATTTTTGGTTGGGTGAAACTTCGGGAAAGTCAAACCCTAGTTTGACCCCGAGCTAGAAAAACCCTAAATAATAAAACTGTTATGTTTTGGTACATTCGCTATATCCTGATATTGGCGAAGGCTCAAGAGCTGAAAATTTCAGATTCCAAATATAACCTCCTGATGTACACTATTTCCAAAACTCAGGCTCATATTCACTATCTTTTGGGAGATATGATCCCTCCAAGTTAGGGTTCTAGCCTCTTCCAGAATTCATCCCTAAAAAGGACACCTGGGGAGAATTGTAATATATTGGTCTACAGAGGTCCAAATGTAATTCCTGAAGATTTTACAGAAATATAACGGACTATACTTACTGTGGTCCAAATTTCAGAACCAGAAGATGAAACCGTGACACGTGGCAGGCCCTACAACTTCATTGTTCTGAACAGTCCTATAACAGGTCACCTTGGGAAAAGGATCATAAATACAAATTGGTGAAACCAATTCTGATGAAACCTATGGTGTTGGATCATGTAAATTGGAGGTGACCTCATTGAGAAATTTCAGATACATAGGAACAGTAATTTCAGAGATATCACAGAAACAGTGACAGGCATTTCTGCAGAAGAACTTGGAAAACTAGGGCTTCCTGTTCCGGGAGCTTCCCTCCACTGTTTTCAGAAAAGGAGTACATTGGACAGCTCCATTTGAGGAGATATATCTTTCTATCCAATCGGATATGAAATATTCCAAGTTTTGAAAATTAGGGTTTCTCTGACAAACCCTAGATCAGCTAGCTCCGAAAGTAGGACGGACACCTCAAATCGGTAAGATCTAATCTTTTGCTATTTGCATTTGAGGTTTTCATTTCAAAGTGATCTATCACATCAGCTTAATTATAAGCTTGGTGAATTTGAAATATTCCAAGCATGGAATTATTTGATCTCTCTGAATAAAATGAATTGGACACCTTCATGAGTAGAGAGGTTCCAGTTCTAGAAGGAGATGAGGCTGAAAGACTTAAACAAGAAGAACCTGATCAAGGCCAAGAAGATCATTGTTGATTCAATCATAGATCAACTTGTACCATAAGTGTCTTCCATAAAGACACTGAATATGTTTGATTCCTTGATCAAGCTATTTGAAGATAAGAACATAAATTAGAAGACGGCTTTGAGAAAACAATTGAAGAATGTGAAGATCCAGAATACAGAACATCTTGAAGCGGTAGAAGAAGAAGTGGAGAATGCAGAAGTGGTGATAGCCACCTTCAATGGTCTCCCAAGATCATAGAATTCATTCATTCAAGGAATGTGTGCCAGAAGAAAGTAATTACTTTCAACAGACTCTGGGAAGAAGAAGAAGCTCGACTCATAAGAAGAGAAGAAGAAGATGGAAGCAATTGAAGATCAAGCTCTCACCATTCAAAGAAGATCCCTCAAGCAATGAGGAATGTGAAGAAATCAATTCTTAAAGAACCTCTTATCCATCTTATCATTTGGATAAGAAATGATGATGTCATGAATGAATAAGATGATGAATTAGAAGGATCAAGAAGGAGTCTACCCACGAAATGAATAAAAGATAAGTATTCAATTGTCATTGCATGATATTGTTTTCTTATGCATTTGATTATATTTAGTTGATGTGTTATGCTTGATAGATTGTTTGCATTAATGATTGTATACTACTAATATTCTTGTGATGGGTAAGTAGCTCATGGTTCCATACAAATCTCCATTGGTACTTATCAAACATATTGGATTAGTGCACAATCTCAATGATGTCATGATAAAGATGGAAGACATATAGAAAGTTTCCATGAGACATGGATGAATGTTGTATTAGCTAAAATAATTTGTCGTTATGCATATGTTTTATAGTTCTAACCATGTAACTGGTGTATTTGAATTGTAGGAAAGGTCCGGTACAACCTCCTACAAGAAAATAAGGATGAACTTGTTCCGAAGAACAAGTGATGACAATTCAAGATTCACTCCAATAAACATGAATCTGAAGCTCTAGGGTCAGAGACACCATGACAGAAGAAAGAGCTTCAGAGAGCAGTAGATCCACCTCGAAGGATGAATACCACCATGGGTATCAGAGATAACTCAAGATGAATAAAAGAATGCTATGAAAGAAGCTATGATCAAAGAATAACAGTTGATCATGGGGAATGATGTATACAATATGATTTCAAGACATACAGGGAAGTATATGTCAAGCATAGAACCACCTGTACAAAATGAAGAGGAAAGATGATACTGCACTTCAGGGGGAGTGACTACAGAATATATCTGAGTTCGAAATGGTATGACATGATGGATAGCTTCCTGATGGATCGAGAATTTACCAAGAGTAAAGTGGGTTCCAACCTTCAAAGTTGAATGCATAAGACTAGGATATGTTGATGATCTGACAAGACGAACTCATGGAAGATGTTATGATGAAAGAATACTAGAATGATGTTTGGGATATAGTACTCAAACCAAAAAAAAAAATGTGGTATCTTACAAATGGATTTGCAAGATAAAATATGTTGCTGATAGAAGTAAGGAAAGACTTGTGGCTAGAGGTTTCTATAAGAAAGAGGGAATTAATTCTGAAGAGACACTTACTCCAGGAAGCAAGGTACACTTCCTTCAGAAGTATGATGGTAGTTGCTTCCATGATGAAGTAAAGACAAGCCTTCCTTAATGGTATGATTGGGGAAGAGTTTTACATCGAATAGTCACAAGAATTTGAAGTTGAAGACAGATGGACTCACATATGAAAGATGAATAAGGCCCTCTATAGCCTGAAGCAAGCTCCCAGAGCTTGGTATGGAAGAATAGATAGTTTCCTGTCAATTATGTGGAATGAGAAACAGATCATGGAAAGCAAGAAGAAACTAGCAGAAGAATTTGAGATGAAATACCCTGGGTTATTGTATTATTTTCTAGGTCTGGAAGTATGGAAAAGTTCAGAAGGAATCTTTCTCAACCAAGGAAAGTATGTTGTAGAGATATTCAAGAGATTCAATATGTTGGAATGCAAAGCCATGGCCACACCCATGGACTCCAACCTAAAGCTGTTAGCTGATGAATCATCAGAGTTAGTGGATGTGACTCATTATAGATAGATCATTGGGTCATTGTTGTACTTAACAAATACCAGACCAGACATTTGTTTTGCTGTGAACACCTTGAGTCAATTTCTAGCTCAACCAAGGTGGGTTCACCTAGTAGTTGCAAAACATGTGATGAGATATCTGAAAGGGACTATAGACTTTGGTCTATACTATGATGGTAGCCATGAGTATAGATTGTATGGCTACACAGATGTAGATTCACATCAAGTGGATGTTATAGTCTGGGATCTGCTATGATTTCATGGTTTAGCAGAAAGCAGTCTAGTGTTGCTCGTAGCACAGCCGAAGCAGAATACATAGTAGATTTCTCTGCTAAGTTGTGAATTCATATGACTTCAGAAGTTGATATCAGGTCTCTTTGACCTGAAGATGGATACTACAATGATTCTATGTGATAACCAGAGCTGTGATGACAGAGAACCCTGTGTTCCATTGTAACACATAATCCGGTATTTCTACATACAAGATAAGATGCAGATGATGATGTTTCAGTATTCCCATACTGAAGATATAGATGATGTTTCATTATTTACATACTGTAGATGCAGATGATGGTGATTCTGTATTTCTATACTAAAGATATAGATGATGATGCTTTCAGTATTCACATACTGGAGATACAGATGGTGATAGTTCAGTATTCACATACTGGAGATACAGATGGTGATAGTTCAGTATTCACATACTGAAGATGTAGATGATGATGGTTTGAATGATGATGTACTAATGAAGTCTCTGTCTTAGGTAAAGTTCGAACACTTTCGAGACAATCTTGGTGTTGTTCGAAAAGACCTTCCTCGAAAGGGGGAGTAGTGATGTTGCAGTGGGATTGTATCATCCCTGGGCACTTGCCCTAAAGTGATATGGAGACCTCGGTCCTCAAGAATGAAGAGGGATTGTATCATCCTGGGACATCTATCCAAAATAGATCCGGTGAATTCCGTCTTCGTGAATGTGGTGGGATTGCATCATCCTTTAACTTCGGTTCAAAATTTATCCGGAGGTCTCGGCCCTCGTGAATGTGGTGGGATTGCATCATCCCTGAACTTCGGTTCAAAATGTATTCGGAGGTCTTGGCCCCCATGAATGTGGTAGGATTGCATCATCCCTGAACTTCGGTTCAAAATGTATCCAGAGGTCTCAGCCCTCGTGAAAGTGGTGGATTGCATCATCCCTGAACCTCAGTTCAAAATGTATCCAGAGGTCTCAGCCCCCGTGAAAGTGGTGGATTGCATCATCCTTGAACCTCGGTTCAAAATTTATCCGGAGGTCTCGGCCCCTGTGAAAGTGGTGGATTGCATCATCCATGAACCTCCGTTCAAAATGTATCCGGAGGTCTTGGCCCCCGTGAAAGTGGTGGGATTGCATCATCCCTGAACCTCGGTTCAAAATGTATCTGGAGATCTCGGTCCCCATGAATGTGGTAGGATTGAATCATCCTTGAACTTCGGTTCGGAATGGATCCGGTGACTTCGGTACTTGAGAACGTGTGTTGATCCCGTAATTCCTAGAGGAAGGATTGTCTGAGTTCCACATCTGTGTTAATCCCATAATTCTGAAAGGAAGGATCATTAGTAACTCCGTAAATACCTAAATCCCATAATTCCAAAAGGAAGGATCATTGAATTGATCCCGTAATTCCAATAGGAAGGATTGTCTGAGTTCCACATATGTGTTGATCCTGTAATTCCAATAGGAAGGATTGTCTGAGTTCCACATATGTGTTGATCCCGTAATTCCGAAAGGAAGGATCGTTAGTAACTCCGTAAAGACCTAAATCCCGTAATTCCGAAAGGAAGGATCGTTAGTAACTCCGTAAAGACCTAAATCCCGTAATTCCGAAAGGAAGGATCATTGAATTGATCCCGTAACTCCAATAGGAAGGATTGTCTGAGTTCCATAGATGTGTTGATCCCATAATTCCAATAGGAAGGATTGTCGGAGTTCCACAAATGTGTTGATCTCATAATTACGAAAGGAAGGATCGTTAGTAACTCCGTAAAGACCTAAATCCCGTAATTATGAAAGGAAGGATCATTGGTAAATCTGTAAAGACCTAAATCCTGTAATTCCGAAAGGAAGGATCATGTTGATGTTTTTATGA
Source organism: Pseudotsuga menziesii (assembly GCA_001517045.1). Classification (NCBI taxonomy): domain Eukaryota; kingdom Viridiplantae; phylum Streptophyta; class Pinopsida; order Pinales; family Pinaceae; genus Pseudotsuga; species Pseudotsuga menziesii. The sequence goes on along the minus strand of LPNX010327856.1, from coordinate 82,222 downwards.
TGATGATGACGTACTGATTGAAAGATCAGAATATGATGATGATGTTGTTGCTGATGATGATGATGTTCTCTGATCGAAAGATCAGAATATGATGTTGATGATGTTTCTCTGATCGAAATATCATAAGTTGCTGATGATGATGATGTTCTCTGATTAAAAGATTAGAATATGATGATGAGGATGTTGCTGATGATGATGATGTTCTCTGATCGAAAGATCGGAATACAATGATGATGATGTTTCTCTGATCAAAAGATCAAAAGTTGTTGATGATGATGTTCTCTGATCGAAAGATCAAAATATGATGATGATGATGTTTTCTGATTGGAAGATTAGAAGTTGCTTATGATTATGATGTTGCTGCTGATGATGATGTTTTCTGATCGAAATATCAGAATGCGATGATGATGATGATGATGTTTCTGATCGAAAGATAAGAATGTGATGATGATGAGATCCTGATGATAATGATGCCGTATTATCAAAGTATGATGATGATGACATACTGATCGAAAGATTAGAATATGATGATGAGTTGATGTTAGAGTATGATGATGTTCGATTGATGATGTTTCTAATAGAAAGATCAGAGGCTGATGATAATGATGATTCTGATTGAAAGATCAGAGTGTGATGATGATGATATTTTGATGCTGATATTTTGATGATGATGATGTTGATGTTTTCATGATGATGTTTCTGATCGAAAGATCAGAGTATGATGATGATGTTGTTGCTGATCGAAAGGCCAAAGTGCTGAAGAAGATGTTGCTCATCGAAAGGTCAAAGTGTTGAAAATGATGTTTCTAATCGAAAGGTCAAAGTGCTGAAGATGATGTTGCTAATCAAAAGGTCAAAGTGATGAAGATGTTGCTGATTGAAAGGTCAAAGTGCTGAAGATGTTGCTGCTGATTGAAGAGTCAAGATGCTGAAGATGTTGCTGACCGAAGCGGTCAAAGTACTGATGATGCTGAAGACTAAATATTGAAGATGAAGACTACATGATGTTGAAAAGCTTCCAATGATTTATAGATGTATCACCCTGATGATGTTGATGATGTCCTCTACCTCTCTCCTATTATTGTTGTTGTTGATGTTGTTGTAGAATACCCTTCTTGTTAACGGGGAGTGTTGAAATATTGTAACTTCGAAGAATATTCTATATGTATCTTTTGTGGTCCCCGATGGTCCTATCGGGAGAACCACTTGTATTATCTTGTACCCCGATGCTTCTAATCGGAAGAACTAATAAGAGTCATGAGGTTGTTCCCTCTAATTGTAAAGGTGGGTCATTAGCACCCCAGTGTGGTTACTTGAGCCTACATGTGTAACTCGAGCCTACATGATTAACTTGAGCCTACATGTCAGATGAGTTAATTGAAGTGAACGGATGAATATAAATAGAGGCGTACCTCTCCTCATTTGGAGCACACACTCTCACTTGTGTAGTGCATTAGTGGAGAAGAGAAGTAGCTGGAGAAGGAGGAGGATCAGGATTTGATCTCCTTACTGGTTTTATCTTTTATCTTTTTGGGGCATCTATATTGAGGAAGCTTTTGTTGGGTTTTTTCCCTTTAGGGTTTTCCCAGGATAAATCTTTGTGTTCATTTTGTATGGTTGTGCTTGTCTATCTTTCAGTGATCTTGTTTATATGCTTTTGTTATGAAAATGAAATGAAATACTGATGTCTTAGCTAAGCATATGAAAATTTAACAGATACAAGATGTTTTTCTCATCAATTCCTCTTGGCAGTTTGATTGCTCAGCTACCTTCCACTGCTCATGAGCAGAAATTTTTCTGCAAGAAGACTCCATGTGTGACATGTAATCTTCCACCCAATCCACATGTGTTTGAATGGAAGCAAGTGAAAGCAATATGTTCCTATGTGGCTGATGTGAGGGTGATGGTGCATTCCACATGTCATCACGAACAGCTAGGAAAGCCTCTGGCTCTTCTTGTTGCACCACCAAGGAAAATTCCTTCTCCCAAATTTCATTCTCTCTTGATGAGGCTGAAATAGAAGTGTGGGTAGAACCATGAATCATATCTCTGCAATACTTATCCACCCAACTTATGGCTGCCCCATCTTCATCCTCATCTGAATCTCCCATTGGGAAGAGATTCTTTTCAGGAAACAATTCCAATTTTTTCTGTAAAAGACCAAGTAATTGGTTCTCATCAAACTTGTCTGTACAGTCCTCAAGCACAAAAAAATCATAATGCACCCCATGTGCATGTGTATGGAATGTATCCAATTGCTGAAAATTAAATACTTGTGGCTGCCCACATGCCAAGGCAATGTCGGTCACAACAAAAACTTTATTGCAGAAATTAAATTCTTCATCTCCCACCTTCTTCACTTTAAAGGTGTCTCTATCCACCCAATCAATGGATGAACAAGGAATTTTATTTTCTGATCCATAAGTAATGTGATCAACCATCTTTATGGTATAGAAGAACACTTCATCCTTCCTCTCAACCTCAATGAGTGCTTGTATTCTCTTCCTCGTAGCTTTTTACAAGCACCTGCAAATCTAAGTGCATCTCATGATCCACCATCTCATGAGATTCCTCCCTCTATTCAAGAATGCAATCATCCTTGTGAATATGGCTGAATGGTGTGTAGGAGGGTAGGTAATACCTTTTGAACTTCTCTTGAAGTTTCTTTCTCTCCATCTTGGATTCTTGGAGTGCACATTGAGTGCTCTTCAAGGAATCTTGGGTGGTCAATAAATCTTGTGTGAGCTTGCAAATTTCTTCTCCATCCTTCAAATATGCTCCATGCAACACATCAGCAACCTCAATCAAATCATCTCTATCAGAAATAAATTTTAAAAATTCTCCTTGTATTGTAGACAATGCCTTCTGCATCTCCTCCTTGGATTCAAGAGAAGATTGATCTTCCAATACAACAGCTATCCAACACTGGTGTGTCACTGAAGAATGTGTGTCTTAGAGAAGGTGTAAATACTTTTGAATATTCTTTTCATCCATTTTCAAAGGCCAAGGAAATGAGTGGGGCTCTTGAGGAAAATCACCCCCTTCTTCTTTCCTGCAATTTTCTTGCTGTGACTTGTACTTCTCTTTATGAATCTTTCTTTCTTCTTTCCCACCTGCAAGACTAGATGGCTCATAGATCTCCACAATGGTGATAGTGGGATTTGGATTCTCAATGAGTTCAAGCCTCTCCTATGATGTGGATGCAACTTCATCATGCTGCAAGAGAGTCCAAAATTCATTACTTTTTACATCCCTTTGCACCAAATTTTTCTCCTTTAGATTTCCTAGTTCACACCTAGCTAGTGGGGGCTTGTCTTCCACTTCATTGGGAAATTCAAATAATGAATTCAGATCTGATATTTCCTCTTCTTTTGGATTTGATCCAAAATATTCCTTCACCATATTATCATAATTGACAATATCACCCTTATTTGCACTAATTGTGTGATCACCAATAGGGAAAATAGGACTGAATTTATCTCCCTCACAATTGGCCTTCCTTTTGCGGTCCTCAAATGCAAAGGAAGACTTTTTATCTTTACATGGATCAGATGGTTGCAGGTGTACAGGGCTGCTACAAAAATCAGAACTTTTAATTATCCATGTTCTTAACATTACCATATTCCTGTACAGATACTATGGTGGCCTCCTCTTCCACCAAAATTTCTGCCTCACACCCAAGCGGTGTGGCCTTGTTTTCATCTTCATTATGTGGCTCAGAAGGTGACTGTAAATATTATTTTTGTACCTCTTTTGGATCTGATCCAAAATATGTCTCACCACCCATACATGAGCCAAAACCTTGAGCAGTGATCCGGAGATCAACCACCAAGAAACTTGAATTGCATTCCTCTTCAACCTCTTCTCTTATGCAACCACCTTGTGTTGATTTGTACTTCACCTATTGGATCTTTGTCTCCAGTTTATTTCTCTTATTATTCAAGGAACTTAAATCTACGTCATATTTACTATTACTCATGTCACAATATTTAGAAGATCTATTTGAAGAAAAACCAAACAAACTCTTAAATATCGAACATGCCGATGGCTTGGAGGAATCTTCACCTTTGGTTATGTCTTCTTCTTCTTTTCTCAAAGAGTTGGAACAACTTGGTTCCTCTCTGGATAGCTTGCTACTCTTGAAAGAATGCTCATAATCATGCTTAGTCTAGAATCCATACTTGAAATAAATATAATCTCTAAAAGAAAGGTTTGCACAAATATTCCTACCCAAATCTAGATAGTCCTCGTATCAGTGAGACATGTTCTCACATGCTTCAATAATCTCTGTCAAGTTTTTCTTAACCATTGGAGAATACGATCTGATATCTTCCCCTTTTGATGTCCAATAGTTTTCATCATATTCATTTTTTGGCAGGCCTCCATCAATATAGAGGATTTCTTCTTCTTCATATCTTCTGCAGTATTCTTCATACTCCTCATCATAGTCATCCCCATTGTATGACATGGCTGCAAATTTCTTCAATGAGAGATTTCTTTCCACGGGATGATCCAAGGAAAGAGCTCTGATACCACTGTAATGTCCTAAGTCTGGTGTAAATACCTAAACACTTTAATTCTGTAATTTTTCTTAAATAATTCTGAAATTTAAGGGGTTCACATAGACCCTTCTTGGATTGGCAAAAACAAGGGTTTCTTATGGGATATTTTGCAGAGGACAAGAGTGATCAGTGGGAAGAAAAAAAGAGATTTCATACATTGAATTTCCTCTCCCCTAACACATTTAGATCTAGTTCCATTTAGGTTTTAGAATATGTTCCGCGGAAACCTACTACCACGCTTCTGGGCAGCCAAACCGTGCAACTAAGGAGAGTAGTTATACCTGTTTCAACCAGAGGCTTAGGGAAAATTTCAGAGATTTTTTACAGCCTTAATTTAATATATAAAATGAATTTAAATAATTTTCTAATATTCTGGAAATTTTGAGGTGTTTTGGGTGAATTTGGGGATTTCTAGCAATTTTGGTTAAGAGAAACCCTGCGCAGAGGAGGATCCAAAAAAGTGGTATGATTCCAATTAAAAATGGTTATGAAGGTATTTAAGGGAAGGTGGGTCTATCAGTGACCCACAGGAACTAATGGGGCTCATTTTGAGTTAGCATAACTCATTTTACATCAAATTTGGCAAGAGTAGTCATTGAAAGTTAGCAATCTAGCTAGGGTCTAAATTTAAGCAGTTAATTCATGTAAAATTAATTTCTGAGATACATATGAATTATGAAAAAGATAAATAAAATTTCATTGAACATATAAAATCTCTTCATACAGTCCCCCAACCTTGCATATTTCTCATAGCACTCAGATTCATCAATTTTCCCCCATACATTGATAAAATAAGCTTTTTTTAGGAAACTTAAGATAGAATTCTTTATGGACAGATATGTTTCAACCTGATATATATAAATTATAGAGTAATAATCTTCTATAGATCAGAAATCATATACTAAACTGACCATTACAGGGAGACTCCAAAATAAAGGGGCAGGAGGCCCAGAACATGACCGACAAAAGTGGCTGTGAGCATAGGTGAAGCATAGGCTTCACTGGATCTCGACCTGAACATGATGGAGGCTGAAAATAAATCTGATCATACTTCAATGGCTACAATGTATCGCTCCATACCTGCAATAGAAGAGAAAGGGAGATGGAAGAGAAGGGAGGAGGGGTTTGGGGATCATCACCCAATGGTCTGAGGCACAACACTCAGAGAGCATGCTCACATAGCATAACCACAATATAAAATCATCCAAACTGAATCAATGGGATCGAATTCACCTTTTATAGAATTCTGGATGAACTGCTTAGTAAGTTGAGGCCAATGGTGACCTGTGAGAGCAAGTCAACCCCATGGGTGACCTAACCCTAGCCACAAAAGCGACCCCTTTAGGCAATTAGGAAGTAGGACCATGCGGAATTGTTTCCAAGTCCAAATCATCCTTGACAATTAGAAACTATTCCCTCCCTTAGTCAAAACATGCCTCTTTTGAGTTATGACAGCTTTTTGCTTTTCCTTGGTCGTAAGGAAACTTTTTATTTCCTTCAAAAACTTTCATGCTTTTCCCTCTGTCTGATTTTTACTTCTTTTAGGAAACTTCCATTTATTATCCTATTTTCTTTTGTCATGGACTTTCTTATTTTTACCAAGGCAAGTTGACTAGCTTTCCCCATTGTGCCCTCCTGACATGGCAGCCTTAATTCCACATCATTATTGTGCATAATAAATAAAATTGCTGGGATAAAATTAAATACATGCCTTAACACAATTATTAGCAAAATTTATCCTATGAGGAGTAATTAATATCAATTTTGAGCCCCTAGTAACTTAGCATGGTCAACACTTTTTAATGGTCAATTTGAGGGGACATGACATACAATCAACAAAATTAACACGTAAACATGTATCTTTCCATTGAAGTTTCCCAAGCAACCAACTATGGAAGCGTAATGTTCCACCCAACCACAGGAACTCTATACAATACTTTATCTCTGTACCAATAGGCCACCCCTGAGTTGGGATATGTATCCACTAAGGAGGAATTACCCAGGCTCACTCACAAGCACACCTAGTCGATTATCTAGCTAAGCCAACATACCAAATGGGTTTATCAAGCATGAGCAAAGACATAAGAGTACAATGCTAAGTCAATGAGATCCCACTGAGCTTCAGGCATCCCAGTTGATCTTATCCAGCCTTGGCACTCACAATACCTACCATACCCAACACAAGGAAGGCCCCCTTCTCTGTTATACAGTCCCTCGGCCGTCCATTCCCTCCAGTGATATTTAGGATGAGCATAGAAACGACTAAGCTGCTATACCACATAAATATCTATCATTACACTGGATTTATCAAGAATTCCCAAGTTCCTTATCTCCCTTCACTTCCTATTCATTCTTTGATCTATTGATTATGAATTTCCCCACAAAATTCAATTTCCTAGGCTCACAAACTGCGACTCTACGTATTTTTGGACTTTTGGCACTCTCAAATTCTCCCCAAGGTTGATGTGTATGGATCCCCCATTGAATTTCACAACCCACATGAAATTTTGAGCACTTTGGACACTTCAAAACATGGATTTTGTATGGCTACAAATTTTGTTCTTTTTCACTGTTGGGAATGCATAGCTTCCTAAACAATTATGAGTTCCCTTGCCCAACCATGGAATGGGAATGGAGGGAAAATAGATTCCCATGAATGAAATTGACTTCTGGGTGTATAAAATTGAGCCCATAGTCAACCATACTAATTTTTGGGTTCATCACATGCTCCATTAAATTTATGAGTTGATTTCCCAATAGTCTTCTTACAACATAATTAAAGATCAACAATGAAGTCCACTTGGGTGTTTGCTTACCATTTATGGCACATGGGTTCTGAAGATGACACTTGGAATTAAATTTAATCCCACACAACCCCTCTCCTCTCCCTAGTGGATAAACATAACCCCTCATTTTAGTTGCTTCCATAGCCAGCTCTTAGACTTCTATTTGCATTATGAATATTTACATTATTTTTACATTTTTCCATCAATGACTAGAACATGTCCACAAAATATAAAATACTTTTCTTTATAATCCATACATTCACTAGCAAGGCCTTGGCCTTGAGATCCACACTAGGAATCATACATCACATATGTACAATATTTACATATCAAACCAATACATTCTAGGGGTCAAAATGGTGGTATTACACCACATACATTGTATAGTTGTACACTAGTTAAAGTTACAACTAAAGGATCTTTTGCAATGCACATTTTTTCTATTTACTAGAATTATTGTTAATTTGTATACCATTTGTAGTTGAGTTAACATTATAATGTGTATTACCCCCTCGTTGAGAGAAAATGTGTTAATGCCAAAATCATGACACATTGCCTCAAGTGTGTTAAGAAGTGCTCATCATGACTTTCCTCCTCTAACCAAGGCACACTTGGTCCCTAATTTCTCTTATGTAGTGAACAAGCAAAACCCCTTATAAATTCCATGGCACAATGGATGGGTGCACCAAAGCAAGTTACATTATTATTAAGATTTTTGAAAATACAAATATCTAACTAAAGGATTAATTAACTTTTTTCCAATTAGAGATATGAAGCATAACTTTTTTAAGTTGTATTAGTGTATAGAACTTTGAGAACACAACAACATAGGTGAAATAATGAGATTTTATGTGTCCATAAGCACTATGCATGCCAATTCCTTTAGTTTGCATGCACATTTAAATATTGTGTATAGTTTACAATTCACATGATACACACATGTGAAACATCGTTGGTTGGGTGCACCAATGCCAATTGCATTATTTTTATTTTTTTTGAAAATAAAAATAAAAATAAAATAGTAATTAAGCTTGTTCAATTAAAAATATGAAGCATACAATTCTTTTAAAGTTTTATTATAGTATAGAATAAACCAAACTATAAAGTTGCGGTAAGATCAAAGATATATGAATAAATTGGAATCTGATATCTTTTTGTGAGCCATAAGATATGTAAAAGATTAAAAAAAACATTAATGTTATGTTCTACATTCTTAACATCGAGATCTTTTTATTATACCAAAAAACTAAGTTAAAATTTTCGACATCAATTTTGCTAACTACATTCTTCTATATAAATATCTTATTTAAATTAAAGACTTTTTTAAAATAAACTTAAAACCTTCAAAACAAAAATATAATGAAAAATGCTAAAATTACATATAAAATACTTTATGGAAATTAAATATTTCAAATATAAATAAAATTAAATATGTAAAGCTATAATCACTTTATTTTTATTAGCAAATATCACATCAAAAGAAAACCATGTGTGTTACTAACTACAATGTAGCTTATGTGCATTATCAAATGCTAAAGGTTTAGGCATAAATAACTTTAAATTAATATTTATTTATAGTATTTGGCAATATAATTAACTCACACTATCAAGATATTAGTGTTTTAAAAAACTAATCTTCACGCTATGATGATGATGATGATGATGATGAAGATGACGATGATGACGACGAAGACGACGACTACAATGATGATAATGATGATTTTGATGAAAACAATGACAATAATAATGATGATGGTCATGATGATGAAGACGACGATGAGGGTGATAATTATGATGATGACGATTATGATGATTATGATGATGATGATGATGATGATGATGATGATGATGATGATTATATATGATGAAAATGATGATGATGATGATGATGATGATGTCCGTAACTCTTTTTAAAAAGAAATAAGATAAAAGAATAGGTCTAATTAAATATTTAACTTTCATTATATTTCATTGTTGACGATGAAGACGACGATGATGAAGATGATGACGATGATATGAAGCAATTAATTTGATCTAGGTTTAATTTTAATAATGATGATGGTGATGAAGATGATGATGATGGCGATGATGATGATGACGATGATGAAGATGATGATGATAATTATGATTTTGATGACGACGGAGACGACGACGATGATGATAATTATGATTTTGATGACGACGATGACAATATTGTTAATGATGATGACAATGATCATGAGGATAACGATGTCACGTTCATCGATTATGATGAAGATGATGATGTTGGTGATGGTTATGTTGATGAGGATGACGGTGATGAAGACGATGCAATGATGATGATGACGATGATGAAGACGATATGAAGATGATATGACGACGATGATGATGAAGATGATGATGATGCTACAGACGACGACAATGATGATATGAAGTAATTAATTTGATCTAGGTTTAATTTTAATGATGATGATGGTGATGAAGATGATATGATGATGGCGATGATGATGATAATTATGATTTTTATGACGACGAAGGCAACGACGATGATGATAATTATGATTTTGATGACGACGATGACAATATTGATAATGATCATGACAATGATCATGAGGATAAGTCATCGTATTCTTCATCCATGTCATCATCTTCTTCATCTAAGTCATCATTTGTAGCATCAGATCTAGAGTCAACATTATAAGGGTTGGCCATATCATCATCATCATCAGTTATGCTCATCGTGTCATCGTCGATATAACTTTCATCGAAATTGTTTGCTACATCATCGGATTCAATTGTTTCTTGGAGTACATCTTCTGCTAGATCATCATAATCATCATCTAACTCATGTTGATCATGCTCTGTGTCATCGTATCCTTCATCCAGAGAACCCTCTTCATTAGCATCATCTAGGTTATACTTTATCGCCCTTCCCCTTGAATTGTGTCTCACAACAAATGACCAGCCCGCTTTACCTGGAACCTTTGAGTAAAATACTTGTTCACATTGGCTTGGAAGAACATAGGGCTCTGTTCCTGGCTCAAACAACCTTGTGTCTACCATGGTAAATCCATTACCAATGGTAGTTCCATTATCATGGTAGTTCTATTGGGATCACGTTGATTCAATCGTAACCTGTACCATTTGGCAATGAATAGAACTACCTTAAAGGATTTAAAGTCACACTGTATAATATCTTCCAAATACCCATAGTATCAATTTTCTAAGACTTCTGGATGCCTGTCAGTTCTAGATGAAACATTGGTAACCTCAAACACAGTCGATACCCCAGAATCTGATGTTTTCTTTGTTTCATCCAAGTTTTTGATCCAATATCTACCTCCATTGTAGACCATATCCTTTTGGTGTTTTACCTGTAATAAGAAATACATGAAAAGATTACACAACCATGCAGTCCTTATGCAGCAATACTTGGAAAAGAAGAACATGTACGTCAAAATGTAATTTGCAAAATAAAAGATTTAGAGGGATTAATTAATTATATGCTTACCATTTTATCTTTTACGCCATATGCCAAATCGATTTCTCTTTCTGTTAGGTTGCTATATCCATTGGGTTGTGTTGCTTTTACCAATGAAGCCACACCTTCCCATGATATTCGATGACCCGATTTTTTGCATTGTTCAATCCATACCTTCATCCAGTAAAGATTGTTTGCGATGTATAAATGAATTGCATCCCATTCTCGACCAACTGTTTAATGACAATAACCATTAAAATGAAAAAAAGGTGTAAATCTCCTGAACAAAGTATATGCTCTTAATTGAAGCAATTATGACTAGAAAATACAATTAGAATATGAAGGATATAATAAACATCCACTAGCTAATAATTACCTTTCATCTTCCTCAATCTACCTTTCCCCTTCAGTTGCTCCCCTTCAAATTTGTTATTGGAGTCTGGATCACAAATGTGGCGTAAATTGAGCTTTGATGCTAAAATAGGAATATATTCACTAACATACAACATGTTTTGGTATACCGTATATCCTTCCATCATAGAACCCTCTGCATGTGCTCGTTGTCTCATCAAACCCTTCATAAATTTCAAGTGCCTCTCAACCATCCACATGGACCTTGATTGCATAGGTCCAAACAACTCAATCTCCTCAACTTGGTGTATGAGGTAGTGTTCCTGTGCATTGAAAAATGCCGATGGTAGATTGTTTTTCATTTCAGACATGAGACAAGGAATTTCTCTCCTCCAATACTTTATATCTTCTTTATGGATTTATTTAGATGTCAACCATCTACAAGTGATGCAAACCAATAACGATATTTAAAAAAAATAAACATTAAATTACAATATATACTGAAATAGTGCACAAAAAAAAAAATATAAATTATACAGAGAATTAAAGAAACACTAAGCACATGCAAGTGATCGCTAGTTACCTCATGTATTTTCCAAGATTATACATAACTTGTTTGACATTGTGTTCGAAGTTGTCCAGGAGAGAGAGAGGTAGAACATACTGTATCAATATACATACCACGCCATTTATTAAACAAAGAGTATACAAACAAGAAAAAAAATATACGCAGTAAATTGACAAAAAAAAAATTATATGGACATAACAATAATAATTACCTTTATGAAGACATGCCAATCATGTGTTTTGACCCCCGCAAAATCACCTTTTTTGGTTATGATATTCTTCAAGTTTGCACAAAATCCAGTAGGAAATTTAATTTTCTGCATTACTTCTTTGACAACATTGCTTTGTTGCTTCGTAAACATCCATGGAATTGAGTTTATATTAACTTGTTCTCCGTTGGTATGAAATTGGATGACGTCTTTCACTGCATGGTTGCTTTCTTGAATGTCTTTGCAAGCTTTCAGAACTTTATCTTTCTCCCTCCTTAGCTCTAGTAGTCGCCATAAGGTTTCAATAACATTCTTTCCAATATGCATTGTATCAATCAAATGAGCAATTTGTAGGTGCTCATTGTAGGGCAACCTGCTAAATTGAATAGGATAACTTTTCATTCCTCATGGAAGCCCATTAATGCCTTCATGATCACAATGGACATCATGAATATTAGTTTATAAATAAATTACATCATAAATCAAATATGGACACTACAGTAAATAATTCACAATAAAAATTAAAATACATAACAATTCATATACAATGATCCATACGTACCATGATGACAATTTCTAGTGTATTGCATCTTCCAAAGGTGAGGTGTCATTCTCCATGGTTTTAATGCAGTCTCCTGCTTCCGATTGAAAATATTTTTTTCAGTTTTTCTATACCTGTGATTCTTAGAGAGGAAATGCCTATACTCATCAAACACCTCCTTTCTTAAGCTTTTTGAACGACGATATTTTATCTTAGGACCACAAACTGGACATGCAAATTTACCCTTTATCTGAAGACCTACAATATTTAGATATGGAATATCTATGTCAAATATATTCATATATAAACTATTCTAACTACTCCATATCATTAAATGCAATTAAAGTGGAACTTAAAATTAGAAACCACAAAATGAAGTTAACCTAGGGGCATCGTGTATTGTCCATACAAACATTGCATGGAATTGAAATTGCCTTTGTCGTATTGGTCTAGATACGGCATACATAGTTATTCCATTCCATAACTTCGGTAGCTCATCTATAAGAGGTTCAATGTATACATTCATATCTTTGACTTGGAACTTACCTGATTCATTTGAAGTACATATAAAATATATCATTATGAGAACCATTAAGATATATAAACCATGCACAAGAGTAAAATAATAGATATATATATATATGAAATTAAGAAACATAATATGACAAATGAGATGCTACTGTAACTACATTATAAATAAAACATTTTTTGAAAAAAAAACGTGGAATAATCATCGACAACATTATGTGCTCCCTCTTTATTGACAACCATGGAGGAATGTTATTGTTGATAACAAAAATAGGCCACACCATGTAAATGGATTTCATCTATGCAAATGGATTAACACCATATGTTGCGAAAGAAATCCTAAGATTACGTGGTTCTTCTTTAAATTGAGGCCACTTTTCCTCCATATCTCTAAAAGAAGAACCATCTACAGGCATTCAGATAACATCATCTTGACTTATGTTCCTAGCATGGTAATCCATAAATTGCGCTATGTTTTTGCACCTGAACAGTCATTGCAAATGTGGAATGATGGGAATATAACGAAGAACCTTCTGAGGCACCTTTTTTTTACTTTATCTGTACGATATCTACTTACATGACATTCCGAACATTCTATTGCAAATTCATGCTGATTATAATATATAACATGGTCATCAGGGCATGCATGAATTTCTTCATAATGCATTCCAATCTCTTTCATTATGGAAGATAAATCTCGCCGTATGTGCGAGGTAAAATATTTGATGGTGGTAACAAAAATTCAGCTATCAAGCTACAAAAAAATTTAAAAAAAAATTGTTAATGTAATAAATAAATAATATTAACGAAACACGCTTCATCCATACGATGATCAATAATGAGTTAACAATACAATTATTAGAGGAATACAGATAAAATTTATCACGGTCCTATATATGTGATGGATTAGTTTACATACCTTAGCATCTGTGTGATTGCAATGTTTGAAATACCATTCATAACCTTCAAGTTCATTATCAACAATACTATAGAGAGAAGATTTGTTTTGGAGCCTTCATAAAGGGATTCATATGCCTCATCGAGAAGAGGTATATCGGGAACATCATCAAAGTCATCATAATTTTCATTAACAAGGTCATCGTCATCATCCATTCTAACGTTAAATGAATCATAGATCAATGTATTTGTACCATCATCTTCAATTACATTATCGGTATGATGATCTTGTTCAATATGATCATTCACCTGTTCTCCATTAAACATACACGCTCCATGATCCTGATCTTGAACTTGTTCTGAAAGTACTTCCTTTGAATGATATGCTATAGGGTGTCTTTCCTTTAATATAAATACATGGAAACATCAATAGATATACATTAATATATGAAAAATAAAAATAATACATACAATTACCAAAAAAAACAAATATAATAAACTTTATAATGCTAAACCTACAAATGGACGATATTCGTTCCCCTCCTTAGCGTGTCCATGTTCCCTGCAATGTTTTATGGTTGTTGAGATCAATATTATTCTCCTCTTAAATCCCCTGCATTGATCACATGGACAATAACATTTGCCATCACCCATTCATTTTGTTACATCCCATAGTCTAGCAAGCAATTGTCAGTTGTCTTCGTTTGGATCTGGAATATTGCTATTTGACATTTTGTTGTAAACTTCGTTAATGAATATAACTGGTTGTCTTAAAAAATCAAGTTCCATGCATCAAAATTTTGTCAAACGGAGAGAAGTCGAAGAATAAAAAATTCTCGGCAAACTGTCTATCGATGAAAAAAAAAATTCCCACAACCGTCCATTGAAGAATAAAACAATTCTGAAAACGTCCATCGAGGAACAAATAATTTTTGCAAATGGTCCGTTGCTTCTACAACAAACATGTTGAAATGTTTAAAACAATTTATATTTATAATGGCCATGCATTGGATATTCAACACCTTGAACATAATTGCCTTTGAAAATATGGGACCATAAGTTTAAAATCATGTAAACCTTACATTTTTTTAAAAACTTATACATCTCGTTGGATCTCCAATGCTAAGGGGTCGGAGATCTGACACTATTGGGTTCATAGATCGTCGGTTATATGACACCATACCGTCAAATATCCGAAATCTAACCATCGGAGATCCAACGCTCAAGGGTCGGATATGCGACACTCTAGGGGTCGGATATCCAATGCCTTTTGTGTCAGATATTCAACGGCGCTATAAAACGTTTTTGATCGGCATTATTTTTAGTGATTGTTGTCTAGCACATCCATACGAAATGTTGGATGACGTCGGATTTCGGGTTCAAATCCTGTTGTGATGAAACCAAAATGCATAAAAACAGTAAGTAAACTACTTAGTGACCAAATTCGATAGCAAAATAACTTAACTAACTCATAATTATAAAGGCATCATTATTTATTGCATTGTTAAACAGACTAAAATATAACCAAATAAATTTATGACAAAATGAAAATGAACAGAACTAAAACCTATTGTAACTTAATCCTAAGATATCAAAGCAATCTATCCTATGTACTTGTCAACATAAGACTGAACAATAAGTTGAAAAGGATGGGAAGGAAACGAAGGGAAACTATGCACACAACTCATTTTTAATCGATGAAATGAAACTATATTATCAACACAGCATCAGACTATAACCTATGCTACATGAAACAATAAAATGGACTATAATAGGAATTCAATTGCATAACTAAACTGGAAATAAAACTATACTAATTTGCAAAGAAAGGGATAACGAAAATAGACATAAGAATTAAAACCACTGGTTAATGAGGGACCCTCTCAGCAATCAGGTTGATGCTTCCTAAATTCGTACATGATCATGATCATAAGCACAACAAAGATGTGACTTAAATTAAAATTAGAAACAGTATTACATAGTATTTCTTTGAAATCGACTGACAAAAATGTAAAACTAGCTCACACGCTCTCATCTAGAGGCAAATATATAGTGTTTACAGGAATGAGCAGGTCGACCCTTTCAGTGGTTGACTGCCTAAATTTAGTCAATCATTATTACAATTAACTCATCAAAATCCAACACATAGTCATCCTCCTTCTTCCTCGTGTGGCGGTTCTCCCTTGCGTGTGCTGTAGCATGAGCATTCATCTTGATGTGGACTGGTGTCACGGTGTCGAGCAGAGGAGGTAAGCTAACAATCCTTCTAGAACGAAGGTCGTTCCATCATTCAAACGTGTTGACACATAACAGTTACAAACCTTTAACGATGTGGAATATACCAAAGAACATTGTGCGGTTTGATCGATGAGCTAGATGGTAAGTTGGATGCGCTCTGCGCATATCTAGTGTGATGCGTGTCCAACTGTTGTCTCATCAAAAAATCATAACCTACAAACAAATTCATGCATACATCAAATGTGCTCCTAAATAATATCAATTTTAATCAATAAAACCATGAAATAATAATAATAAACCAGAATTTGCATAAATCAAAGTATATCCATACCCGAGGATGAATGGCAAGCTAAATGACAGAAATTTGTCAAAAATATGACAAAATGGATGTCAAAAAAGTGTAATTTACCAGCCGAAAATGGTAGCAAAACTAAGATTAACATTCCCCCAGACCAGAAAAATGCTAGGTCCCACTGAGCAAAACAAAGAGGAGTTAGGAAGAAAGCTGAGATGTGTTAGCGGCTGCCTTCGAATTGGAAGATGAAACAGAGGATTCAAACTTCAAATTCTTGGCCTGAGATTTTAAACGGCACACCTCTCCTATTGAAACCTATGTGATGAATTGATGGCTTTGTTGAGGTCTTTGACAACTTTAAGTTGTAGATGCAAATCCTTCTTTTCTTGTCGAAGGCGATTAACTTGGTGTATTCCTCATTTCGCTTTGTTGACTGCACCAGCTCCTGAGTTAATTGATCTACTGTCAGTTGCTGAGGAGTGGATCGTTTTGCAAGTTGCTTGGTTTCTAGAGGCGTATTCAATTCCTCAAATGATATCTCAATGTTAATAGAAGGAACTTATTTTTCAGGACTCGTGTCCCGGGCATGTGCAGGGACATTTTCATGATCAACATCCTTCATCAATTTGGCCGAGACACGGGCCAATGCGAAAAAAGGTGAGTCTATATCAGGTTTATATGCTTCAGCCATACCATCTGGATGACCACTCTGAATATCGGGCTATATCGTGGTCTGGATGCTAGGCTGAACCATGGACTAGACAAATTTTTCTTTTTTGTTTCCAGTGCAAGGTCGTGATAAGGGTACAAACTTGGCAGATACATGGTTAACAAGGGTAGAATGTGCAGATGGGATAGCCTCTGATGTGTCTTCGTCAATATGGACAATATTGGGGATTTTCTTCTCTACAAATGGTGTTTGACTGGCTTCGCAATTATGGAGATGCTGAGGGCATTTTCGAATGTTAAGATGGGGGTTAAGAACTTTAAACACAAAAGTATCCCAACCCTGATTCCGCTCTTTAAGTTGATCCAAGATTAAGAGTTTAATTAGGCTATGGTGATATAAACTACTTTTGGGGTGAATGGTATTTTTCCTAACCTAGCTTGACATTTTCTCCAGACTTCTAAGGAAATAAAAAGGAAAATTGAGAAACTTCTGATCAACAAAATGTGCTAACAAATGGATATGGAAATCTTTGAATACGCTAAAATTACCCTCGCAAGTGACAAGATGGATGATGACAGTCAAAGGGTTGATGTACTCTGGCTTAATCCAGTTTTGGTGGAATCCCTTGCTACCTGCAACATGCAAGTATTCTGGTTTAAGAGCAAAGTTCTGAGATGCTCACGGAAGAAACTAGTGCGTATGCCATCAAATGCCCTCTCTTGGTAGATTAGTCACAAGGGAGATAGATTCCTCAGTCACGGAAAGGTGAGCTAACCTACCCTAGTCATTCTCCCATCAAAACCCATCACGAAAAGGAGCAAAATTTATTCATTGTATCCTTGTGGCAGGTGAAGAAAAGGGTTCCATCCAGCCCGAAAAAAGATCTCTTGACACTCTCAAAATTATGGTATCTGAAATAAATCTTGATAGCTCTCGGGTTCAAAGCGATTCGACATTATTTAGACAAAGGGAAGGATGTAAAGCTCACAGGGGGTACAGGGATATCGTAACTGAAATGGCTCTGCAGGGATGATAGTAGTTCAGGGCGACATAATAGAAAGGAAATCACAAGAGGGGGTTTAAAACATGCTTCATTCAATCGATCAAACGATCATGCAAAGACTCGGCATGTTTTAGGTGATCGTGCCATTATGACAAATATTGAGTTAGGTACCGTCAAAGGACGCATGCGTTAATGGGATCATAAGGTTTTGATCATTTCCACCATGTCCAAAGTAAAACTTTGGTCAGGATGAACGTATTAATCATTGTGCTTCCATAAACCATATTCATAACCATAATAACTTAAGCTAACACAAAGATCGATCATTTGATGGTTTATACGTGGAAGAGGATAAGAGGGTGAGTGTGATAACAATATAATGATGACTAAAAAGTTCTTAATGTCATATCACATCCATATGGGGGTTTAATCTAGATTGTATTATGTCAAAGAGTCATAGTGATCTTATAAGTGTGTAGATATGAATTAATAATCATAGGTATAGCTCAGCTAGTTTAACCATTTGCCCAAAAACAAAATTAAAGCTAACACCTTGACATGCTTTTAATCATTAGTGCTATAATACCACAGATTTTATTCAGATCATCATTTGGCATTTCATTCAAAACAACATTCAACCCTTCATATGGTCCTGTATATGATCCTTCATATAGATTTTTCTTTAAAAACATGCTTTATTTTGGATCGGATTGTTGCTAATTATCCTGAAAACATTTGTCATTTGTTAGAGATAAATGAAATTTTATATAAATAGTCAAAAAAATAAAAACAGTATAATCTTCACAGCATAATCTTCCTCCCCCAAACCAAAGATATGTCGTATCCTCAAGCCATACAAGAAAAAAGTAAGTAATTTCAAATTAATTTAATACAGAGTTCTATCATGTTGTGACCATGTTTGCAAGAAAAAGAAAAAGTTACTAGTAAAATGGAAATCATGCAGATATGTACATTTATCAGAAACAACAATGCTTAGAAAGATCAAGTGAATAATGATAGTATAATTGAAAATGTCATAGGAAAAGCTAGTCATCCATGCCTTATTGTAAGGATTTCTTATCACCTTAAGAATATTTTTTAGTGTACCCTAGAGTTTGTGAGATTCCATAGTTATGGGTCCCATTTCTAGGATAATCATATCCTAGGTATTGATTGAATCAGATGGTCAGAGCCAAGTCCAACTTACAACCATTCTCTAATGACATCATAAATAATTGGCCTAGACATGTATTTATATATATTCTAGTTTTTTTTACAAATATATTATCATTTTTATGAACCATGTGCATAGTGGTGCATTAACCAAATCTCTTTTACCCGATATTTCCCCACTGCCAGCAGGCCTGTTCAGTACCCCGACAGGTTTATCTTGGTACCATGAAAGCATAGCCCCGCTGTTAGTAGGCCTGTTCAGTACCCCGACGGGTTTGATTTGTATAATGATTTTGAATATATGGAATTCAGTTGGTACTAAAGAGTGCTAAGCCTACTAAACACATAATTCAAATTAGAACAAAGCTCATAAGTAATTTTTTATAATGGCCTTAACCATGGATCATGTCAAAAGAGAATAACTTAATGCTATTCTTTGACCTTTCAGTCTATCTTCTTCATAAAATGTCAGTAATGTTCCCCACAAGCATAAATTTCACTTACTTTCGAGTCACCACAAAAAATGATTAAGAGGCAATTTTTGATAATAAGTATAGGATGAACTAGCAATCCATATGTTTAAGATAAGAATATGAAGAATATGATAATTAGAGTAGGTCTTTCAAGCAACTGTTCTATTAGATCAAAAATGCATATGTTTGAATCAAAATACCATATAAAAGCATAACAAATCATAGAATAAGTGGTTAAGAATGATATACAAAGAATTATTTAATTGCGCTATAAACTTCAATTTTGATAGTAACCAAAAAGAAAGAGTTAAGATATATTATGAATCTTTTAAAGCACTACCCCTTTTCAAATAATACTTCATAAACTGCTTATAGAGATAAAATATGTGTGATCAAACTGCAACACCACTTGTTAGATGATTCATATTTATTCTCAACAAAACATCCACAAAATTCATAAGAAAAAGGAAAAAGAGTCTTTTTGCTTTAATTTGACAAAACTGAAACAAATGATCATAGGAATGAAACTTTTATATAAATGCAGTTAATTTGTTGGAAATGACTCTTACTTATTCGGGCAAACACAAACATATTCACATATATACAAGTATTGACAACCCAAAATAACTTTAAGGATCGGGAGGAGTAGGAATAATTTCCTCTTCAACCAATTCCATCTTCTTTTGTTGCAAGACATTTTGTACGAAATCCTGTTTAGATATTGGTTGATGGTAAAGTCTAAGTCTGTGTCCATTTACTACAAAGGAAATTTGTGAATCATCAATTGTCTTTATTTCTATTGATCCATTATTGAAATTTAAAACTACTTCATATGGACCCATCCAACGAGTAGTTAATTTTCCTCTAAATTTTAAGTGCCTAGAGTCAAATAGCAATGCCCAATCTCCAGTATTAAATTGTTTTTCTTAAGAAATTTATCATGCCATTTCTTCTGTTAACATTGTTCTTTGGAGTGCATCCTGTCTAATTTCATCTAACTCCTTAATTTGTACCACTCGTTGTTTATGTGCTTCATCCAAATTCATGCCTAATTGTGCTGCCATACGAAAGTTTTTAACTTGAAATTCGATAGGTAAAAGGACTTGTTTTCCATACACCAACTCATAGGGGGTATGTCTGGTAGTGTTTCTCCATGTTATCCTATAGGCCCACAAAGCCTCCAGGATTTTATCTACCCAATCCTTATGATGTAAGTGAATGGTTTTGGTTAGGATGGCTTCCAATACTTTATTAGTCGATTCTACCTGGCCATTAGCCTGGGTATGATACAGTGAGGATTTATAGTGTCATATGCCATACTTTGTGGTGAGTTCTTTCATTAACTTAGAAGTGAATTGAGAGCCTTGATCTGTGACAATTTCTCTAGGCACACCAAACCGAGTGAAAATTTCTTCATATATGAATTCTACTACCGATTTTTCTATGGCCCTAAACAAAGCTTTAGCTTCTACTCACTTAGTAACATAGTCTGTGCAAACTAGGATATAGTTCTTTTTACAAGACATGGGAGAAATTGGTCCTACAAAATCCATAGCCCATTTCCCAAAAGGCTCTATCATGACCTGAGGTTGTAAGGGCATCTGATCAAAAGACGTAGGTCTACCCATTATTTGGCAACTATCACATCCTTTAACATATTAGGTAGCATCCTTGAAAATGCTCATCCAGTAATAACCAGAGTGCAGCACTTGGTATGTCATTTTCTTATCAGAAAAATGTCCTCCACATGGTCCATCATGGCATGCATGGAGTATATTTGTCATTTCATCCTCTCGTACGCATTGTGTAATAATAATATCTTGGCTAGTACGAAAGAGATCATTACCAACCCAAGAATAGTTAGAGCTTTGTACTATAATGCAACGCTTCTCAGGTGGGGACAAGTGATTTGGTAATTTCCCAGTTGCTAAATAATTGGAAATATATGTAAACCAATGGGTTTGAACAGATACAGTAAATGGATTTTCATCAGGAAAATTGTCATCAACGAGTCTAGTACCGTCATGTTGAATACGAGAAAGGAAATCTGCTACTAAATTCTCTTTAACAGGTCGGTCAATGATGGTAATGTTAAATTCTTGTTATAAAAGAAGCCACCGAGTCACCCTACCATTGGTAATTGGTTTATTCATTGAAAACCTGATGGCAGAGTGATCTGTATGCACAAAAACTTCGTATCCTGTAATGTAATGGTGAAATTTATTAATAGAATATACTACTGCCAAAAAATATTTTTCATTAACAATATAATTCAGCTCGGTAGGGGTCAAATTCTTGCTAATAAAATAAATGGCATAAGGCGATTAGCCTTCGTTTTGGCCTAGGACTCCCACTATGGTTGTATCAGAAGCATCGGTGGATATATGGAAAGGAAGGGACCAGTCGGTAACCCTCAATATTGGTGCCACTAATAATTTATATTTTAAGACTTCGAAAGCAATTTGATAAGATTCAGTCCATTGGAATTCTACATCCTTTGTAAGCAGCTTAAACATTGGTGCTGCTATTTTAGTGAAATTCTCAAAAAAACGGCAATAATAGCCTGCATGGCCAAGAAAGCTTCTTACCTCTTTTTTAGTTTTTAGAGAAGGAAGGCCAACAATTACTTCTATTTTCACAGGATCTACCTTGATTCCTTGGGAAGAAACATGATGCCCCAAGACTATACCTTCTGTTAATAACATTTTACATTTCTCATGACTAAGGGCCAGGTTTGTTTCTTGACATTGAATCAAGACCTTCTCAAGGCTATCAAGGGCCTCTTGAAAGGTACTACCATAGGTTGTAAAGTCATCCATGTACACCTCTACACAGTCATGTATAAGATCAGCAAAAAATCCTAAAACTTCACATTGAAAAGTGGTAGGTGCATTACATAAGCCAAATGGAAAAACTCTATAGGCGTATGTTCCCCAAGGGCATGTAAAAGTGGTCTTATCTTGATCCTCGGGTGCTATTAAAATCTGATTATATCCACTATACCCACCAAGAAAAGAAAAGTAATGTTTGCCTGACAGGGTATCTAACACTTGATCAATAAAGGGAAAAGGAAAATAGTCTTTAAGAGTGGCCTTATTTAGCTCTCTGAAATCAACAGAAATACACCACTTCCTTGTGACTTTATTCGAGACTACCACTAGAGGAGACACCCATTTACTGTCGGAGATAGGATAGATGAAACCAACATTGATAATTTTTTGTAACTCCTCTTTTACTATATCTTTTAGAGAAGGATTCATCCTCCTATGAGGCTGTCTTACAGGTGGAATGGTTGGATACATGTAGATATGGTGAATACAGGTGTCAAGGTGTATACCTTTCATGTCAGTGTATTCCCATGCAAATTCTCCATATTGGTTTTTAAGGACCTTAAGCAATTGTTCTTGTTGACTCTCGGTTAAACCTGCATTTATGTGTAAAACTTTTCCAAGGCTAACTTCACAAGGTACAGTATAAGACTGTATGTGCTCTTCAATTGCAAAGACACATGGTGTTTCTACAAATGTTGAAAGAGCCATATTTTCTTGAAATTCATCTCCAAAGATATGATCGAGTTGGGCAAAAGACTGCAGAAAATCTATACAAGTTGTGGAAGAGACAAACGGGTTTAATACATTCTTAGTAGTTTTCTTCTGAACTGCCCAGGAATAATCACTAGGAAAGAAGAGATCTTCAATATTTTCATCCCCAAAGGGGAAATCTAACCACCACAAAGTTTCAATTACAGGTTGTGCTGGGGGATATAAAATAAGTCTCTGTGTAGACAACCCATTCGAAATGGTCATTTCCCCATCCCTACATCCTATAAAGGCGTTAGCGGTGGCTAACCATGGTCTCCCTAAGATAATAGGATGTCATTTAGAAGGATACTTTGATTCCATGACCATAAAGTCGACAGGGTATTTCCATGAAGCTACTGATACAATAATGTCATCTAGGACTCCAGTAGGTCTTACTGTGGTACGGTCTACTAGTTCTGGGATTGAAGGGGTAGGTCGAAGAAACTTTCCCAACTGTAGAAATTCTACAACTATGGTGGTCATATATTAATGGTATATCCTAAATTGATAAGTGTATTTTCTATAATGGTATTATTGACAATCACAGTCACTACTAGATCCCCTGGATTTGTGTATTTCGCAATCCGAGATTGGTCTGTCATTCATTCAGACATCTCTCCTATAACATGAATTGTGAGAGGGTCTTTTTGCTTCTTTCGTGTGCGCTTAATGCATAGTTCCTTTATTACCTTGCTGTAAATTGGTATATCCTTAATAGCTTGTAATAAAGGAATTTTGACACAGATATTCTTTAATTCGTTCATAATGTCATACTCAGGACGAACTACAAGTTTTTCTTTTGCTAGTCATTCCATAAATGGAGGAATCCTTTGTTCCTGAATGGGTTCTTGCTGAGGATCGATAGGCACTGGGATCTTTGGAATATCCACATTCTGCAGAATAACATCATTCACGACTTCATTTGAATCTTCCTCGTCATTTTCTTCACGAATGATGACCGATGATTTGGGTCTATCATTTAAAACTCTTCTAGATCATAATTGTATCTCATGTACAGGTATAGTCAAAATAACATATGATGGAAGAGTTTGCAACTCAATGCTGTTAAGAGATTGATTTGGCTTATTATTTGGATTAGTTATCGGTTGTGCAAGTAACAATGTAGGTCATGGAGGGTTTGTACTTTGGAAGTGATGAGGTTGTTGTGTAATAAGGGGAACTAGAGGCACAAACCCTGGTAAAAATTGTTGGGTATTGGTTGAGTGTTGAGGATACGAATAATTAGGTGCAGAGATAGGTGGTGGTTGGGGGTAGGATTGTCCCCTCCATCCTTGTGGCCAATACCGTTGCTGAGTAAAATGAGGAGAAGGAGGATACTAGGGTGGCCAATGTTTCCAACTTGTAGTGTTCCACTGTTGAGGTGGTTGGTAAGGTTGGTAATAAGGTGGAGGTTGTGGTGACAAATTCATATGTGGTGGCGAATCCCTTGGTTTCCAAGGGGGCCTACTAGATGTTTCACCAACATCCCCACTCTTGTATATGTCTTGTAACCCTCGTAACGATGGGAAATCATCCGTTGGATGCTCTTCCATACAAATGTGACATACAGAGATATTGTTTAATGGGCATTCCCATTGGGGATGTTTAGTTCTGCACCTTGGACAGAAAATGATCATCGTTTCTTGTTCCTCTTCTTGTATTTTCTTAGATTGTAACACATCTAGTTGGGAACCCATTGCTCCTAAAATATCAGTTTTAAAATTTTCCAATAGGTTTCCTAATTCTATCATTGTGACTCCTCCTGAACTGGGATTATTTCCTTTTAGATTCCTATTATAAGGCTCTCGAAGATTCCTCCCACCTTTCCCCCTACTTCTAGAGTAATTTCTACATATATCCCCAATTTGTACAAAAGGTTTATGAGAGATAACGTCAGATTCCATGAGATTAAGGCTTTCTACCAGGTCTTCTGAGATCCCCTTAAGGAAAAGTGTTCATACTGCTTCTTCTTGAAGGTCATTATGTTTAGATTTATTTAATGTATAGATAAATATTTCGAGATATTCTTCCAAGCTATCATATTCAAGCTATTGTATCTTAAAGATATCGTTTCGAGAGTCTCTTGGTTTGCAATACTCTTGGTAATTCCGTAAGAATATAGTTTTCATATCTTCCCAAGTCCTGATACTAGATTCTCCTAATCCCATGAACCATCTTAAGGAAGAGTATTTTAATGTATCCGGCAAAAGTTTTAGTTTATGGGCATCTTGTATATACTTATAACTTCTACAGAGGATGTCAAACTCGAACAAAAATGTGTCTGGATCTTCATTAATTTCCCCATTGAAAGTAGGTAAGGAGGAAGGAGGGATGTTCTTCATATTTATATCTTGTGCAGTGTCTAAAATAGGGAACTCGAAGGTAGTCTCAGTTTGGTTTTCTCCTTCTCCTTCATCATTTCTAACCTCATCATTATCTTCATTCTCTCCCCGTTGCTCCATGTAGGTTTGATTCCTAAATAGTGTGTAGTATGTAGGCTAGGAGGCTCCTTTCGAGGTGACAATGGGTTGTCCCAACGTTATTTTTCGGGGGAGATATTCTTATGATCAACTATGTTTTTATTAGGTCCTATAGGAATGGTAGGTGCTACTGTGGAGGTTTTTATCTATTAAATAATTGTATTTGTTGATCCGCTAAAGAGGGCTTGTACCTAGGAAGGATCAATGAAATCAACAAAGTTAGGATCCCCTACTAATGAGAAGGTTGTATTGTTAGGTTTCTAGACTAGTGAAGGGTTGAGGGTTTCCAAAGGTTGACCCTCTTGAATTTCTTCAGCAATGGGATCCTTAGGGATTTCTGCCAGAATTTATTCCATGTCTATGGTTTCTCCTATAAAATATTTAGGTCTCCAAGAAGAACTACTTCCTATGTGGGTCCTCTGATACCTTTCTGTTGAGTTAGTGGTTGGGGTATTTCGTCCCCTGTAAAGGTTAGTAGGGATTTTAATAAGGTTTTGAGAATTATTTATAACGTATCTACCCCTAGAATATTTAGGCTCGTACATGAAAAACTAAACTAAATGGAAACATATGCTACTAATGCTACTACTGTTGGATTTGGGGCGCCTGTTATAACAAATACGTAGGTTCTTACCTCTCGTCTTACCGCTCCCCCGCCACCAACCTATTACTAAACTTCATAATGGGATTCTACTTATTCTACCTTACTGAACAACTCCCGGCAACGGCACCAAAAATGTTGGGTGTTATAATGTCTTAATTAATTCACTCAATATTTAATTATCGACCGAGGTTGGTAAAATTTGAGTTGACACAAAGTATATGTGAAGGTAGAGGGGTTCCTAGCATGTCATGGAAATATTTTAACAAAGAAAAGATCGAAAGATCTTTCAAAATGAAAAACTGAGTCAAAATCCTATAAATTCAACTATGAAGGTAATTAAACCAAAAGAAAGTACTAAATTAGAGAAGTATCAAGCTATACTACTCTACTCTATAGACAAATACTGAAGGGTAAATATATAAACAAGTAAATGTGACGAAAGTAAACTTCCTTTCATTTAACTATTCCACCTCTTAATTTAAGAATTAGAAAGCTTCATAAACAACTTCATAGATTAACTATACAATGCATTATAACAAGATTACAACAACTAGAAACACTTTTACACACTACTACATTTCAACCAAAAATCTGACGGCTGTATTGTCGGATTTTCGACACTTCCCTGTCGCATGTACGACACTATGAATTTTTTTTAAGCATCGGAATCTTTTCATCGGCTATCCGACATCGGTTTAAACTGTCGGTTAAGCGACACCTCATCTACCGTCGCTTAAATATAAGGCGTCGGTTAAGCGACAGAATATCTTCGACGGTAGTGAATTTTTTTTAATAAAATAGCCTTCATGCCGTCGGTCAAGTGACAGAATGGCCATCGGATAAGCGACAGAAATAATGGTTAAGAGTCGGATAAGCGACAGGAATAACCGTCGCTTAAACGATGGCTATAAAGAGTAAGCGTCATATAAGCGACATAAAGAACCGTCGCTTAAGCGACGGATATGAAGAGTAAGCATCGGACAAGCGACATCTAGAGCTGTCGCTTAAGCGACGGCAGTGAATTTGAAAAAAAAAAAACCTCAAAAATACCTAGCTACAGCACATGATAAAGCCTTACTACTCCTAAATGCCCTGGAGGTTGGTATTCATACAATTCAAGAACCTATTAATTGTAGGTTAAACAAATAAAATGACAAAGAAGAAGAGTAAAGCAAAGCAAGCCCTGCTCTGTTATACCCAAAATTTCCAGTTTAACTCAACCCGAATCCAAAACTAGGTCAAATCTAACCAGAACAAGGCAACATTGGCTTGCTACATCAGAATTAAGTCAAAACTTGTGAAAATTGACAATCTATGCAAACATGACAAGCTGTAACCAGGTCCACTCACCCGCATGCCTATGTAAACCAAGAAATCTCCAATCTTACCCATTTTTTGGACATCTTGTAGCAAATTTTTAGACCTTCATGTAGCATCAATGGCACAGATTTTGTGTTCATATTCTAAGCATATTATCTGTAGGTTAGGGAATATAAATTGTACTCATTTTCTAACCAATATTCAAGCATATGGGCACCGATTTCCACCAGAGATTTTTCATTATACAATTTTCTATATATCGTGCTCAGTTTCTACGCAAATTTTTTATACCTTGGGCACATATTTTCACCAATATTGCAGATATGTTGTTTATAATGCAATTATGTTCTACCATACACCTATATAGTGCTAATTTTCTGAGTAAACTTTCTGGCACCACTGAACTAGGAAAGAGACAAAGATCAATAAAGTCCATGATGAAAGCAGTCACACTAGAGGAAGTTGAACCTAGAATACTTGTCTGAGTATGGGCATGCACATTATAGCAACCATGCCTGTACAGGAACTCGAAAGTATTAACATGTTTTCTAAATGCAAGGGGAAACATTGCATTACATAATGGTTTAAGAAAAAATTAAATTTCAAACAGGAATGAAAACAACTCAAGGTATACGAATTTGCCACAGGAAGATAATGAATGCTTGTGAAACAAATTGCATGTATATGCAACGCTTTGAGATGCCGATAGCAATATTCATTCACTATTATTCAGGATTGTAACCAAAATTCAAAACTCAATCTAAAACCACAGATACTATACAAAATTTGTCACAAGAAATGAATGAAGGCACACGAAGCAATCATGAAACTGTTGTTTTATACTAAATAATAAATACTAGTTGGCTGTTAAATTCAACAATTAATAAGAGTGTCTTGCCCACAGCAGCAAAGAATTTTTGTCCAAGTTGCATGTTTTTGCTTTGCATTCCTCTATGGTGCAGAGCTCTTAAATTTCATGAAATGCCCACGGGTCATTGGGAAGATCAAGTCCACATATGAATGCCAAAATCATAGAACATGAAGAAATACTAAGAGAAAGGAGCAGAAAACCCTCACCTGCACCAATTGCATATACATTTTTAAGACCTCCCATGACTTCATGTGTGACAAGGTCTGGATTGTCCCATACTGTAAAATGTGGCTGACGAAGGAAATTTGCTAGGGGTTTTGCCCACTTCTCTGATCCGCATATTCGGGCATTAGCATACTCCTTGTTGTATACTTCTGACACTATATTTGGTCCTCCAAGATAGAGTATATTTGATATAGGGACACTCGCTGGAAACCAGAAACATGGATAATAAGATAAATACAAAATAAATCCACAGCAAGTAATCCATTTTCATCTTCTTCAGAATGGATTGATCACTGTAGCCAGAAGTAAACAATCAACGCTACAAAGACAGACAGCAGAATTTGAAAGCAATACGACGACTCTTAAACTAGATTGAGATGCACACCCCAAATATAATAGACATACTGACAAACAAATTCTATTACATCAGAGTGCATAATAACAAGGTCAAAGTGGATAATAGGCAAGGCATTCTGCTAGAGTTTATTGATAGTTAAAGTAGTTGACAGTGGACACAAATTTACAATAACCCAGACAAGAGATGCATCTGTTTTTGTTTCGACTTCAATTTTGAGAAGGGGGAAGCTTAAATGCATACCCCACACTTGTTAGATGCCCAAGTTCTAGCATAGCTTGGGAGATATAAAAATGATTGTCAAGTCCCCAATACTAGATTTGACAATTCTAATCTAAAGACATGAGGAAATCTCGGACATGCTTCCAAGCACCTCCAAGTGTAGGTGACTGCATCTATATTAGCAACCCATGAAAGTAAAAGAAAATTAGTCAAAATTAGACATACTTTGTATAAAGGTAATAAAATATAGATTTCTGGGCAAATTTTGCTCCTGGCTGGAGAAACAATCTTAAAGTTTGGTCACAAACAATCAAACATGTGCTTATTTCTTCGATTATTTAGTCTGTCTAAGTTTTGTTATCTATTCAGCTAATTTTATGAAGTTTAATTCTGAACATGTTCCGTTTGTCAAATATCATTAGATACTTCCCAGGAAAAACCTTTTCCCATCTATATTGACCACAAAGGAAAGATTTCTGACTATAATTCACAATGAAAGGATTTCTTTCTGACTGCTAATAAATTGTCAGTATGATTTAATTTTCCACAACATGTGTGGAAGTCGTATAATATTCAAAGATAGTCATAAAAAGAGGGATAACCTTGTAGTCATAAGAAGGATTTTGTAATCAAGGAATAGCATTGTAGAAACTTTGTGGCCACTTGTGTAGCTTCACATATTTTCTAATTTCATAAATTTTAACTTTCGATGAAAAGCAAGGTTGAAACAGAGCACACACACTCTTATAATGGCCATGGTGGGAAATAACCTTGCACTACAGCAACACTTGCAGAACAGCTTACTACTCCAAATCAGAGAAACTAATAACTAGATCACTGCAGAAAGTTGTAAGTTGTAACACAGTCCAATGGACACACAAGGGTGTAGTGGATAAAATAGGGAATTGACAGATCAGGGGGGTTGAATTGGTCAAAATCGGCAGTTAAACCTTCAATTAAATTCAAAATGGGAATCTCCCGAGTTCCATTCTCAGCCCATGCATTTCAGTGCTCTTTTACGAATGCTACAGCCACAGCTTTCAGTTGATGAAAGAATGGAAGGGGCTGGTGTTTCAGATATGTCCTATGAAAAACACTTCCTTGAACATTTTCACAAAGCATGCCTTAACCTGTTACATGAACTTGTTATGAGGCGTGCCTTATCCATC
>LPNX010327856.1:0-51516 GCA_001517045.1 Pseudotsuga menziesii | reverse complement strand
AGTGCAACTGAAGAATATCTGCTAATATAGTTGAGAAGTTTTAAAGTCAGTAACAAACATGAGACTAGATGTAATCCTTTTATAGATGGTCCCAAACCTGCAATAAGTGATTATGAAAAATGATCCTGTTCATTGATGTTATCCATTAGCAAGGTGTTTCCCATAAACATGTCAAGCCTTAGGCTGCAGTATAGTATGTGCATTTATATTTTAGAGGATAACAAAAAGACAAAAATTATGGTGACTATAGTCAATCCGATATCATGAAGAGATTGCAAGACAAAAGTTACAATCATTGTTGATATACAATAAAGCTACCGGCAAGGGCAGAGGTTTCCTAGGATCAATCCCCATAGGTGAAGCAAAGACCAAAAATCCTTGCAAGAAAGCATGAACAAAAAATACTTACACATTAGGCAGGAGAAAACATTCTCAATAGATAAATCTAGGCCTTCTGCTCATCCAGAGGACTCAGTTTTGCATAATAAAAGGACATCAACTCTGCTGATGCACTGATTAAATAGTCCTATGAGGTAAGAAAGGAATTAAGTTTATATTCAGGCAGAAGTAACCATCACAAATTGGTTAATTTTAAGCATTTTATCAAAGCCATATCCTGAAACCTTTAACAACTACTTGATCAAAAGGATTATGTGTTAATGTAGACGAAAGTAATCTTACCTGATAGTGTGTCAAAAGCCTTCCTGATTCAACATGTCCCCCAGCCAGTCTTAACCTTTTGTCTAAGTTTTCAAGAATACTGACCTGTTTCTCTTGACCATCAAAAGCATCATTGCTTCCGCTGACAGACAACTCACTGTAATCCTCATCCAAGAATAATGGACTCATGGTGAGCTTTGAGTTTGAAGGAACAGTGCTATGAGAGTTTGTAAGTACTCTCTCCAAGCCCTTTCTCTGAATGAAATCGTCATAACCACCAATGGCATGTCTAGTCTTTACGATTTTCTGTTGCAGCTTAGATAAGATAGAAGCCATCAGACCCCATCTATCAGTGGCTGTACAAGCATATACACAGTGCAATCCTACCTCTATCATTTCCACTTCATCCTTGAAAAGCCAAATCACTTCTGAATCTTTGCATCCCTCCTCTAAAACCACAGAGTAGAGTTCCAAATTATTGTCCTTTGCTTTGTCTTTTAACCATTTAACTAAAAATGTCTTTGAACAGTCTATAGATTTGACTAGCTGATTCCCAGAAGAATCCCCCTCCTCAGGTGTGCCTCTTGTGCCATATTTCCTATGCATAAAAGGGACAGCCAGCTCCCTCAATCTTTCCACAACTGTAGCTTCAGGTAATCCATTGAGCAATGCATTAAATTTTTCATAATCACAAAGGTGTTCCCAAGCACTGAGACTTAAATCAAGGACTTTGGCTGCCATATCTCCACCAGAAAACACAAGATGACACAAATCAGATACATCATCAAAGAATAATCTCAACTCTATGAATCCTTTGTGATGATAGCCAATGTCCAACAAGAAAAGGCTATTCTCCAGTTGCCCACTCAGTTTGTCTATAGTCCTTGCCCATTCCTGGTACCACTGAATCACTTCCATAGTAGATGGCTAGAGCAGTCCACTACATAGTTTAACCATATGTTCCGTACTCATTCTAAGATCAATTTCCTCACTTTGATCTTTCCAATGACTGTCAATGAAAGCAATAACTTCTTCATTCTCAACCCAATCCTCATCCCTCCCAGTGGTTTCAACTTTTGGTAATCCAGGCAGCAACTAACTATAGTTGTGGACTAGAATGGTTTCAGGAACTGCATCTAAGATTCTTAAGATATAAGGCGCTAAGGAGAAGGTATGTCGCTTGAAAAGCAAATTCAAGGCACCAACTTTTCCAGTCTCCGCAAGATTAATGGCAATTTCATCAAGATGCCGTTTTCGAAATATTGCATACTCCTGTGAAGAAAACCTGCACTTTAACATGATACCACTGTTCAGCAATCAAAAAACATAAATAAATCCCTCTCTAAAATATATAGTGCAATAATCCAGGATACTTTTGAAATTTATGATGTTCACAAAATAATTACGAGCATTTAACCCAATACATGGCAGGTCTTTATGTTCACCATGATGTAAGGGATAACATGCCAAAACTAAAATCATCATTATTATCATAATTATTTTAATCATTTCTCTAAAGCCCTTCAATTTCTTTCCCTTTTTTAATGTTGAAATCAAACCACCAAACATTGATGTTAAATAAATAATTACGAGCATTTAACCCAATACAGGTCAAGTTTTTACGTTCACCATGGAACTAGTGAAGGATAACATGCCAAAACTAAAATCATCATTATTATCATAAGTATTTTAAGCATTGCTCTCAACCCCTTCCATTTCTCTCCCTTTTTTAATGTTGAAATCAAACCACCAAACACTATGCTCTACTTAAAACAACTTCCAAAAATTGATTGATATATATGTTTTATTTGGAAATATGGCTTCAAAGCATATAAAGTTGACACAAGAAATTACATAGCATCCATATAATGTCAGCCCACTTTTCACTTCACTACAGTTCCTGATATTCTTACAAACATACAAAAAACTAATAAGCAAAGCATACCTGCCCATGTTGACTCCCAAAAATGTTTCCAACCTGTCAATGTATTGCAGTAATCGAAGCCTCCTTAAACGGAACTGCCAAACTATATCATAATCAGTGTTTTGTATTTCTTGAAATATGTAATCTTCCGTCTCAGAAATCCCATATGAAAGAAGAGCTTGTACAGAATCTACAGTTGAACCAATTTTATCCACACACTCTGAAAGCACCCAACATCTGTCATGAATATTTGATAAAAAAAATTGTACTGCCTCTTTTCCATAATCCGAATGCGGCCATTGTGATTTTAGCACTTCATCCTCATTAAGGCCATGCTTACTTGCAAAATTATGTGCAGCCTCGTATTTTTGACCATCAATTAGGATCCTATACATCTCAGGCACTGACTGCTCCAACAAAGATAGCAGTTTCCATCCTGACCCTCTGTTTTTGAGTTCAAAAGAAGTAGAGTGAGAATTCTTGGCCCCATATTGTACATTGTCAAATATTACTTCGTGTATTGACCCAAAAGAGTCTTCTGATTGACGAGGAAATATGCTCTTTAATACAAAAACCTACCCTTGAGAACTAGGGTCTCTAGCAAGCAAGGGAGAGGAAAATCTGGGTATGTCCTCCAAAACATTCTTAGCACTAGGGATCTCGATCAAATTAACAATACCATTAATTTTTGCAACCATAAGTTTACCCTTAGACCACCATGCAACATCTATGATGCCATCTAGACTTACATTATTCCATCCTTCATCAGACATTTCCATACAGTTGTCATCACTGAGTGAAATTTCACAAACAGAGTGTGGGTTTCCTTCTAGGGTTAATATATGTAATTTTCCTGTCAAATCCAACATTGCAAGATGACTGGCACAAGATGAGATGACAACTTTTGGAGCAGAGAATGGCCCTAAATACTTTTTTGGAAAGTTGAGAACACCTTTAAGGTCTAAATTAGAACAGATTAATTCTATATCTAATGTATTTGTAAGGCGCCAGACGAAGAGAGAGGAGAAACTTGAATACTGAATAAATAAATAAATGACTCATGAAGAATGTCAAGAAAAATGGGTATTTAAATATAGCAATATTCAGAAACAAAGAAGGTTTTTGACGAATATTGTTTGCATGTCAGTGTTCATGTAACAATAGATGAATAATACTGGTACCCAATCTTGGAATATGTACTCTGCTCTCGAGATTACAATAATTAAGAGAACAAATTCTGATAAATATGAGAAATAAGCAATAGAAAACTATTAATATGAAAAAATGTATTCCCATCAAAGAACTCACCTGCCTTAGTAGGCCCAGCAACAACTAGCATAGAAGACTCCGTGTGGAAACAAGAACAAGATATACCCAACGGATGTTGTCTCCTTAGTTTGAACTGTTGGGTTGACTTGCTGTTCAAAGGATTAAGTGCACTATTTTTCTCATTGATTGCAATCCACTGGAAGATGCAATCTGATGTAATGATACTATACCTGGAAAGAGCCTTATTCTTTGAGTTAGCTGATTGTAAAACATGGAGATTTAAAAACCGAAAATAGAAAAACTAGAAACTCAGCTTCTGATTTCATCTTTTAAAATTTAGACTCTTTAATACTGTTTTCAAGCACCACCATCAAAGAAACAATAAAAGAGTTACACAAATACCTATCAGATATCTTTGCTCTCCTATCCTCCCAAACGAACAATCCAACAATTGTTCCTGCTACTTGTAAATGACAATTTGAAATCTTCTCCAGCAAATATTCATTTGATTTGAGAAAATATACAGTATTTGAATGTTTGCTGGTATGTGGTCTGTCTTCTAAACGAATCGAGGGAGAAAAAAAAAAGAATAAAACCCCAATTCTTGAAAACCCCAATTCAACACTTGTACAATAAAACCTCTTTGCAATCTTTTCTGCTCAGTCAGAAATCCTAATATCTCAACAATAAATACTTAAACGCATAGTTTGATTCACAACTGCAGTCTTCAATATTCAATCAAACCATCAAAACCTGGCCAATGTAGAGGATACCCATAATAAAACCCCTCACCCAACTCGACAAGAACTCCAGGTCTCCAAACCCTCAGTTGCATTTCAAATCGCCCCTCAACAAGCAGCATCCTTGTTGTCGCACATATGTCATGTAGCAAAGGCGCTAGAAGGCAACATGAAAAACTCTGAAAACTTTCTAGGTGAACCAAAATCCTGGTTTTGGAAGAAAATGGCCCATATACGCTGAAAACTTAATGTGAAATAGCAAAAATTTTTAAAAGAGGAAATAGAAAGGACCTGGTAACAAGCTTAGCTAAACGCCCCACCAACATCATTCACCAGAATCGTAGACCCTACATTGATAATGTGCAGCCGTTGGAGAAACCCCACCCTGTCAAATCTGCGAGCAGGCTTAGCTAAACGCCCCACCAACATCATTCACCAAAATCGTAGACCCTGCATTGATAATGTGCAGCTATTGGAGAAACCCCACCCTGTCGAATTTGCGAGCAGGTAGGCATAGGTGAACAAACCCCAAGCCATCGAATCTAGGAGTAGGCAAGTGTAGGTGAGAAAAACCCAGTCCATTGGATCGATGAATACGTGTGCTAATTCTGAAAACCCCAATCACCCAAGTCGATTATGGACCGAAGAGGGCCTACAAATAAGAGTGGCCAGTTGGGGTATTAAGATTGAATCTGGGCACCTGTAATTGCTTCCGTAGACTCTCAATTTCTGCAATTTTCTCACTTATTATGTCATTAGACAACCGCCCATCTTTGATCTTATGAAATCCCTGGAAAGCCATCAAAACAAATTCCGTGACCAGTAGAAGGAAGCATGATGGTATTCTGGTCTTGTAGGTGGCCATCGTTTCTATTCTTCTTCTTCTTCTGCTTCTTCCTTCAACTATGCAGGAAATCAGTCAGAGATTGTTCACTAGCTGAATTTATGTGATTAATTTCATCACCAAATTTGCTTGCAAACTACGAGTATAATACCCAGACGAGGACTGCCCAAGTGGCCAAACAAAGTGAAGAAATAAATTTGGTTAAACCATGGGAATTGTTAGGTGTGTTAAAATCTCAAATGGCATGGTCACGAGCCCTACCCCGCCCACAGTACCCACAGTACCCATTTTCCCCTAAAACACTCGTTGTTCAGTAACAAAGGGTTTACAACAAATGAATTCATTGTGTATCCTATATTTGTTCGATTGGGACATGGGCAAGGAAAAAACCTTGACAGTCTCTAATTTCATTGGAGGTTTTACAAGGAGCCATAGTACACAAGAAATGTTTGATGTCACTTGATGTTACAAGTTAAAGCAAAATCTAGGGCAAGAAAAAAATCCAAAGGCCAAAATTGACAAACTCTAAAGAGGCCCTAGTCTGAAAGGGCTAAATACCAATTGATATGAGCACAATATCAACAATGGATCTTACCAAGGTTACACGAATCGTGGGTGCGATTGTGGTTGTGATCTTAATAATTTAATGATAGTCACAAGAATATGAGAGGTATTAATCAAGTGCATACCTTGCACTTGAGAGTTGATAGCCTTGCGAATCAATCTTACCTTGGGGAACACAAACTATTTCATAGATATCACCATTGAAATAAGAGGCTTGAGGTGAGGTGAACAATTATCACCTTTGAAATTATCTTATATATGCAATTGCAAAGTGATAATGGTATGAAATATTTGAATTTCATAGGCCCCAATCCACCTTTGGGATGGATTCTAGGAATATTGAATTTAAACTAGTATGCATCGTCCTAGTCATCTAAACTTCCTCCTCCACCTTTAATAGATCATCACCAATTATTTCTAAGAAGTCAAATCCACATAAAACTTAGTTGGTCACCCATATGACCCTAGAATCTTATCCATTTGGAAATATTAGAGGAAGGAACACAATTATTCCTTTGTCACTAGTTGAAAGAGATCCATCTTCTTTTCCTCCTCAAACATCCTTGAAAGAACATCACCAGTTTTAGGATCTCCCCTAGGTTGGATTCAGATGGTTCTTTGTAGATATAATTAAAATGATTGACCCCTAGTCCAAAGAAAAGAGAAGGGGAAAAACCATACTTGCCAACAAACATGATATGACCCTATTTGATGAAGATGAAGATGACCATGAAAATTGAAATTAAATGTTTATATTTCTTGACAACCCCTTGAAGGAGAGAAAAGACAAATCATATAAATGATTTTGGAATCTCTTGATGATTTTAAACTTGTTTTCCTTTTTTCTCTAATATGATTGCTTATCTATATTTCACTTTGATGATGGAAAAAATAAAGGTGAAGAGACTTCCACTGTTTTTGCCCTTTCTTTAACACTTGTAGAAATTGTAGAGAGATTAGGATTTATTAAATGGTAATTAAACATGATTATCGACATGAATATGATGAACCAATTAATTGAATTTACCATGTTAAATAATTGACCAATTAAGTGAATTTATTTAAATAATTGACCAATTTGATGCGTCGTCGCTTAAGCGGCTCGACAAGACTGCTAGTGGAAAAGACCAAAGCAATTATGTGTCATGCCAATTATCATCGCAATTTAAACAATCTATTTAAACAATCTACATTGTAAATTTTTTGTCAAAACCATGAAATGCATTTCTCTATTAGCAATGGAGGCCACATACCATACTTCTCCAATTTTGTTCATTCTCCTTTTGATTTTCAACCACCTCATGTGACACTAATGCAACCTCCCCCAATTAATCCACTCCTTAACATGACTTTAATCCCCCTCTCAAAGTTTCAATTTCCTAAACTTGCCAACACAAATCTCTGCTGTTTGAAAGCCTGCCTAATCTCATATATTGGAGTTTAAATTTGTGTGAAACAATTTTTCAATGGATAAGAAAATTGACTTAATCAAGAAGACAAGCAAAAATTCAAGAATCCTTTCTAGTCCACTAAGAAAGCATAAATTTTCCTTACCTTCTCTTAAGTTTCACAACCCTCTCAAGATATGATTGAAAAACACACAACAAAATTGTAACTCCTCCCTTTCCATAATATATCCACCCTTGATTCCCTTTGACATTTTATTCCTCAGTTCTAAGGGTATGCTAGCTATATGTATACATTTCATTAAGGGGTATAGTGATGTGTAAGGTTTAGTTGTTGTACCCAAAATTGAGATGTTTGGATTCTCGAAGTTGTTAGTGTATAAAAGTACAAAGTGAGAAATGATAACCCCTTTAGTTTCTATTTCCATGTGCATACATAGGGTAGTGGGCCTAGTATTTGGGAACACTAACTTTAGGGGCATGTAGTGTTTACATGAAACTATTATAGATAAGTGAAGTTCTCCCATAAATGCATTGGCATGTTCTTTGCCTAGATATTTCATTTTGGAAAATAATGTGGTTAAAATGATGCCATCTAATTATGAAATTCCAAGGTGTCCTAAGTAACCTCTTTTGAACCTCAAACCAAGGTTATTGTCTTTAACATTGCATAACAATGATATGTACCTTTATAAACAACTTATTATAAATCAAGTTTTGAAACATAATGTTAATTTTTAGTTTAAAAGTTAAACTGATCATTTTAAGTTTTGAATAGTAAAGCAGTTTCTTAAATTTGCACTCCCTAAAATAAAAGACCCGATTCATAATTCTTTTAAATTACAACAATTTAAAATTTATATCCACCTCAAAACTTTTAAAGGCCACTACTACCCATTAGAAAATGCATTCACATGACGAGCAAAAACTAGGGAAATTATGGTTGAACATTGGGGTTTGTTTGGCGGTCTTTTCATCAAGGCTGATGGCTTAACATTGGGGTTTTTTTGGCGGTCTTTTCATCGAGGCTGACGGTTTCTTTGAAGAGAAAATCAATGGTCTTTATTTTTGATGCGCCGTCGCTTAAGCGACGATTATGAGGCTATCCGTCACTTAAGCGACGCTTATGAGACTAGTCGTCGCTTAAGCGACGCTTATGGCCACATTTTCAAAAAAAAAATTTATCTTTGTGGTTTTTGGTAGGTTTAAAAGAAGAAATCCACGCGCCGTCGGATTTTTCCGTCAGATTTTGGATCGAAATGTAGTAGTGACAAAATTCAACAACTTAAGCTATACATACAATTAACAAATGTACATAATAGTAAAACTAAATTATCTAGTTCCACTCTCCCTGGTTATTCTGTGGATATGCATTTACTGTTATTGGAACCTGAGGAGTAGTGTCAAAATGGATTTCAAAAGAAGTAAAGAAACTAAATGGAATCAAATATAACTTAACTTCTAAAAATATGTGCAAACTAAGGAAAGTCCAATTACAGGTGATGATAAACATGGTGATGTATTCTATAAGCAACTGATTCTTAATTAAAAAGATATTATGAACAACTACTCCAATAAGAGACAAGATTCTTTTAAAGATTACTTTCATAAATAACTAATTCAGATGGAAGGAAAAGCTAGATTATAAAAAAGTAACAAACCTTAATGAAAGAAGCAAGTAGAAAACTTAATAAAGAAGATTTAATTATAAGCAAGTAGAAAACTTAATAAAGATAACTCTTTTAAAATCCTATTCTACAAATCTCTTCAGGAACCACACAGTGAAAGAAACAGGTCCTACTACTATAACCAATCTACAAGGTGCTATAGTACTTCTCTACAGTTTTAATCATATCTAACCCTAAAATTAGCATTCACAAGTGATAAATCAAGCCAAACTAAAGATATAATTACCACATATTACGACAATATTGCAAAAGGAAATCATAAACAAAAAGAAACAGAATCACAAAGCATAACTCAAAACATCTTCAAGGTGAAAGGAGGTAAAAGATAGGAATAGAACTTAATAAATAATTCAAACAATCTAACCTATAGTCCTAATTATAGACATAATCATTATCTAACTACCACAGTTAAAACATAATCCAAAATCTAAAGGAAAAGAGCTTTAAACATGCTTAAAATAAAACAGGAATATTAAAGGCTAAATGAAAAGCTGGATAGCAGACTGGAAGGTAGGTTTGAACAACAGGCTAAACAGGTTGTTCGAATGACAGTCTATATATAGAAAACAGTATAAAATTTCCTAAATGATGGACACCTCTAGAACCAGGATGGACACTTCAAATCGGTAAGATCTAAATTTTTGCTATTTACATTTGAGGTTCTCATTTCAAAATGACTAATCACACCAGCTTGATGACAAGCTTTGTGAAGCTGGTGACTTCCAAGTATGGAATTATAGGACCTCCATGATCCTCGAAGAAATTGACTTGGATTAGTTCTAAGAACCAGAGGGAGATGTGGCTAAGGCTAGAGCCAAGAGAATCATTGCAGATTCTATTAAAGATCATGTAGCAGGGATTTCTCCTTACTACAAGGGCAGGAATGGCTCCCTTCTGTCTATAGGATAGAAGGGTAGGTTCCTGCACCTGGAAATACAGAAAATAAAATGGGATAGATAGAAAGCAAAGAACAGTAAGGAAAATGGTCGTGAGCCCCTCTGCAAACAATGTTAGGGCTTCGCCTTGGCTACCTGCAAACAACTAATGCATAGAAATAAACCTGTGAAACATGTTAATAAACAAACCTGTAAACAAACATGTGTCAGAAAGAAACTAAACTACTAAAGAAAAATGCATAAACAAAATGATGTTATACCTCTCCTTTACTGAAATGGGCCAGCATGCCCTAACTGGAAGCACCTCCCTATCTCACTCAGCAATAAAGGAGGAGCTATGGCTCAATGAGGAATGTGAGTGGAAGAGAGGGGGATGTGGGTGGCTTGAGAGGCAAAGGTGTCTCAAGGCATCCATGAGCAGCATTACAGTATGCAAGAGAGGAGTTGTTTGAGAGTGACCCCCCACCCTCCTTTAATAGTTTTTTTGGGGTTTTAGGGTTTTAAGCCCTTGGTTTGGGCTTTAGCCTCTTCCACCCTAACTTTAGCTCCTTTTAGGTTTTTAGGCTCCTTTGAGGGGTTTTAGCCCCTTTTTGGAGACTTTAGCCCCTAGGAGAGTTATTTAGGCTCCTTTTTAGGGTTTTTAAGCCCTTTTCTTCATCCTTAAGCCTTTTTGAGGGTGTGGGGGTCTAATGGGGTGTTACGGAGGTTATGAATGGGTGTCCTTAGGTAGTGTAGGCCATGTAGAGCTGAGTGAGGGATTTTTTGGGTTAACAGATTGCCCCCTGATGTGTGAGGGTAGGATCTCATCGTATGGCCGACGAACATCATAGGATTTGTTGCAGAGAGGTGGTGCTTCCGAGGCTGGGGCATGGTGGCTTTTGGTTTTTGTATTAATATGGTTCCCATCAATGGGTGAGATACAAATAATGTGTGACTTGTATATGGACGAGGTGGGATTCCCCATGCTCATGACAATGTCAAAAGAATAATTTGATCTATGCTCTAAAATAAAAGAGCTGATCATATACAACTGATGATATAATAATGGTTGCCTCAATGTGAGGATGAATACAATACTGATCTGGTACATTGGACCCATGGCATTCTCATGGAATTCTATATCTTCAAAACTGATGGTCCATTGGATCTACAACAGTACATAGCTATATGGACTTACTGATTGAGAGTCAGAGTCTCTGTGGTATAAGTATGTTGCATCAATCATAAATCTATATAGAAGCACTGTTGGGGATTATGAACACTGTCTCCAACGCAACCCGAAAATCACAAGGGACATAACCTGTTTAGGTCCCTCGAGTAGACTCATCAATGTGCTAGATTCATGTGACATCTAGGGTCTTCGACCAAGTACTGTGCGGACCAAACCCTGTACGAATCTCAACGGTGCGATGATGTAGTTGGAGTCGAGCACGTGAGAAACAACCATCCCGAGAGGCACTAAGGACTCCTCTCAAGTGGTCCAAGGAACTCATCAATGAGGTTAATGAAACCAGGATACAGGGACCTCTAGGTCTATCCTCTGGAATATATGTGTTGTCGTCGACAGAGGAAGACCTGCCCCTATTCAAGGAAATGATGTTTCCTTGACCAAGAGCGCAAGGGAGATAACCAAAAGGTGTGATACAATCTGCGGACTGACCCACTGAAACTCAAACTTCCTTTGTTCAGAGTATGACGGCAGGGTGGACAGGCAGCAAATGAAACTGACTCATGGGAATGGGATCATAGCTGTAATACCAGGAATGTCACTGCAGATGGGAAATACCTGGAGGAGGTGGACATTTTTTATATTGATGGGATCCAAGGAAGACACATTGCAGAGTACTCTGAACAAAGGCAACCCAATGTGGGAATGCTGCCAAACTATTTTCTGTGGGGTGGTGTCTAGGGACACCGTTGTGGTATGATCTCGTGGATTTTTGGTAAGCCCGAGAAGGTAAATGCTCGATGGTGCTTTCAATTTTAGAGAGTCTAAAAGCACGAAGAAGACTCCAGTGGGAGCTCTTTTTCGTTGGTAGTCTCCTGTACCCAAAAAAGGATAAAAGTATACATAGGAGAGCTCACCCATCCTGTAGGGGATGAGATACTTCTTTACCGTTGGTAGTCCAATCAGGCTGGAAAAGGTTAAACCTATACTAACTGGACGGTCATTCAAATACTTTTACGAGCACGAACGAAACCAAGTATTCTCAATGATATTTTCTTGACGAGAAGGCTGGAAAAGAGCTTAATGACAACCTGTAGTGAGCTTTTTCGTAAGGTGCGGCCCCTCTGCCCGAGAAAGCATAATAGTATGCGGAGGGGAATGGTCTTGGATTGAGTGTGCCAAGGAGTTTCTTTTCATTTAATGGTCTACATGGTCTGCAAAAGGAGGTAAATGAGATGATGTAGACGCCCTTTCCTATACTTTAGCGAGGGAGAAAGGAAGCAACTGTGCTTGGCTATCTTTTCATTGTTTTAAGGAGTCAGGAAAGAGCTTAAATGAAACTCCAATATGGTCAACTGATTGTGGTGGCACAGGTGGTGCTCCATGTTGGGACGGTGGAAAAAGGTCCAAAGGTAATCCGTGTAGTATGGATAGAGCATAAGGCTCTCAAACATACCAATACATGCATGAGATAGATCATGGCAGAGGCTCGCAAATCGGTGCGGAAGAGGCACGCAAACCGAGGTGGCTCTCGGACAGAGGTCAGGAGAGTGTGTGTGTGTGTTGCAGTGGACGAACTTGACTACATGTGATGTGAGTGCAAGTATGGGGGCACTTATATGCCAAATACGTGCAAGAAAAAGAAATCGTTTTGTGGACAGTGGTCCAGAGATCCGCCTAAGGTGAGGTGAATAGAAAAGACAAATATGTGTTAAAAATACAAAAC
This sequence comes from Pseudotsuga menziesii, assembly GCA_001517045.1. NCBI lineage: Eukaryota > Viridiplantae > Streptophyta > Pinopsida > Pinales > Pinaceae > Pseudotsuga > Pseudotsuga menziesii. The sequence goes on along the minus strand of LPNX010327856.1, from coordinate 38,631 downwards.
AAAACTAAAAAATGGCAACCCTTAACGGGCAGTGGCCCGAAAACTCGCATGAGTAGCGGTCGAGAAGTGTGATACAAGTACAGGTCCATATACACTTGCATCATCATGTTGTGGCTCATAAATTGAGGTGACCTGTGGGAAGTGGTCTCAAAATTAATTTATTAAACATGAGATGATGGTTTAATAAAGGGATAGAAATTTGGGCCTAGAGGTGTGAGAGGTGTCTCGAACTGGTTCCGGGTGACTTTGGATTAGCACCTGATTGTGTTGCCCTTGACTTGTGCTGAAAAACGTTGAAAAAAAAGAAAAGAAAATGAAGCGACTCATTGGTGATGTTAAGCGTAAAATTTCTTGAGGTAGAGCCCATTGCGGGGATTCTCTGAGAGTTGTCCATCAGAGTCAATAAGGGTGTATGCCCCTTTTCCAAGGCAACGGTGGATGGTGTATGGGTGCCACATCAGGCCATGTGTTGATGTGGTGTTCCACGATGGATGGATCCAAGCTGGGCATTTTAGTGTATGACCAGGTGAAGATGTCACGGAATTCTTGGAAGAGAGCTTTGTAGGCCGCAACCTCTCCTGGAGAGCAAGATGCCCCCAGCATGATTTCTTCAACAATATTAGAACTGGTTGAGATGTTGATTTTGATGGTGGGTGAAATGTTGGCCATGTTACCTTATTCGAAGGAATCTGGTGTCGAGATGGGGTTCTTGAACCATTCAACCTTCCCATGGATGAAATATTTGGTCTCCACGGAAAACTGGTCAAACTGTGACACAAGTTCTTTAGGGAGGAAGAACGAGCGACAGTGCATGTCATCCCATGGGTATTCTGGGATGGTCAAAGCTTCAAGTATCTCCTCATCGTTCTTGAAGCAACGAAGAGACAGGTCTGATGGACCGTCGTTGGAGGTGGAGATAAGGGGGTCAGTTGAACTTGACATCATGTAAATGGACATGGTGTCTGAAGAAGGTGGTGGGGGATGGACTTCTTCGATCAAGGTGATTTCAGACTCAAGGGAATGTTGACAGAGGTCCGCTAGAGCCATTCAAAATTTGGGCAAGTATTGACAATGGTTAGAGTAATGTCCATACAAACCGTAGAGGGTGCAAGCATGGTTTTTTCTCAATGCCTTGTTTCTGACTATTGGCGTGGTTGGGAGTTCAACCACGGGGATGTTTTCATTTGTATCCATGGCATATAAATGTGCACAGATCATTGGGATTTTAGGGCAATTCTGAGTTGGATGGCCATGTTGCTCGCAGACGGTGCAAGGCGGGACATGTCGTGGTTCTACGGTGGATTTGGCATTCTTACCCCGTAGCCCTTTTCGGGTGGAGCGATGTGGGTGTGGGTGCGATGGTTGGCTTTTACGGGTCGGGTGGAGGTTGAGACTCAAGCATGATGGGTTGCACTGGGGTTAAGACAACCTGGGGCATCAGTGGTTTAGCTGGTGGATTAAGATACCATACCGGGATTCCCAATGTAAAGTTGGGTAGGCTTAAGGTGGCCATTACCAGCATGCTCATGACACCAAGTGGGGGAAAGAGGAAGGGAATCGTATGGACTAGAGATGATCCTAGATAGCTCCCTGCTGGTTGCATGTGGGGATGCAGTTATGGTTGTAGCTGCATAAAATGCTACTGCTGCGGATGATGTTGTGGCTATTGTTGGTGTTGCGGCTGTGGACGGTTTTGTGGTTGGGGTTGGGGTTGTGGCTGCACTTGTTGTTTGGGTGCAGCGGTGTTGGATGAGACCATGCACAAGTCCGCAGTCTCATTTTGTGTCAGTGGTGGTGACACTAAGGGTAAATGAGCAGTCATGGTGGTATCCGCAAATAGCCCAGGGCCCACATTCAAAAATGGGGAGGCTGGTGTGTTGTCAACCATAGTGTTGATTGCAGGGACGACATTGGTGTGTGTGGTCGTCCCTTGTGGCTCAATGGTGGTGATGGTAGGGATAACGTTGGCAGGTGTCATTAACCCTTATGGATTGTGACAAGTGAGTTGATCAACTGTCACGATCTTCCCTTCGTGGGGGAACATCATGAGACAGAAGATAGTTGATGCGAATGCTCTCATGGTGTACATATAACTTCTTCCAAGGAGAAGGTTATAGTCCAGTTGAGCATTGACAACCTCTATGTCAATCAAAACTGTCTTCCTAGCTAATGTGATGGGGACATGGGGGAGGATTCCTTGGGCTTTAGTGGGATGTCCATCATAAGCCTGCAGAGTTGTGGAGGATGGTTGCAGAATTGGTGATCCAAGTTTCTCCCAAACCAGGGTAGACATAACACACGTGGATGCCCCCTCATCCACTATGCACCGGTGCACAACCAGGTTCCGGATAGATACCAGAATTTGGAAGGTGATGGTGGATGGCATGCGTGGTTCTCTGTTCTTTGTGTCGAATGTGATCAACTTGGAGTTGGAGGGGTCTACGGCCATAAGGGAATCGAGTAACGCTTTCCACTGCAATGGGAACATTTTGAGTACCTCGAGAGCATACATGGCCATTAGTGTTTGGGCCAAATCATCCACAATGCTATAGCTGGCAGCAGCTCTAGTTGTGGCATTGTTGGCCACTCAACGTATAGGGGGCAGGGGAAAGGGGGTAACTGAAGAGGTGCATTGACCGAATTGGACGTAGATTTCGCTCATGTGTCAGCAAGTTCGGTGGTGGTACCGTACTGATTCCATCTGGTTTGTAAGTTAACCTCTTCAATTGTCATGGCTAGCAGGTGGTGGACACCTGTTTCTGCCATGGGAGGTGCGCTCAGAGCGTTGGGGTTGGCTTGGGGAGGGGGTGTAGTTGCCACCAATCCTTGGACTGGTAGTGGGTTTTGAAGCACCATAGGAGGAGGTCCTTGTGGTGTTGGGTTGGGTTGGGTTGGGATGATGATAATGATGATGGCGATGGGGATGATGATGATGAGGAGGAAGGTGATGATGATGATGATGATGAAGATGAATATGAAGATAATGAAGATGATGATCATGTTGATGATGATGATGATTATGACAATGGTGATGATGATGAAGATGATGAGGAAGGTGACGATGATGATGATGTTGATGACGACGATGGTGATGATGATGATCATGGAGTTGAAGATGATGATTATGTTAATGATGATGAAGTTGAAGATGATGAAGATGAAGATGATGATGAACGCTATTTTTGGTTTTACAAAACGCGTACGCGTTTTGTTTCTATATAACGTGCACGCGTTTTGTTCAGTTAAATCGCGCTCATGTATTGTTTAAATTCAAAAATTTACTCCCTCCAAATGATAAGGCCGAGCCTCCACCCATGCTTTCATGGAATTCCTATGCCTATGTGTCTGATTTGTACTTTGCTTCAGATTCAACATGCCTATGCCATGGAGTATGATCAACCATCGCTAATTCAACATTATATCCAAATTTTCAATATGCTCGTGTTTAGCATTTCATCTGATTATGCTGCACACCTCCATTTTTTATGAGATTTTAGAAACAGATATGGTTTTTTTTGCAGATTCTAAATATGTAAATTTTAACAAGAATACATAATTTTTTCTATTTTTTTCTTATTTATCTTCTGTCATCACTCCTCAACTCAAAAAACACACTGGTAGTGTTTCGTCCATATCTCTTTCGTTTCTCAACCATTTAAAAAAAAAATTGTATGGTGCACTAAAGAACACCAATCCCTACATGTTATAAAAAACCCATTTCCAAATAATTGCATTAAGACATTCAAATGCTGCACCCACAAATGATGTACCGTTTTCGAGGTTTGATCTCTTAGATAATTAAAAAAAAAATTAAAAATATTATTTTTATTATTTGAAAAATAGTCGTGCACTAGTCCTATATGTTCTCTATATGTATGCCGGTTTTCATAAGTTTATTCCATCATTTAGACACTCAGACGCTGCATGCACAAAAACATATACCTTATAATTTGTCACAAAAATAAAAAGTGCCCGTTAAAATTTATCTAACTTTAGATAGTTAACAACATTTTCAATAGAAAAAAAATATATATTTGGAAAGGTCATTCAATTTCCTACATTTCTTGTTTTTTAATGATCGCAATATTCATTATGTAAGTGTCTCAAAATATCCATGCAAGTTGATGGATGTCTGTTTTTTCAGTTTTGTGTTGCATCTAATGCGCCAAAAGAGACCTTCAACTTCTTGCACACACCCCAATACATAACTTAAAAAGCTCATGAAGCAACCCTAGCTCTCATTCTTATTGATGGTTTTTGGTCTAGCTCTTTCTGGTTCGTTGTAGCCATGAGGGCTCCTTTGTCTTGTCTCTAGCTCCTTTGTCTATGTAAAGAGAAGTGTTGCCACTCTATTATGAGAATGGTGAGTCATACAGTTTGCATTTGATTTCTTTCTACATTCATTGTGTTGCTGTGTGTGTAGTGGTGCTATGTCAGTAGTTGTAGTGTCAATTTCTTTCGTGGCCTTTTCCGAGACTTACTCCTGTTTGCGTTGTCAATGTAGTATGTATCGTGAGCCCGTCACCTCTGTCACTTGTAAACATCAGGGTTTTGGGTTGTTTCTTGTGCTGGTTTGCTATGCTGGTTGGTTCCTTCGTGGATTCGGATTCCTTCACTTCTAGGTAAGAAATTTGACTTACAAATTATACAAATTATAGTTACAACATTTTTCTTTTATATTTAAGTTATTCGTTTCTAACTAAACTCTTCTAGGTTTCGCTTGCAGGATTACAGTTCAAACAAGCTTGGAAAGAATCCACCCAATTTGGATTGCCAACAAAACCTACGGGTAAGACCCGGTTACAATGTGGCTCCTCCTTGCTTGTACAGATTAGAGGAAAAGGGGTTTCAGTTGGATATGAAAAACAACCTCGGTTCCTTCTATGTTTTTAATTGTTTCACTTAGTTGTTAATACGTATTGTGGTTATAAGCCCTTTCTTGTAGCATGGTTTCTACGGACATAATTCTGTGACTTGTATCACCTTTTTCTTGTCTTATAAAAGATATGCAGTGAATGAGGTTTAATACTTGATTGTTAGTTTGTTTCAACCAATGCCACGATGCTGGGTACACTGGCCATGAGCTAGGTGTTGTAAACCTGTTACCTCTTAAAGACTTTCAGCCTGACAGAGTAATATACTTGGTTTAAAGGTTTCTTGTTAGCGTTGAGCTCTGTCTGAAATATGAGATGGTTTTTTTAAAAGGATTTTAATACATTAGAGCTCCGTCTCGTTTATACATTAGTTATAGAACCTGTAGGTTAAGACTTGTGTAATTTTGGGTCTTCTCTTCCTCGACTGTGAATAATAGTAATTATTTGATTTAATATTTTTCTTGTAATTAAATAAATATAATGTGAGGCTCACAGTTCAGTCGTAATGTAAATTTTAAATGATTAAGATTTCTGTTTAGGATAGATTATTAGGGTTTAATATAAAAGGACCCTTAGATAAATATAACATTTAATCTATCAATGGTAATGGTTTCGGTTTACCTATTTTCATTGTTACAATAATTTGATATTGTTTTCCTGTATTAAGTATTTTCTTTTCCTTTTAAATAAAGAGTTATATAAATGCTGTAAGTTCTCAGCTTATTTCTATTTACTGTTTATCTTTAAATTCCTATTTGTTTATTGCTCTGTTAGTTAGTAAAGTTCCAAACTATTTTACTTATTAAAACAATGACTATGTATCCTTGATTACCTTCTTTATTTATAATAGTTAAGTAATTAGTTAGGGTTTCATCCCTACAGTTTTATCTTTATAGGTATAAGGATACCTAATAATTATAAGATAGTTTCTTCGTTAGAAATTAGTTATATACTAGTTATAATTATAATTTCATTACTTTTCTTCAATAAACTGTCTAGTGGAAAATTGCTTAGACTTTTAGCAATGAATAAACATAATTTTTGTAACTGAGTTTACTCTTTTTAATCCAAGTACTTTTAAATTTAACCCTAGTTGTTTATAGTAATTACTAGTTCTATATTAAATTGATATTGTTAGAAAATAAACTATAAGATTAATAGCTTATTTCTTTACTTAACTGAATATAACATTGTAACCCTACTCTAATTTTTCTACTGTGTTTCATTCAGTTTCTAAGTGAAAACAGAAGAATAAAAACCTATCTTAACACTGTTTAACCTCCATAATATCTTGAATTTAATAAAGTTACTCCACTGTCTGTAAATACACAATCATATCTACTAAGATATTTTTTTATTGCTTATTTGTTCGACCTGTACTAAATTTCTGCTATTTCTTTTCCAATATATTTACATAAATAAACTTGTTAGAATAATAAACATAGATAACAAGATCATTGTTCGTTTTTTAATAATAACCTACCTACTGAAATAAATTACTCTGCTAACTACGAAATGCAGAACCATATCTATTACATTCAGTCTCTTAACAATTTCTTTCATCTACTTTAAATACTCTATTTGTGCTGGAGTACGGCCCAGTCCTTCTAGATGTGGAAAAACACATGCTAGAATTATGTTCCATTCTAACAATTTACACACTAAATATTTAACATTCATTTAACAATCAAATTCAGATTTATCTATCTAACATAGTAAAACAAATAATGTCGAACCTGATTAGGATAGACAACAACATCGTTAGGAGGCCGTTCCTCCCTACCAAACTCCTGGAGAGTGCTCAAACAACGCTTCCTCAGGACCCTAGAGCCTGTTCCTGGTCTTCTTGGCTGAGAACCGATGGAGCGTGCAAACCGTAGACTGATCCAATAACTCAGTAAAACTCCCCTGCATTGAGCAATAAGATCTTTCAGCCTAAAAGCTGCACTAGTCTTTTGGGTCAGTTGTCATTAATTGAGCCACCTGCTCTGATTCCACTTTCTTGGGGAATCATGACCCCAAATGTAGGGAGGTTTCCACCTGCAATAGTTGGAAGTGGTTTGAGGATGCTGCCACATGTCTATTTTCTCTCCACCTAGTCTCCTCCACAAATTTGACCAGTAAACACTCTTTTAACAACTCTCCTAAGCTGTTGTCTCCTCCTTTATTTATTTATAAATAAAATATTGAGAATTACATTAAACATCCTTGACTCTGGTGAGTCATCAATTATAACTTAGCATAAAATTTAACATATTGTTCTCAAATAGTAACAGATAATATAACATTATTTTGGCAAAATTGGGGCATGTGACATACACACCCCCTTAAAGTATAACATCGTCCTCGATGTTATTTATTCTTCATCCTCAGAATTCCCCTAGAATAGAATTGGATATGCATCTTGCATATTACTTTCCAATTCCCAAGTGGCTTCTTCTGGACTAAGGTGCTTCCATTGCACCTTCACCTGATCAATGGTGCGGTTTCGAAGTGTGATCTCCCTGCACCCGAGGATACAATCCGGTTCCACCAGAAAATATCCTTCTAGTTCCACCTGTACATCATTCCAGTTAACAAAATGAGTAGCATTATGAACATATTTCTTTAATACATAATTGTGAAAAACATTATGTACTCTTAAATTTGGTGGTAATGCTAATTGATAAGCTACTTGTCCAATCCTGGACAGTATTTCAAATGGACCACAGTAACGAGGTGCTAGTTTTGCACAACTGCCCAATCTCAGAGAGCTCTTTTTGGGCCTCACCTTGATGAACACATGTTCACCTACCTGAAATTCCTTTGGAGTTCTTTTAAGGTCTGCTTGACGTTTCTGTCAATCCTATGCAACTTTCAGATTACTTTGTACTTGCTTTAATATTTCTTCCATTTCCTTTACTAGTTCAGGACCTAATACTACTCTATCCACCGGATTACTCCAAGAGATCGGAGTATTACATTTTATTCCATACAAGATTTTGAAAGGACTAAATATGGTTGATGCCTGATAATTATTATTATAAGCAAATTCTACCAGATGCAAATAATCCTCCCATTTACTTGGCTGGTCTTTCACATACATTCTTAATAAATCTTTTAGTACTTAATTTACTCTTTCAGTCTGTCCATCTGTTTGAGGATAGAATGAAGTACTAAAATTTAATGTAGTGTTTAATATTTTAAACAGAGACTTCCAAAAGTTACCTGTAAATTTAGGATCCCTATCTGAGATTATAACTTTTGGTATTCTATGTAGTCGAAAAATCTGTTTTAGAAAAATATCAGCTATGTTTGCAGCTTTATACGTGGTTTTAACAGGTATAAAGCGAGCTGCTTTACTTAATTTATCGACCATTACGATGATAGAATCAATTGAATTCTGATTTTTAGGCAGTCCAGTAATAAAATCGAGACTAATTATCTCCCATTTGTAGCTAGGAATGGGTAATGGCTGAAGTAATCCAGCTGGGTGTTAGTGTTGAGTTTTCACCTGCTGACATTCAAAACATCTAGCGATATACTCTTCTAATTCAGTCTTCATATTTGGCCAAAAATATTCTTTTCTTAACATAGTTATAGTCTTTTGATAGCCTAGATAACCTGAGTATGGAGTTTTATGGATTTCATCCAAAATTAACAACTTAACTTTAGGTACATTAGGTACATACATTCTGTCTTTATACAGTAAAAATTATTTTGCATTCAAACTATACCAAATTGTTGCAGCTACAACTCTTCTCCCCAAATTTCTTAAATTTTGGGCCCCTCCTCATCATTTAGAGTTGCTTTGAGTCTGTTTGATCCATGAATGATTGGTCTTGCTATAACATTGGTTGATTCTAAAGATTATTTTACTACCCGTTTTCAGAGGATGCTTGTGTTAAGACTTTGTTGTGAGTCGCAGAATTGATGTTGGATTGCTAGCCAGAGCCTCGTCAGATCAGTGGCCCTTTGAACAAACCATTGCCTCTGAGGTGAATCAGTTAACCATCGCCGTTATTGAGTTTTCAGACATTTAAGTTTTCTTGTGGCCGGGCATCTATTTATGTTGGATCGGAAGCTGTAATCTTTTTCCCATCTGCCGTTGCAGCTCCCAAAGCGGTTTAGCGTCTGAAGCACATAGTGCTCCGATTTCCGATTGGGATTTTCCCTCCTGAAAGTCGCTTGTCTTAGTCTTCTCTTTTCTGTCGTTGCGGCCAGGAAAGTAGTTTATCCTCTGATGTCCAAAACCTTCCGACTTCCGATTGAGAGCCTTTCTGCCCGCGTTGCTCCTGATTTTTAGTATGTTTCCTTTCCGCTGTTGCGACTGGGAAAGTCTTTTGGCTTCCGAAGTGAAAATACGTTCAACTTTCGACTGTGCATCACGTGGCTCTAACCTTCTTTTTTCCACCGTTGCAGCTCACAAAGTCTTTTGGCTTCCGAAGAGGAAAGCCGTCCGACTTCTGATTAAAGCCTCTCCCGCCCGCTTTTTGAGTGACTTTAGCCCTTGTCTTTTCCACTGTTGCGGCTAGGAGAACCTTTTCGCGTCCGATGTCCAAACCCTTTTGACTGCCGATTCAGAACTTTTTCGCCCAAGGCTTGATCAAAACTCTTTCCCGATACAGGGATGCACCTAACCATTTTCTTGTGGATCAGTCGTTTCAGGCGGTTAATTTTAATGTTTAAAACACCGTTCCAACAAATGATGCACAGTAATTGATTGCAGGTTGATCAAATCTAAACCGGTGGGAAGACGAAGCGAAGGAAAATACGAAATCGAAAAGAACAAAACGCAGATCTTAAATGTCCAGCAGTTACTCAACTAATCACGAACATATAAAGACAAAGTAGCCTGAGGAAGAAGTGGAAACGTTTGAGGGACTGGAAAGTCGCACGTTTGGGGGCAGCCCAACAGTCTGCTGTGTAGTTTAAATATTGTAAAGATAGGACTTAGAAAGGGACTTTTTCCCAGGAAGAACTTGTAAACCATTTTCTTGTAAGAGGAACTATTTCGTTTTACAATCAAAACTGCAACTTTTGCTTGTTGGAGAAAGCGCCATTGTGGAATGTAACGATTGGATTAAATGAACAATGTTGAAGAGGAACTATTTCATTTTCAGTTGTGTTCCATTAACTGTGAGAGCATTCTAATTGCTTGAACCTATGTTCTTGTTTGAGTGCTTTTTTCAGTCCATTTTATAATGTTCTTCCACTATGAGTAATGGGATGTTTTAATTGTTGATGAGCTATCTTGTCATGTATACTTTAATTCTGTTTATATGTTTGGCTAAAAGAACAACTATCTGTGATTTGTCATGACACCTGAACAGTAATGCATTACTCATAAATGATAATCTTACCCGCTAGTGATAGGTTAGTTGGTTTTAATTTCTTGCTGTCTACATGATTTTGATGCTTGTGAGCCTAAGATGAGAGGTAAGAGCCTGTGCATCACATTGTGACAGCTCCCTGCATCTTTATCATCCTGCATTGTTAATTAGGCACTTGCATTTCATACATTAAGTCAAAAAATACAAATAAAACTCGGTGGATCGGGCCGTAACCGGTAAACCTTTGTTTTGTTACTTGATCTACGGTAGCCGGAACGTAAACCGGATGGATTCCCTATACCAAATAGTCAACGGGCTAGTTGGGAAAGTTGATTGGGGAGAATCCCTTACTGTTGTCGCCTGTGAATTTCTGGGCCTCAATAGTTTTGGCGCTAGAAGGAGGGCCACCAGTGCATGGCTGGCCGAGGAAACCCATTTTCCCGAGAATTTTCCACCGGTGACAGTTCTGAAAGCAGTGAAATTTACAGAGAACATCTTTATTCTCTTGGCAACGAAGTTGTAAATGAACTAAGAAGACACACCCAGGAATATGTAAAGAAGATTGGAGGATTGCCAATTATCCCTGAATTGCCCAAAAGAGAATATAAAAAGAAATATCGTCCTATAGTAGAAGACTCAGTGATGGTTGGAGACTGGGAAGAACTTGTAGAAACAGCCTTACAAGAAGTTGTACTACCTTTGAATCAAGAAGGCCCAGAGACCCCTCACAGTTCTCCTGCTCATAGACCTGTTGGTTCACCTCCTCACTCTCCGCCCCTACTTATGGCAGGCATTAATGCCAACCAACCTCCTCCTAATCCACCAAATCCACCACCTTCCTGGAGAGCCAGATCACCTTTGAACTTGACCCCTCTGCTGCATGATTTGCCTCAATCCTTTGAAAAGTTGCTGCCCAAGTTTGACCCTAATGAGAATATACTGGTATATGATCACCTGCAGAGTTTTTACTTGGCAATAGAAGGATTGAGGGCTAGGGAGCATGAAGATGTACTTTGCAGACTATTCCCGCATACCCTTAAAGGAGCTGCGGCCTCATGGTATTTTGGGTTGCCCGCTAACTCTATCCCTGATTGGAATACCTTCGAGAGAATTTTCAAAAGTAAGTATGCAGTTCAAAAAAATCATGCAGCTCTCATGAAAGGACTATGTGCCTTGAAGAAATAAAGGAAGGAGAAGCTACATAGTTTTACTCAAATATTTGCAGCATACCTTAAGAATTTTTCTGACACTGACAAACCTTCAGACAAGGTCCTGATCGAATATTATACATCAGCCTTAGGCCCCGATCTGGCCATGTTTTCCAAAGGTAGGGCCAAGCCTACTTTGGCAGAAACCTATGAAGAGGCAGAAGTAGTGGAGGCTGAAAGAGAAAGTGTTGAATATTATCCCGAACAGTCAGGAGAGAAAGGTGCGGGAAGGAAATCCTTATTGTTTTCCAAACCTAAGGAGGAGAAATCACCATATTATGAAAGTATGGTGAAAATGATGCAAAATCTTTCCAACAAAATCATAGACTTGGAGAAAGAAAAAGAAGCACAAAAGTTCTATATGCCCTATTACAAGAAAAGAGAGGACAACAATCAGTCTCAACCTCCTCCGCAGAATACAACATCTATGAATTTGATAGAGATAGGGATGGAAATTTTTTGTACCTTCCACCAACAACCCCACTTTGAAAAGAATTGTCCGCAATGGATAAATTCAATGACGTTGGTCATGAATAAGATGTTGGATTCTAGATTAACAGAAGAGGGAGAGGAGGAAAGTAAAGAGAATTATGCTTCTAATTCTACTAAAGAACAGGAAGAGGAAACTATGGCTTTGTGGAATTCTGTTTCCTTATTTGATGCTAAAGAGGAAAAGACTTAGGGGTACAAGGACGTCATGGAGACAAACGTAGAAACAAGGAGCAAAGGGACGTTTAAAGATGACAGTCTTATACTCCCAAAGATTAGGAGGCTGCAGAGAAATGTTAAAAAGAAATTTCAAAATAAACTCTCAGCTGATAAAATTCCAGAATTTACTATTACCAGCCAAGAACCTAAGCAAAATGATACAACGGCCAAGCCAGATGAAGATAAGGTGAATGCCTACAAACCTCATCACATTGAACAGCAGATGGATTATGACATCATGGAGGATTTAAAGAAGATAAAAGCGAATGTCCCACTATTTGAAATGTGCAAAGTGCCTCAGCAGAAAGAAAGATTATTGAAAGCACTTGAAGAATCGGATGAGAAGCTTCCTATTGACAATCAGACCAAAGAGGAAGAAGAAATCGGAGAAACCAACATTGGAGGTAAGTCCAAAAGTAAACATCCACCTTTCCTCCTCACGTTTGAGATTTTTAATCACAATGTACACAATTGCTTGGTAGACTCAGGCGCGATTGTTAATGTCATGCCGATATCAGTTTGTAAAAAGATCAATGGGAAGCCTAAGCCTTCCATGTGGAGAGTTGTTCAGTTGGACAGGACGGATGTAAAGGTAATTGGGGAGATGGAAGATGTCCTAATCCATCTGGCATCAAATAATAAAGTATGCCAGGTCGTTAATATCATGGTGGCTGGCATACCAGACGCATACGATCTCGTCCTGAGTAGAGATTGGTCGGCCAAACTAAATGGATATTTTGCCTCGGATTGGTCGCATCTGTGGCTGCCATACAAAGGAAGTCCGAACCAAATTAAGATTTGAAGAGAACCTCACATGAAATACAATGTCACTCAATTGGAGGGAAAAAATGAACCAGTGGATTCTGTCTTGGGAAACTATTTTATTGAGTTGGAACCTGGAAATTACCAAGCAAAAGAAGCCAGCAACATTTCAGACACCCATCCTTATCTCCTTCGATTTTCGCAGGCTGATGAAATTGATTGTAAAATAGTAGATTTAGCTGTAGGAATAGATTCACATTCAGTAGTTAGTGATTTTTGGACTCTGCTTTTTGATGCCTCTAAGACATTAGAAGGGTCAGGGGCCGGCTGTGTCCTGATTGACCCTCAGAAGAATAAACACTTTCTTGCGTGTAGGTTAGAATTTGAATGTACGAATAATACGGCTGAGTATGAAGCACTGGTCCAGGGCTTAAAGAAAGCGATTGAATTAAAGGTAAGTAATTTAAAAGTATTTGGGGATTCAGAAATAATTGTAAAACAAATTAGAAATAAAAAACATTTTGTTTCTCCTCACTTAAAGGCTTACCAAAATGAGGTATGGGACCTACTGAAATGTTTTAATGCATTCAATATTATTTCAATTCCAAGACTAAAAAATGCAGCAGCTGACTTGTTAATCACATCGGGCGCTAGACTTGTACCCACTAATAATTGATGTACTGTTGAATTGCTTTTCAGGCCTTGAGTACCTGATATGATCACCAACCTATGAGTGTTCGATGATGACCAGAAAATTATAGAATGTTTAACGAATGACGAGGTATTCAAGGGAGCGATTATAGATGATGAAGAACATCAGGCCGAGATGAAGTATGACAATTTCATCCCTAAAGGGGTCAGAACACTAGAAAAGATGTTTGATTTAAATGAGAAATTCAGAAGACCAGCCAACATGAAGACCCACAACTCTTCTCTACAGTTCGAGCTGATTAATTTAGGGACTGAGATGAATCCTAAATTTGTGAATCTCGGCAAATGTTTTTCACCAACAGAAAGGGATAAGTTCGTCAGTCTATTTAAACAATATAAATATGTTTTCTCCTAGACGTACGAAGATCTGAAAACATACGACACTAGCATTATCAAGCATGTCATCCCCATCAAATCCGGTGTCAATCCATATCGACAACCTTTAAGAAAAATGCATCCAAATCTAGAACCGCTGATTCAGAGTGAAGTGAAGAAATTATTGGATGCTAGAATCATATTTAAAGTCAGACACTTTGAGTGGGTATCAAATCTGGTACCAGTCAGGAAAAAATCTGGCGAAATCAGATTATGCATTGATTTCAGAAACCTGAACCAAGCTTCTGATAAAGATAATTACCCGGTGCCACCCATGGAGAAATTGCTCCAAATGGTCTCGGGTTCTGAACTATTTTCATTATTGGACGGTTTCTCTGGCTACAGTCAAGTATTAGTAGCTGAGGAAGACAGGTTGAAGACAACGTTCAGGACCAAATGGGGAACGTTTGCCTATAGAAGGATTCCCTTTGGGCTTATAAATGCGGGAGCAACGTTTCAGAGAGATATGGACATAGATTTCTATGGATTGATCGGCCGCAGCATTGTAGTGTACCTTGACGATATTACGATATTCTCGAAGAAGAGAGAAGAACACGCATTCCACTTAAGGCAGATTTTTGAATGCTGTCGAAAGTATGGCATCTCACTCAATCCTAAGAAGTGCGTGTTCGCTGTCACAGAGGGCAAGTTGCTGGGTCACATAGTGTCAAAACAAGGGATCTCCATTGATCCAGAAAGAATCAAGGCTATTGAACAAATCCCCTTGCCACACAATAAAAAAGGGATGCAATCATTCATGGGAACCATAAATTTCATACGAAGATTTGTGCCTGATTTCGCTCAGACTGTCAAACCACTGCAGCAGATGGTAAAGCAAAATGAAGAATTCAAATGGACAGAGATTGAGAAGAACGCCTTCAGCAAAATCAAAACTGCTGTTGCACACGCACCCTCCCTGAAAATCCCAGACTTTAATAAAGACTTTATACTGTATACCTTTGCGTCCGATGATTTGCTAGCAGCTGTGCTTACGCAAAAGGAAGATGGGGGGGGGGTGATTTCCCAATATCCTTTATAAGCACTCTTCTACAAGGGGCCGAATTAAATTACCCGACCATCGATAAATAGGCTTACACAGTATTCAAGGCCATGAAGCAATTCAGGCCTTATATTTTAAAGAATCTAACCAAAGTAATCGTCCCCTACCCAGCTGTGAGATCCCTTCTTGTACAGAAAGAGTTAGGAGAAAGAAGGGGCAACTGGGTAACAGCCCTTCAAGAGTACGACCTTGAATTCAAGCCAGCCTCTATAGTTAAAGGACAAGGGTTGTGCAAATTAATGACTAGAAATCAAAAAAATGAAGAGCACGCCTGGGAGGATGAAGCCGAATTACATTTAATGGATGTATGTCCTTTGTTTACAGCTCCCGAGTCTTGGTATAGAGACCTTGTACATTACCTACAGGCAGGGATGTTATCGGAACATTGGAACTCTAAACAAAGAAGAGCGCTACATCTTAAATCAGCTTCCTATCAAATTAGTGATGGAGTATTATTCAGAAAAAATTATGACGGAGTTCTTCTCAGATGTTTAGAGAAAGAAGATGCGAAGAAAGTAATGTTAGAATTGCATGACAGCCCAGCTGGGGGACATTATTCAGGGGATACTACAGCACACAAAATCCTTAGAGCTGGTTACTACTAGCCTACGCTCTTCAAAGATGCACACACACATGTCAGGAAGTGTGATATCTGCCAAAGGTGTAGTGGGATACTACCTAGAGCAGTAGCACCCCTAAATCCTGTAATGATCATGGAGCCATTCGAGCAATGGGGGTTGGACATCATTGGAGAAATAAAACCAAATTCCTCACTACAACACAAGTACATTCTGACCGCGATGGATTATTTCACTCGCTCCGTCGAAGCAGTACCGCTACGCAAAATAAATCAAGACGAAGTCATCAGCTTTCTGCAAGACTACATCATGACCAGGTTTGGAGTTCCAGTTTTGTTAGTTTTTGATAATGCCACATATTTTTTATCAATTAAATTAACTGCTTTTGCTCATGACAAAGGGATAAAATTGCATTATTCTGCTAATTACTATCCACAAGGAAATGGCCTGGATGAATCCACTAATAAAAATCTGATTAGAATTCTAAAGAAGACTGTAATAGAAAACCAAAGGAGTTGGCACTCAGCCCTACCAAATGCCCTTTGGGCTGATAGAGTCACCCCCAAGTCTGCTATAGGAATGTCACTCTATACCCTTGTGTACAGTAAAGAAGCCATTCTCCCCCCCAATATCATGCTACCATCTTCCATATTGGCTCAAGAGTCCACAGGGTCGGATGCCAAAATTTTACAGATGAGGATATGCAATCTTCTGAAAGCAGAGGAGGCTAGATCTAAAGCTAGAGAATGCTTTAAGCAACAACGGGAGGTAATAAAGAGGTGGTTTTACAAACATAAAGCTGGAACAAAGGACTTTGAGGTGGGAGATCTAGTTCTCAAATGGGATCACCCCCATGATGAGAAAGGGAAGCATACTAAATTCCAGCAGTTATGGGTAGGCCCTTTTCAGGTCGCAGCGAAGCTTGGTTGTTCTACATATAAGTTGCAATATTTACAGGGTTGGGAAGAGAACTTGCCAGTAAATGGTTTGGTTCTCAAGCCTTATTTTTCTTGAGAGTCTTTGAGTTCTTCTGTCTTGTATATAAATAAATTGTTTGACGGTCTCTTGAGTCATGCTTTTCAGTCTGTTTTAGTTTGAGTTTTCTTGGTTTCAATAAAGGGAACGGACCTGCGGTTGTATGGGGATATCAAAATATTTGGGAATGATAAACATGTTTGAGTATCAGATTGTGTATTGTTGTTTGAGCTTCTTCCAGTTTAGCAGTTTTCTCAAATAAATGCTATGTGCATTGAAGTCCTGCTTAACCCCTGTGAAATAAACCATCTTCAAAGAGTCCGGAATGCTATGTTGAGGCTCCATCCACTTCACACTTAAATGTTCTAAGGAGCGATGGTAGAAGACCCATGGAAAAGAGCAGGGTGAACAGTATATTAAATATAAATGATCCCATGCCATGAAACAAATGCTAAAAGGCAAATAAGAGTCAAAACTCCTATGAAAGCATTATACATCAAAGCAAATGATGAATAATAAGAATTAAAATTGTTGAAGTTCCTCTCCGTCCATGAGCTGAAGCTTGAAATAAACCACTCACACAAAAGGACACTATGGGATAGAGGAGCCTGAATTAAAATTCAGAAATAAAGGCATGTAGGAGGATTCATATGAAAAGGGACAAAATTCCAAGAGCACAAAAAAGTGCCAAAGTGGCATGGGAATGCGGAGAAAATGAATATTCTTGTTTACCATATGCTACAATCTTGTGGTGTCCGAGCTGTCAGCTACCTGAAGACAAAATTAATAATGAAACTCATCTTTCGACCTCAACAGAGTTATCTGGACTTGAAAATCTTGGTTTCCACTCTCCCAAATTGGACTATCATCAATGATTAAGGGTACACACTTCTGTCATTTGAGAAATCCATATGGCTGGAAGAATTCAATAGATACATTTGTTGCTAAATAGTCTGTCACTCAAGGAATAATCGCCCAGAGATCTAGGTTCACCAGGTAATCGCCAATTGTTGCAGCTGCAATTATTCTCGCCAAATTTCTTAAATTTTGGGCCCCTCCTCATCATTTAGAGTTTCTTTGAGTCCGTTTGATCCATGAATGATTGGTCTTGCTTTAACTTTGGTTCATTCTAAAGATTATTTTATTGCCCATTTTCAAAGGATGCTTGTGTTAAGACTTTGTTGTGAGTCACAAAATTGATGTTGGATTGCTAGCCAGAGTCTCATCAGATCAGTGTCCCTTTGAACAAATCATTGCCTCTAAGGTGAATCAGTTAACCATTGTCGTTATTGAGTTTTCAGAAATTTAAGTTTTCTTGTGGTCGGGCATCTATTTATGTTGGATCGGAAGCTGTAATCTTTTTCCCGTCCGCCGTTGCGGCTCCCAAAGCGGTTTAGCATCCGAAGCGCAAAGTGCTCCGATTTCCGATTGGGATTTTTCCCACCTGAAAGTCACGTGTCTTAGTCTTCTCTTTTCCACCGTTGCGGCCAGGAAAGTAGTTTATCCTCCGATGTCCAAAACCTTCTGACTTTCGAATGAGAGCCTTCCTGCTCGCGTTGCTCCTGATTTTTAGTATGTTTCCTTTCCGCCGTTGTGGCTAGGAAAGTCTTTTGGCTTCTGAAGTGCAAATTCATCTGGCTTTCGACTGTGCATTGCGTGGCTCTAACCTTCTCTTTTCCATCATTGTGGCTCACAAAGTCTTTTGGCTTCCGAAGTGGAAAGTCGTCCAACTTCTGATTAAAGCCTCTCTCGCCTGGTTTTCGAGTGACTTTAGCCCTTGTCTTTTCCATCGTTGCGTCTAGGAGAACCTTTTCACATCCGATGTCCAAACCCTTTTGACTGCCGATTTAGAACTTTCCCACCGAAGGCTTGATCAAAACTCTTTCCCGATCCAGGGATGCACCTGACCATTTTCTTGTGGATCAGTCATTTCAGGTGGTTAATTTTAATGTTTAAAACACCATTCCAACAAATGATGCACAGTAATTGATTGCAGGTTGATCAAATCAAAACCGGTGGGAAGACGAAGCGAAGGAAAAGACAAAATCAAAAAGAACAAAACATAGATCTGAAAGATCCAGCAGTTACTCAACTAATCACGAACATATAAAGACAAAGTGACCTAAGGAATAAGTGGAAACGTTCAAGGGATTGGAAAGTTGCACGTTTGGGGGCAACCCAATAGTCTGCTGTGTAGTTTAAATATTGTAAAGATAGGACTTAGAAAGGGACTTTTTCCCAGGAAGAACTTGTAAACCATTTGCTTGTAAGAGGAACTATTTCGTTTTACAATCAAAACTGCAACTTTTTCCTGTTGGAGAAAGCGCCATTGTTGAATGTAACGATTGGATTAAATGAACAATGTTGAAGAGGAACTATTTCATTTTCAGCTGTGTTCCATTAACTGTGAGAGCATTCTAATTGCTTGAACCTATGTTCTTCTTTGAGTGCTTTTTTCAGTCCATTTATGATGTTCTTCCACTATGAGTAATGGGATGTTTTAATTATTGATGAGCTATCTTGTCATGTATACTTTACTTCTGTTTATATGTTTGGTTAAAAGAACAGCTATCTATGATTTTCCATGACACTTGAACAGTAATGCATTACTCATAAATGATAATCTTACTCGCTAGTGATAGGTTAGTTGGTTTTAATTTCTTGCTATCTAAATGATTCTGATGCTTGTGAGCCTAAGACGAGAGGTAAGAACCTGTGCATCACATTGTGACTGCTCCCTGCATATTTATCATCCTGCATTGTTGATTAGGAACTTGCATTTCATACATTAAGTCAAAAAATACAAAAAAACTCGGTGGATCGGGCCATAACTGGTAAACCTTTGTTTTGTTACTTGATCTACGGTAGCCGGACCGCAAACCGGACGGATTCCCTATACCAAACAGTCAACGGGCTATTTGGGAACATTGATTGGGGATAATGACTTACTGTTGTCGCTTGGGATTTTTTGGGCCTCAACAGGATCCCTATTTGAGATTATAACTTTCGATATTCTATGCAGTCAAAAAATCTGTTTTAGAAAAATATCAACTATGTTTGCAGCTTTATACGTGGTTTTAACAGGTATAAAATGAGTTGCTTTACTTAATTTATCGACCATTACGATGATAGAATCATTTAAATTCTGATTTTTAGGCAGTCCAGTAATAAAATCGAGACTAATTATCTCCCATTTGTAGCTAGGAATGGGTAATGGATGAAGTAATCCAGCTGGGTGTTAGTGTTGAGTTTTCACCTGCTGACATTCAAAACATCTAGCGATATACTCTGCTAATTCAGTCTTCATATTTGGCCAAAAATATTCTTTTCTTAACATAGTTATAGTATTTTGATAGCCTGGATGACCTGAGTATGGGGTTTTATGGATTTCATCCAAAATTAACAACTTAACTTCAGGTACATTAGGTACATACATTCTGTCTTTATATAGTAAAAATTCTTTTGCATTCAAACTGTACCATTTACTTAAGATTTTTGTTGAATTTTCTTTTGCTTTAGCTTGTAAGTTTTGGTAAATTTCATCTTGTTCTATCCCTGCTTTAAACTGTTCATCCATATCTGTTGTATAGGTGCTCATAATTGCTGTGAAATTCATCCTTGCATTTCTACTTAATGCATCAGCAACTTTATTTTCTTTACCCTTAATGTGCTGAATTTCGAAGTCATACTCACTTAGAAAAGCTAGCCACCTACCTTTTCTAGTATTTAGATTAGGCTGATCTATCAAATATTTTAGTCCTTTATTATCAGTCATTAAAATAAATTTTCTTCCAATTACGTGATGTTGCCACATCTTTAGAGCATGTATAACAACAACTAATTCCAGATCATAAGTTGCATAATTCTTTTCATGAATTTTTAATTTCCTAGACTCATACGCAATAACATGCCCTTCTTGAGTTAGAACACCGCCTAAACCATCATTGCAGGCATCAATGTACACCACAAATTGTTTATTTGGATAAACTATTCTTAAAATAGGTGTGTTGGTTAATAAAGTTTTTAACTTTTTAAAGCTTTCCTCACATTTCTGGTTCCAATCAATTTTTTTTCCTTTCTTCTGCAAAGAATTTATCGGATTCATGATTCTCGAAAAAACTTCAATGAACCTCTGGTAATAACCGGTAATTCCCATGAAGGATCGAACATCAGTTACATCCTTAGGAACCGACCAATCTTCGATCGCCTTTATCTTTTCAGGATCCACTGAAATCCCTTCCTTAGTCACCACATGACCTAAGTACTGAATCTTATCTTTGAATAAATCACATTTACTAAACTTTTTCAAGATTTTATGATCTCGTAACTTTTCCAAAACATTTTTTAAATCTTCTTTATGTTCTTCTTCAGTTTTGAATAGATTAATAAATCGTCAATAAACACGACTACAAACTTATCTAGATACTTATATATAATGGTGTTCATTAAACACATAAAAACAGCTGGGGCATTAGTAAGTCTGAATGGCATGACGACAAACTTGTAATGGCCATATCGAGTTCTAAAATCTGTTTTAAATATGTCTTCATCTTTAATCCTAACTTGATGATATCCAAAACTTAAATCAATTTTCAAAAACAACGTGGCTCCACGTAGTTGATCAAACAAATCTTCTATGCAAGGCAACAGGTATCTATTTTTGATAGTCATCTTATTCAACTTACGGTAATCTATGCAAAGTCGCATGGTTTTGTCCTTTTTCTTAACGAAGATGACAAGTGCCCCCAAGGAGACACACTAGGTCGAATATACTTTTTATCAATAAGTTATTTTAATTGTGACTTTAATTCGTTAAGTTCAAGTATGTTGATTCGATAAGGGGCCTTTGAGCTAGGTACTGCACCAGGTACCAGCTCAATGGAAAAATCATGGGTAAAATCCAGTTCTCTTTTTGGAGGTAGTGCCATAATTTCTTTCAGAAATACATCAACATATTCTCTTAAGACTGGTATGTCTTCCAATTTTAATTTATTTGTCTTATTTAAATTTTCCTCATTAGTTATTGTTACTGCATAAGCTTTACAACCCTTCCTAATAGTTCTCTTAAGCTGCAAAGCAGAAATATACCTTATGGTGGTTTTTCTAGGGATTCCTTTTACACTTACTGGTTTTCCATCACTGTTTATACACGTAAAAGTTTTATCATAACAATTTAAAATTACCCTATGTTTTTCTAACCAATCCATACCAATGAGTAATTCATAAGAACCAAGAGGTAATACATTAACCTTTACAACAGTTTCAAATTGATTCGTAACTACTGCACATTCTTTTACAAAACAAGTTACCTTCCTTTTAGCACCAGTGGCTAACTGAACTAATCAAGAATTTTCAAATTTTTCAATAGGAAAATTACATTTTTCTACCATTTTAGTTGAAATATAACTGAGACTAGCTCATGGATCAATTAAAATAGTTATAGGGGTTTGGTTTATCATACCTTCTACTTCCACCATGGAAGTTTGATATTCTACTTGTCCATTCTCCAAGGCTACATTGATTTTGGGCATAGTCCTCGCTAATTCTCCAACAGTCATCTCCTCCTGTATGGTATGAATATTACTAACAATCTTTTTCCGATTAGGATAGACTAAAGCATAATGCGGGCCATTAAACTCCCAACACTTTATAGGTTCTTTGTGTTCAAATTTCTTGGTGTAATTACCATGGTTATTAGTAAATTATTTACCCTTGGAATTATTCTGATTTCTTGGTGAATTATTCTTATTCCCTTGGAAATTCTTGTTAGGAAAATTTATGGCCTTATTGTTCTTAGAATTTTTATTGGACACAATTTCTTTCTTCTTTTGATCATACTGGTTATTATTCTTCTTGGCCTTCCAGTTGGCCATGCTTTCCTTCTTCCGATTCTATTCATAACAGAAGTTGGCTTTCCTCATAGCTTCTTCCAAAGTCTTTGGATTGTCATACTCAATCCTGTCCTTAATATGATAAGGTAGACAGCTGCAGAATCGTTGTATGTTTGGTTTTTCATCTACAAGGTATGGCACATACCTAAGCAGACTTAAAAAATTGTTGTTTAGATCTTTCATAGTCATTGATCCTAATTTAAGCTCATAGAATGCTTTTGCTCTCTCCTCATAATACTGCTAAGAAAAAATTTCTTTTTAAAGTACCTCTTGAAGGTACTCCAATTTATGTTCTTTTCTTTTATTCCCTTCACTCTCTTTAGGTCCTGCCACCAAATATCAGCCTTTACTGAGAGATTGTAGATAGCCATTCTAGCCTTTAATTGGTTAGAATAGCTATAAATCTAGAAGTACTTATTCATCCCAGATAACTAGGATTTCGCTTCCTCCCCCTTCTCAATATCTCCATTGAATGCTGGTGGTTTTATCTTTTTGAATTCCCCAGAACTTTCCTCATAGGGTTTATAATTTCTCTTTTTAGTATAATGGTTATCATCACTACTATCACTAGTGGAATGAAAATTACGTTGGTCACCAAACACCTCTGAAGATGAGCCGCTTTCATTTTTAGTCTGTTTAATATTTTTATATTTTTGTTGATGACTTGTATCTTTTGATTCAGTTCTTTTACCCCTACCTTTAGTTTGAAACCTTTCTATTACGATCCAATTCATCTCCTCTTGAGCCCTCAGAATTCTTTCATTCTCTCGTTTAACAGATTCCATTTCATATTTTAAGTCTTTCACGGTTTGTAACAATTCTGATGAATTGGTGGTTAGATATTCTTGTATAAGGTATCTTGGTAAGTTTTTTGGTTCAGTAAATAGAGATTCTTGTTCCGCATATTCCTCCAGGCTTTCCATACCTGTTGTTAAACTTCAGAAACAATTTCTCTGTTGAATAACATTTACAAGAAAAATACATCAGCAAAATAATTCAAAATCATTGTTTCATAAAAACTAGTTGGGATTCATCAAGGCCTAGTGTTTGAACCTTGTGCTCTGATACCACATGTCAAAACCCCAAATTTTCAAAAAAATAAAAAAATTTGATGTAACATAAACTGTTTATAGTCACAGTTAGATAATTGCAAACATCTAGTAGAAATAATGAAACAGATAACAAAAGTAACCATTAACTTAAACACATATAGATCAATACTATTTTAATTTCAATATGTGATGTAAATAATCTACATTCAGTTATTTTTAGTTGTACTAATAGTTTGATTTGTCAAGTAGGTGAGAAGTTACTTTCTACCTGGGGCTTACTTAGCGATTGCTAACTTACTTGGAATTCTGGGTCTTACAGGCTTGACAGGTAAATTTTGAACCAGTAAGAGTTAATCCAGATATACTTCTTTTAGCATAATATACTACTAGAGTAAAAGTTTGCTTAGTAGAATTCAAGGTACTACAAGGTAAAGTACCTTCTCCTTATTTATGTTGCAACTATATCAGTATTTAAATGCATGTCGTTATGATCAATATCTTTACACTATTGATTGTTTATTATAAGAATGACTACTACTTAGATTAAACTTCTTTCTATCATTACTCTAATCTATTTCTAGTCTTTAGTAGAGCTCAAGATTTAGCATATCAGTACTCTTACTAAAATTAAAGGTTATTGCTGTTACTATTTATAAAATTACAACACTGCTTATAAGTAATGAACAGACCTAAGGCTTTCCAAGAAGCAAACTTATACAGAGCTCTTAGCTTCACCTTTTATTTAGCTTCAGTAGAGGAAGTTTAACAGATTATAATTGCATTATATTTATAAGTGATCCTTTGCATGAATAACGTCAAGTTGTGACTTATACTTTCCCGCTTTCTTAATGACCAAATAATGCGACGAACTTTACATTATCCTACTATTTAATTTATAAGTAAAGGTGATGCAATAAATTCCTAGATAGTTTACTATCTTAAACTCCCAAGTCCAACCTATCCTTGGTTTGATTCATCTTAGAGCTTGGTATCTCATGAAGACTAAAGATCATGTACTTATAAGAAATTTATCTTACTCCTAGTAGTATAGGCCACATTAAAGAGTAAGAGCTATTCTAGTGTATATATGTTATTTATTTCTATATACACCTTATTGATTTATACCTAGTTCTAACACCTTAAACATTCATAGTTCATGGTTATATAAAGGGTCAATAGAGGCATTAACAATCCTGCTCAAAACTTCTATTATACTATCAATCTTTTCTTAAAATTTTGATTAAGAAAGATTATAAGATCTTTATGAAACAAGGGATTCGATTCCATACACAATTTGGTTCTTTACCAAAGAAGATTTCAAGGTTTATAATATAATGTTTATCAATACTACCAAAAACCTTGTTAATTAACATGGCTCGACTTCATAGTTTATCATTTGAAATTATGCGTTATTGACTTTGTATATTACCTTGTTATTATAGTCATTATTTAAATCATTGTAAATAATTTGTTGTCCCGACAATGCTGTGACAACTCTATCATTCAACCCATTGTGGATGGAAATATTTGGTGGGCACGTGGAATGTTTACCACCGTGCAATACATAACTTAAAAAGCTCACGAACCAACCCTAGCTCTCATTCTTATCGAGGGTTTTTGGTCTAGCTCTATCTGGTTCGTTGCGGCCATGAGGGATACTTTGTCTCATTTCCAACTCCTTTGTCTGTGTAAAGAGAAGTGTTGCCACACTATTGTGAGAATGGAGAGTCATATAGTTTGCATTTGATTTCTTTCTGCAGTCATTGCATTGTTGTGTGTGTAGTGGTGCTCTATTAGTAGTTGTAGTGTCAATTTCTTTTGTGGCCTTTGCCCAGGCTTACTCCTGCTTTCGTTGTCAATGTAGTATGTATCATGAACCGATCACTTTTGTCACTTGTAGACACGAGGGTTTTGGGTTGTTTCTTGTGCTGGTTTGTTCCTTCATAGCTTCGGATTCCTTCACTTCCAGGTAAGAAATTTGACTTACAAATTATACAAATTATAGTTACAACCCTTTTCTTTTATATTTAAGTTATATGTTTCTAACTAAACCCTTATAGGTTTTTCTTGTAGGATTGCAGTTCGAACAGACTTGGAAAGAATCCACCAAATTAGGATTTCCAACAAAACCTACAGGTAAGCCCCGGTTACAATGTGGCTCCTCCCTGCTTGTATAGATTAGAGGAAAAGGGGTTTCAGTTGGAGATGCAAAACGACCTCGGTTCCTTCAATGTTTTTAATTGTTTAGCTGAGTTGTTAATACGTATTGTGGTTATAAGCCCTTGATTGTAGCAGGGTTGCTCCGGCCATAATGCCGTGACTTGTATCACCTTTTTCTTGTCTTATAAAAGATATGCAGCGAATGTGGTTTAATACTTGACTGTTAGTTTGTTTCAACCCATGCCACAATGCTGGGTACACCGGCCATGAGATGGGTGTTGTAAATTTGTTATCTTTGTAAGCCTTTCGACCTGACAGAGTAATATACTTGGTTTAAAGGTTTCTTTTTAGCATTGAGCTCTGTCTCAAATATGAGATGGTTTTTTAAAAGGATTTTAATACATTAGAGCTTTGTCTCGTTTATGCATCAGTTATAGAACCTGTAGGTTAAGACTTGTGTAATTTTGGGTCTTCCCTTCCTCGACTGTGAATAATAGTAATTATTTGATTTAATATTTTTCTTGTAATTAAATAAAAATAATGTGAGGACTCACAGTTTAGTCGTAATGTAAATTTTAAATGATTAAGCTTTCCAATTAGGATAGATTATTAGGGTTTACTATAAAACGACCCTTAGATTAATATAACCTTTAATCTATCAGTGGTAATGGTTTCGATTTACCTATTTTCATTGTTACAATAATTTGATATTGTTTATCGGGTATTAAGTATTTTCTTTTCTTTTTAAATAAAGCGTTATATAAATGTTGGAAGTTCTCAGCTTATTTCTATTTACTGTTGATATTTAAATTCCTATTTGTTTATTGCTCTGTTAGTTAGTAAAGTTGCATACTATTTTAATTATTAAAACAATGACTATGTATCCTTGATTACCTTCTTTATTTATAATAGCTAAGTAATTAGTTAGGGTTTCATCCCTACAGTTTTATCTTTACACGTATAAACCTATCTAATAGTTATAAGATAGTTTCTTTGTAATGAATATTAGTTATATACTAGTTACATTTATAATTTCATTGCTTTTCTTCGATAAAGTGTCTAGTGAAAAATTGCTCAGAGTTTTAGCAATGAATAAGCATAATTTATGTAACTCAGTTTACTCTTTTTATTCTAAGTACTTTTAAATTTAACCCTAGTTGTTTATAGTAATTACTAGTTCTATATTAAATTGATATTGTTAGAAAATAAACTATAAGATTAATAGCTTATCTCTTTACTTAACTGAATATAACATTGTAACCCTACTCTAATTTTTCTACTGTGTTTCATTCAGTTACTAAGTGAAAACAGAAGTATAAAAACCTATCTTAATAGTGTTTAACCTCCATAATATCTTGACTTGAATAAAGTTACTCCACTGTCTGTAAATACACAATCGTATGTACTAAGATATTATTTTATTGCTTATTCATTCTACCTGTACTAAATTTCTGCTATTTCTTTTCGAATATGTTTACATAAATAAACTTGTTAGAATAATAAACATAGATAACCAGATCACTGTTCTTTTTTTTAATAATAACCTACCTATTGAAATAAATTACTCTACTAACTACGGAATGCAGAACCATATCTATTACATTTAGTCTCTTAACAATTTCTTTCATCTACTTTAAATACTCTATCTGTGCTAGAGTATAGCCTTGTCCTTCCAGGTGTGGAAAAACACATACTAGAATTATTTTCCATTTTAATAATTTACACACTGAATATTTAACATTCATTTAACAGTCAAATTCTTATTTATCTATCTAACATAGTAAAAAAAAATAATATAGAACCTGATTAGGATAGACAACAACGGCGTTAGGAGGCTGTTCCTCCCTACGAAACTCCTGGAAAGCGCTCAAACAACGCTTCCTTAGGACCCCCGAGCCTGTTCCTGGTATTCTTGGCTGAGAACTAGTGGAGCATGCAAACAGTAGACTGATCCAATAACTCAGTAAAACACCCTTGCACTTAGCAGTAAGATCTTTCAGCCTGAAAGCTACACTAGATCACTCAGCAGTTATCCCCTCAAACCCTTTCCACAATTCCCTTCGATTTAATTTCTCTAAAATGCATTCACCTGAATGATCACTTCTCTAGAATGAGTAGCCTCAACTCTCTTCAATGGGAATTTTTATAAAGATTTCCTATTTCTTTTGGGTCAGTTGTCATTAATTGAGACAACTACTCTAATTCCACTTTCTTGGGGAATCATGACCCCAAATGTAGGGAGGTTGCCACCTGCAATAGTTGGAAGTGGTTTAAGGATGCTGCCACATGTCTATTTTCTCTCCACCTATTCTTCTCCATCAATTTGACCAGTAAACACTCTTTTAACAGCTCTCCTAAGCTATTGTCTCCTCCTTTATTTATTTATAATTAAAATATTAGGAATTACATTAAACATCCTTGACTCTGGTGAGTCATCAATTACAACTTACCATAAAATTTATCACATTGTTCTCAAATAATAACAGATAATATAACATTATTTTGCAAAATTGGGGCATGTGACAATCTTACTAGATCCCGAAGGAAAAATGGAAAAAACTTTTGCTTGGGGATTATGTCACAAGACGAATAACGAAGCTGAATGGATGTCTCTCTTGCAGGGGTTAGAACATTTAGGCATGACAACTACTTCCAAGATAGCAGTCTTTGGAGACTTGAGGCAAGCCATATACAAAATGATTAATGGATACTCCTTAAGATCCATCAAGTGCAGAAAGCTATATGACAGAATCACTCCCCTCCTCTCGAATAAAATTGACTTTTTCCATATTGTCTGATCAAATAATTCTCTCGCAAACGCTCTGGTTAATTCAGGGGCCTTCCTTCCCCAAGGTCATATTTGCTTCAATGACCTAAAAATAGGCTTCAAACCCATTCCCTAATGTTTCAAATGTTTAACCCCCTCTTAAGAATTCTCCCTATCCTAAGTTTCATCATGTTAAACACTATGGATTATGGTTTATTCTCCGTTTCTTTCCATGGTGACGTATGGCCTCCACCCACCTCCACCCCTTCCACGCACCCTCTTGCTTTAATGCACCATGCTATCAAGAATAATTGCCCATTCAGAAGGCATGCTTCAAGTATTATCCCACTGTGTACCATGGCTTCATCTCGAAGCTTCTACCCTTCCACTCCTTTTGATAGCCACAACCTCATTCATTATCAAGTTGTTTGTTTGGAAGGAGCTCTGCTTGCTGTTATTTCTAGATTTGATGAAGGCTTTGATTAGGGGATCCCATGGGAGATCTCGCCTCTGATAAGGAGATTCGTTAAGGAGAGACTTTTGCTTGATGCATTCCTGAACTGTCTTTACTCATCCTGCAATGTTGTTAGTCTGTCATGGCGCTCAACCTAAGGCCCTATGGTCCGTGAAATTCTCTCCAGACAACCACATTTTGAAGGTAATACCTTGAATCTTGGTTGCTATTGCTCTGGTACCTTGACTTTTGGTTGCTATTGCTTTGGATGGAAGGAAGGCACGATAGGAATGATCTGTTGTTGAAGTAGAAAGGATTGTGACACCTTGCAATGAGAAATTGTTATTCTTAGTTCTGTTTACAACAATTTTCCCTCCAAAGATAGCATCTTTTGCAATGGGCAGGCTTTCGATATCTGAGGTTATTTTAAGTTTTTTCTTAATAGGTTTTCAAGCTTAAATATTGCTAGTTACAGTTTCGGTCAAGAATGGGGAATGGACCACACAGTAGATAATCCAGGTCTCATAGACTTGAAGGAAAAATTTTGGCGTTTATATGAAATGGTGGTTATAGGAATCATGGACAACAAGGAGACAACCAAAGAGGTAAAAAATCTTGTTGATGTGGTTGGATATACATCTTACCAAATTAGAAATCATGATGCTAGGATAGATGATAATGTAATGAATTTGAAGGAAATCATCAGGAAAGTAGACCATATTCATGAGGATCTTCAGTGCCTCGTGCAAATGAATTAGGGCATCAAGGCAACCCTTAATGTGTCTGATAATAGTTTATGTTTTTTCTTACTACTTAACCAGCAGTACATTCGAGTATATACTACTTCTGTAATTAATCGTAATGTAAGAACACTATGTGACATTTTAAGGTTTAACCTCTGGCCTAGTTTGGTCTTCTTTTTCTTTGATCAACAAGACGTAGTGCCCCATTTTGTAGACTCTTTTATTGTTCGACTATATTATTATTTGAGGGCATTTTATCGCAAATGACCCGGTTAAATTTTGAATTATATGTTTTGATCATATTGATACATTTGGGTACTCCTGGATAAATGAAATTTTGTAATGCAACATTCTACTACCTTGTTGGACAGACTATTCCAATGTTAAAATATGTTATGGTTTCAGGGAATTTTGAGTACAAGTGGCCCGGTTTAATATGATGAATTAAAACGACTATTATATATGTATTGATTGTTGTGTCACAATGATTGCCTAGGAATGAATGGACATTGGTAGATAGATTATATAATGTGATATGATTGATCTTAAAATGTGTGAATGAAATATATGAACAATTTTCATTTCTTACGATGTATTGGTAGATGCTTTGACAAGTTTTCTAAGTGTGACAGGGACCCAACTGCGCAATGACACAAGGTGGTGTCAATGCCACATGAATTTCAGTTTGAGTATGAACAAGATATCAGGTGATACAATTTATTTTCATAATATTTTGATTAAATTGTGTAGTGCGATTAATGCACATGGTTTTCATGTGTGCAGGCACATGATCTTGGTTCCCAATCGATCCACAAAGGATGATGGGGTTGCACGGAAGAAAAGTACCCGTATGGCTAGCACATATTTTCCATGTGGCAGGTTGAAAAGCAAGAGAGGATTTTACCTGCAAGAGGCATGCTGCCGTGAGGGTAGGCCGCAGACTCGGTCACTCACGAGGATTAACTGAGGGGCGCGCAATGAGGTGTCGACCTTATTCCTCAGTAGCCATGAGTATCTCTACCGCGTGGATTGGACCGAGTTAACGTGGTCTCAGCCATCGCACTAACTCCCCGCCACAGAAAGTGGGACATTTGAAGGGCATGAAGATGGTCATGGCACCCTTGATGTCGCCTGGAGAAACAAAAGAAACTATTAAACTACAAGGTTGTAAATATGTAATAACTAAAACTCATGACTTAGAAGTAAAGTAATGGAAAGTATAATCTTGGGAAATAAAAATTAAAAAAAAAACAATAAAAATAATAATAAAAATAAAAAGAAGATTCTAAATCTTAACACATTGCACACACACAAAAATAGCAAATCAAGCAAAAATCTAGGAATGAAATATAGAAACGGTTTAAGTATAGAAATCCTAAATTAAGCACATTGCATAAATGAATATGAAATTACATAAATGCATATCACAAAGATTCGTTGAAATAAAATAAAATAAAAGAATTCAAAATAAGAATAAATAAAAATAATAATGCAAAACGATATAAATAAAGAGGTAGGGTTTGAGTAAAGGGATGCTTTTTACGCTAATGTTGGACGGATGAGAGAATAGAGAAGCAGATGGTGGCTGTAGAGAGTTTGGATCGTGCTTGGGTACTTCTTCCTGCAACCCCATTCAGCTCGGGGGTCCTTGGGGAAGGAGAGTACCCATTGGAATGGTAGGGAGGTCAACCGATGGATCTCTGGTGATTGGGAACTGATCGACGTTCGTGGGAACCAGACAAGTTCGTGGTGCGGCAACCTCCGAAAGAACAAGCTGACACAAGAAACTCAGGTTTTTATGGATTGTTAGATCTGTGTTATATTTTATTATCAGATCTGGATCCAGAAATTGTTGTATTTCATTTTAGATCTGTACTTGTATTTTATTATAGATCCATATTTATATTTTAAGATCTGTATTTGTATTTTAATTAAGTCTGTAATTGCATGTTATTATAGATCCGGATTTACATTTTCGATCTGTATTTGTATCTTTATGAGATCTGGAATAAATTTCTATCTTTTACTGAATTGACAAAACCTAAACATTATAATAAGAATATCAAGAATTTATCTGATGATCGGAGCTCATTTCAATGGCCGAATTTTTTTGTCTGGTTTTATGTGAACAAGTTGGCCCCATTTCGTTTCATGCGGTATCAGTGTGCTTCTTATTCCGTCTTTTCTCATCTTGTCGATATACATTGATTCGTTCCCTTTATCCACATGCAATATCAGAGGAATATTGCTCTGCTCTCAATGTCTGAATATATTCCGAGTGCACCTGGAAATCTCTTATATCACTCTGATTGATAATCTCTATCTGCCTAATAATGATTTTACAATAATGCTTTTATATAGTGATCCTAATCGCTGTGTATGCATTATTTTCTTTATTTTTTTTATCTTTACGCTTTTTCTGTAAGTAAAGCGTTGAGATCTAAAACTTAGTATAGTTTTATGCTATTCATTCCTTTCCCCTTAAACTGTAATGAGTCCATGCATTCTTCCCTTAACTGCGATAGATTCCATAGCCTGCGATTGAGCTCATATAGACGGATTATGAGAATCGAACGCTGACCTCCTCTTCCACATTTGGGTATGCGAACCTATGTTTCTTGTTTTTGGGGGTTACATATCATTGGATCTGAAACAAATTCATAACCTGGCACAACTGTAAAGATGGGAACTCACCACTGCATTCTTTTGGTGAATGGGCAGGTAAACGTTTTAATGATTTTTGATGTCGTGGAAACCCTTAAGCGTGACCCCCCTTGCTTAGAGAGTTAGGCGAGATAATGCAATGATCTTTAGTATGATCTTCAACAGAATCTTAGGCGTGATTGCATACAGCATGGTGAGATCTTGAGATGGTGTAAATTTGGTGTAACAAGCAATTGTTTAAGCTGGCATGGGAGCTTACGATTATATTATTGGTTTTTACAGCGATTCATGAATTTAACAAGAAACGCTGTATAGAATATTTGTATTCACCTCAAATGGTTTTCGCATTATTGTTCTGTTTTTCATTTTGGTTGGTTTTAATCTACGCAGATCTAAGACCATTAGAATCTTAAAGGAATTGACAGCAATAAGATTTCTCTATGAGTCTAATAGGGTGATCATTTGTATACAATTAAACAAAATAGAAAACATGAGTCCAGGATTGAAACTATGCATTATGCAGTAACATTCCTTTTTACTTATTGTCCAGCTTACACAGAATGTTGTTCAACGCATTGGCTGCGTCCTTTTGCAAAGGATTTGCAACGGAGTCACAGAGATCCAAGTCTCTGTATAGGCATTTTGCCATAATTGGGTTCTGTTATTTTTTTGATACTGTCTGTTTGCTCACGAACTGTCAGAGCCTCCTATGTTTAGACTGTTTCCATAATATATTTATTTTCACATGAAAACGATGCGCGATCCCTGTTTTGTGGCATGCATACATGCAGAAAAATATATAAAGATTATTTGGCATGTGCGATCCCTGTTTTGTGGCATACGCGATCCCTGAGATCTATAAAGATTATTTGTCAAATGTGCAATGCATGTTCAGGCCAGCTATCTGTATGGATTACTTGGTAAGTAAAATAATATACACGCTGCGCTAATTTTTATAATCTAGAAAGACAATGAGTCTCCTCCTCCTTTATTACATCGAGAAAGATCACAAATAAAAATTGGAGCTTTTAGGTAGATGACAAGGTTATTTTTTTGAGCATAATTGATTATACAGTAATATATACAGAATTGTAAGAAGTTAAAATATTATTAAAAGATAGTTGTATAGTGTATATTTAGATTGGTCGATAAGGTCATTTTACATAATAGTGAGATAGTAACATTCTTTTAAAGTGGGAAAGATGAAGTTTATATAGCTTTTGTGGGATGCATCAATTGACGTATCTTTAAAAACCCATTTTATCAAAAAAAATAAATAATAAAATCATGACGGATGTTCCATGCCATTAAATTAAATGTGAATATGATATAGTCTTTAATCTTTGATGAATGTTCTTTTAAGTTAAAGAAGCATTAATATGAATGTGATATAGTGTTTAATCTTGTGGTGAATGTGGACATTTTTAAGTTTAAAGGAACCATTATTGAAATATGATAATGAAATGTAAATATTGTTTTTAAATTTGTGTATGAATCAGATTATATGTTAAACTTTGTTTCTTCTAATTTGATTATGTTAGAGGGAATAAATTACATAAGTGTTATGAAAAAAAAAATGCTATTGAATGATTTAGATTCAAAAACCTTAGCTTGCTTTCAAAGAGGTTAGTGCATAAAAAAAAAATGTGTATTTTCCTTGTTAATAGACATCAGGATGATAGGGGGCGCAACACATGGTATCAGAGCATGGTTCTAACTCTAGGACCTTGGGCTCATTTCTTTTAAGTTACTTTGTTTATTTATATTTTTTTAGTGATTGCAAACTAATACATGAACTATTCACCTTGCAAACTCAGGAAGCATGGATGCTAGGGGAAGAAGAGGGAGGAGAGGTAGAAGTGCTAGGGGACGTGGTACGCCACCTCTTTTGCAGCCTTCGCCTCCATGTGATCCACTAGCAGTGGAAGAACCGACCCATATACCTGCAGGTGAAGTGATGAATATGATTCGTTCATTCCAGCGGATGTCTGAGGCATTGATTAATCAATTAGACCGAGAGGATAGAGATGCCATAGCACCTGTAAGAGGATCTTAGCAACCACTGAAGGAAAATGCTCAAAGAGAACTTGAGAAGGTGAAATTTCCAGAATTTTGGGGCGCACCTGATGGCATTGCAGCTGAGGCATGGCTTGAGAACATGTCCATGTGCTTTGCATTGCACGATTATACCTCAAACATGAAAGTGCGCATGGCAATATTGCAACTTAAGGGAAGCGCACTGCTATGGTGGAAGACCTTGCTGCCGCAGCTTGGAATTGAAATAACAGAGGTCTCTTGGGAAATATTTGAAGAACATTTCCGAGAACGTTACCTATCTGAAGAGTTTATTGAAAGGCAATTGAATGAATTCAATTCCTTGAGGCAAGGAGGTCGATCAGTCCCTGAGTATGAAGCTAAATTTATGGAACTACTGAGGTACGCTCCACATTTGAGTACGGAGAAGTTGCGAGTAAATAAATTTGTGTATGGGCTCAACTTCAATATCAGAGCAAAAGTACGTATTTTGATGCCATGTACCTTGCACGAAGCAGTGCAAAAAGCTATCATAGCTGAGGAAGAGTTTGTAGGAGGTGGCAGTCTCGACCACCCCGATCTTCAGGAGCAATGGTACAGAAACCAAGAGTACAATCAGCTAGTGCTTCGAGACCAGCAGCTGGACGCCAAAATTCATTTAAGAGTCCCACAGCAGGGAGTCAGAGACGTGCACCCGGTGGCCAGAGACCACCATATAGGCCACCAATGCAGTCACAATATCAAAGTGGAAATCCAGTAGTGCAACGCCCCCAGTATAGCAGTGGATCTACTTTTACTCAATTGAGTGTCCAGAGGTCGGCCCCAAAAGGGGGGTGTTGGACATGTGGAGAACCACATTTCCAGAGAGACTGTTCGCAAGCCAAGATAGAGTCTAGTCAGGGAAAGGGACAGACTACAGTTGGAGACTTGGGCAAGGCTCACCGAATCCATGCTGCAGTCAACAACCGCCAGGAAGAACATCAGTCCACCGTGCTAGAGGTGACAGGTAAAATAAATGGTATGAAATTTTCTCTTTTAATAGACCCAGGAGCAACTGAAAGTTTTATTTCTTATGAAGCATTGTCTAGATGTAAGGTGATGGAAAGCAAGCAAGATGATTTCAATATAGTCGAAATGGCATCGGGTATCACTCAAAGAGTAGGAGAATTGGTCAAGGATTGTGAGGTAGACTTGAGCATGTGTGTTACAAAAGTATCCCTTTATGCTACAGCATTAGGATCCTATGATATTATCTTAGGGATGGATTGGTTAGAAACCCATTCAGCTATGTTAGAATGTAAGGAGAAAAATCTAATATTCATAGATGATTTCGGGCATAAGAGAATCCTAATAGGGACAAGAAGAGGGGTATCATTGAGGTTTATTTCCGCATTGCAATTGAAAAAGAGCATGCGCAAGGGATGTGAGTTGTATGCGGTGGTAGTGATGAATGACAAGAAAGACACTGTTGATGTAAGTCAACATCCCATATTGTCCCAGTTTGCGGATGTAGTCCCTGAAGAATTACCCGGGTTACCACCTAAGAAAGAGATTGAGTTCACTATCGAACTTAAGCTAGGAACCGAACCTATATCTAGAGTACCCTATCGTATGACGACTCCCGAGTTACAAGAATTGCAGATACAACTTCAAGAGCTTTTAGATTTAGGTTTCATTCGCCCTAGTATATCACCTTGGGGAGCACCAGTGATATTCGTGAAGAAGAAGGATGGTTCATGGAGACTTTGCATTGACTATCGTCAATTGAACAAAGCAACCATAAGGAATCAATATCCCTTACCAAGAATTGACGATCTGTTTGATCAGATGAAAGGGGCAACAATATTTTTGAAAATAGATCTAAGGCTGGGATACCATCAACTTAGAATCAGAGAAGAAGATGTACCAAAGACTGCGTTTAAAACTCGATATGGACATTTCGAGTTTGTTGTAGTACCATTTGGGTTGACGAATGCACCTGGAGTTTTCATGAACTTGATGAATAATGTATTCAGAGAGTACTTGGATAAGTTTGTGCAAGTGTTTTTAGATGATATCCTTATTTACTCAAGGACGCAAGAAGAGCATGAAGAGCATCTAAGACTTGTGTTGCAGTGTTTGAGAGAGCGCAAGCTATACGCCAAACTATCTAAGTGTTCCTTCTTCCAACCAGAAATTCATTATTTAGGATAGGTTATAACTGGGGATGGTATAGCGGTGGATCCCGCAAAGATTGAGGCCATTCTTGAATGGCCAGCACCAAAAAATGTACATGAGGTACGCAGTTTTATGGGATTAGCTGGGTATTATAGAAGATTTGTAGAAGGATTTTCAAAAATCGCAAGCCCAATTACAAAGTTACAGAAGAAGAACAAGAAATTCATAAGGACAGAACGATGTGAGGAGGCATTCGCAAAGCTTAAGCAGTTGTTAACGACGGCTCCAGTTCTTAAGGTACCATGTATGGATAAGGACTTCTTAGTGTGTACTGATGCATCGAAAGAAGGTCTAGGAGGTGTTTTGATGCAAGAAGGTAGGGTGATAGCTTACTCTTCAAGGAAACTTAGAACTCATGAGGAGAACTATGCAACGCATGATTTATAGCTCGCCGCTGTGGTTTATGCTTTGCGTTTATGGAGACATTACCTGGTAGGAAAAATTCGAGTTAAAGACAGATCACCATGGGCTACAATATATTTTTAGCCAAATCGACCTCAATGCTAGACAGCGGAGGTGGTCTGAATTAATGAGCGAATATGATTTTGAAATATCATACATCAAGGGGACAATGAATAAGGTAGTGGATGCTCTAAGCCGAAGGCCTCGTATCTTTTCCCTAGTACCCTTAAAAACGAATTTACGGGAAAAGATATTGGAATTACAATTGGAAGATGAGTGGTATAGAGAGCTTAAGACCGAGTTAGAAAATGAAGTATTGAAGAAACCAAAGTATGAAGGTTATGTGATTGAGGAAGATGGATTATTGTGAAATAACAAGAGAATTTATGTACCATTCAATGAAGAAGTTCGAAATTTGATCTTGTCAGAAGCTCACAGGGCTGTGTATATGGCACATCCTGGGGTTAAGAAGATGTACGCAGATTTAAAGCCGTTATTTTATTGGAGTGGAATGAAGAAGGATGTAGTTAGCTTTGTGGCAAGGTGCCTAGAATGTCAATTGGTCAAGGCTAAGCATAGGCATCCCGCGGGATTACTACAACCACATGTAATCCCGGAATCAAAATGGGAGGTTATATCAATGGATTTTATTGTTGGGTTACCAATGACCGCAAGAAGACATGAATCTATTTTTTTGGTCGTGGATACTTTAACTAAGAGTGCACATTTTATACCTATAAAGACTACCTATCAAGCACCAGAGATTGCAAGAGTATTTATAAATGAAATTGTGAGGTTACATGGTGTACCTCGCAAGATAATTTCAGATAGAGGGCCAGTATTCACTGGAAGGTTTTGGACAAGTTTCCAAGCCGCTTTGGGGACAAGGCTAAATTTTAGTACATCATATCACCCTGAGACGGATGGCCAGATAGAAAGGGTGAACCAAGTCTTGGAAGACATGTTACGTATGTATGTGATGGATCAACAAAAGCGTTGGGAGGAATATCTACCTTTGGTTTAGTTTGCTTACAACAACAGTTATCAAAGCTCTATTAAGATGGCACCATTTGAATTCTTATATGGGAGGCCATGTAGAACCTCATTGAGTTGGGATCTCCTAGAAGATAGAGTCCTGGTGGGACCAGAATTGATTCAAGAAATGGAAGAACAGATGAAAACTATTCGTGCACGGTTGAAGGAAGCACAGGATAGACAAAAGAGCTATGCTGATGCACATAGAATCGATAGGAGTTATGAATTAGGTGATAAGGTATTCCTTCGAGTTAGGCCACAAAAGAGCTCCATTAAATTTGGGAAGGGAGCTAAATTATCACCGCGATTCGTAGGACCGTTTGTGATACTCGAGAAGTTGGGACCGGTTGCTTATCGTCTTGCATTACCATCATCGTTGAGTCGTATGCATGATGTCTTTCATGTTTCTATTTTGCATCATTATATTTCAAATCCTTCTCATATTATAAATTTGAGTAACTTGCAGATATCGGACGATGGGGTCTTGAAAGCCGAATCGATCTGTATACTGGATCGACGAACTCGACAGCTTCGGCGTCCATTATTCGACCAGGTAAAGGTCCAATGGGATAACTACAGTTCTAACTCAACTACTTGGGAGGATGCATCCGAAATGCACCAGCAGTTTCCTTACTTGTTTTGAAAACTT
>LPNX010327852.1:3709-184191 GCA_001517045.1 Pseudotsuga menziesii | reverse complement strand
CCTGGAGTTTCTCATTTTTGGGGGCGTGAGGAAACGTTTCTGGAGGAGCCCCCAAGCCCTCGGGGCGTGGGGAGCGAGGGGGGCGAGTTTCCGTGGAACATTGATTATCCTGTACCAGCTCATTCATTAACTCTTTCTTGAACCTCTTAGCAAAAGCAAATTTCTTGTTCATCAGGCTCTTCTTCATTTGATCTTCTTTTTCATTAGGGAGACCTGACCAGAACAGAAAATGATCCCAACTTCTACTCTTCTTCTGCAAGACTCTGCAAATAATTAATTTTATTAATCCATGATGAAAAAGAGACTGGTGAGTATGATCCCTATGCCCTTTAATTCTGTTGGACAATTTTTGAAGACTTTTCAAGAAGAAGAAAGGTAAGTTCATCTTCGACTATTGGTTTACATGTTGCAAAAATCTAAACTGGTATTTGAAAACCAAAGCAAACTTCCCTTCACATGTAATGTAGCTCTGCAAAATTTTATTGACTTCTTTCCATTTAGGCTTTAATTTATCCAACTGAACGCCTTTTCCCCAATCTAGGGCTTCGATTTCTGGTAGCAGGAAATCTTTTGGGTTAAAGCTAAAAGGAATCTTCTTAAACCACATCTCTCCTTCTCTTGATATACTTGTAGCTTCTGCTATCAACTCCTCTGTCAATTCAAATTTAAGACTATCAAATGTAACTGTATCATTGTTGAAACCCTGGGCGAAACGATATGATGCTTCTAGATTAAAACCTGTGATTCTTTCAAACAAAGTGAACCATCCTGCTCTTTTAAACAATGCTGCACAGTCAGGAAACTCATTTGCCCAACTCATTTCCGCAAGTTCAAATCTGTTAGCTTTCCCACTTTTCTTCATCTCTGTGCTGTAACCTGACCTATGTATTTCCTCTGTAAACTTCAAGGATTTCTAAAGCTCCTTGTCTGCAACAATAAAATCGTGCCCAAAACTAACTCGTGACAGGCAGACTTATGATATTTCAATAATCCTTACAGAATCAAAATCGTGTCAAACCAAACCACGATTCTCTCAATGATTTCTACAGCTGCTCATACACCTGTCATGATTGTGGATTAAGGCTATGATCATGCGTTATTATGTCTTCACAGGTGTCTAAAATCTTCCACTATTTTCGACTGCAAACAGCCACGATTATCTGCCACTATTTTCAGTGATTTGAGATTCTTGTGGTGCCTTATTATATTGACTCTTCACTTTGCGATACAGGAATCCCCCTTGTGAATATTTTTTGAAAAATTGCTCAAAAACAAAGGTTAGGTCATAAATCTAAAGCTTGGATTCTTGGAATAAAATTTATTATAAGCTTTTCAGACTTTTAAAGATATATACACCTCATAAACCCACAAAAACTTTAAAACCAATAAAATGAAATAAATCAAAACAATTATAAGCATAAATTCAAACAAAAATGTACTTACCACTATGAAACCTCAAAACTAACTAAAAAATGTAAAGTAATAGGAAATCAAATTTTCAAAAAAAAAACACATACATCAACCAGGAACAATATCTAGTTATAACAATAACAATGTGCACTGTTGTTAATTTTTGAAAAACCCTAATCTAACCCAACACTTCAACGTAGTGAACTTGTATCCCAATGGTCCATTCATTACACGAAGCCTGCCATTTCAACACAGTGAGTGGGCAGCATTAGATGGGATCCTGCATGCAAAAATGTATATTGCAACTGTGCTATCTATTTTTTCCTGTTGTTCAGTCCCTTACATGGTGTCCCATCTGCAATTTGACCCCTGTTTCTTTCTTGCTTCATGAACAATCAGAGGTGCTTGTATAATGAATATCATTCTTTCGGAAACATTGTTCTTCTCGCCTTGCTTTCTTTTCAATTTTAGCTTGTCTCTCCTATCTTATATATGGCAGTCTGCCCTGCATATTCAGTGTATTGGTGTGGAGATTAATCCCATTACCACTCATGCAAAAGCTAGGTTCTTATATGAGTGTAACATCCTTGGCAAATCTTCCCAGAGGTAAAACTGTTATTTATGTCCTCCTCCCTTCAATGTGACTGCCATTTCAGATACATGATGCTAAAGAGAATAATTACTTTGAAGTTTGAAAGGCAGGGGTTTAAATATTCAACTCCTTGACAGGCACTTTGACATGAAGAGGAAGCTGTTTCAGCCCTACTGAAAACCACTGTAAAATTGCTTGTTTGGTGCAGCCAAAACTGGCTTGCTGCATTACATACTTGCTGGTTGCAATTACAAACTCCTCCAGAATCGTTGCTTCACTCTCAAATGCTTTATTTAACCATATTAATTCAATTCTTATAATATCTTAGTGTGTTATAATGTGGAATATCTCCAAAGGCTATTCTCAGCTAGCATTGTCATCTAGGTGTCACCAAGTATCAGAAACAGGAAAACTGGAAATTAGAGGAAATGTGTTTCTAGAAAAACATGTTGGATAAGGCTCCGGTAAGAGCAGGAAACTTGAGGTAAGTAAGTCCCAGGACAAGGGTTCAGTAAGAGCAGGAAACTTGAGGTAGGGTTCTTAGGAAATCCCAGGAATCAGGGAAATGCCAGGGAACTGTTTCCAGAAATCTGGCTTTTGTTCCAAGGAAAATCCCTGTCCTGTCTTTTTTTTTGTAAAAGTCAGAGATAAGATATGTTTTTCTTTTTCCCAAGATTTTTGAGTTAGCTTGATTTTATATTGCTCAGTTTGGGTCAGTGGTGTCATCTAGGTTTATTATTAATATTATTATTAAACTGTTTCTAAGCAGTGAAAAAAAGAAAAGAGGTGTAGAAGGGATTAAGGTTTTTGCAAACATTTAGAAATTGCTGCAACAGTTTTTGGAAATGGTTTGAAACTGAGGTAATTTCTGTCATCCAGAAATATCCTAGAGGCCATTTCCAGTGATTAACTGCATTTGGACTTTGCAAATGCGTTTCAGATCAGCTGGAGATTGACTCCAAGACACAAAGATTGGTATTCACCAGATTGAGAGCTTATTAAAAGACCTTTGAATCCGTTCTTGTTCCATCTCAGCGGTGTAACAATTTTGAATTTTCCCATGACTCCCAATTACTTTGAAAGACATCATCATTAGTTTTTGGTTGGAGCTTGGGTTGTCAAAAAGCAAGGCAGCTTCAGAATTTTTCACCCTTATTTTTCCGTGTCTCAGAAGCTCATAAATGTTTAGTCTGATAAATGATTTGTCAATGTCTCAGCTTCTCCAATAGATCTCATAATCAGATTACTATTGAGGGCTATTTCTTTGGTCTTAATATCAATATAGACTCAATCCCTTGTGGTCCTTGAGAGTGCAATAGATTTTCTAGTTGTCTCAGTTGGCACTTGATGCATCCAGGTTTGCCTTCTGAGCTGGCCCATAAGTATTTTTTGAGTAAATGGATAAGCTTATTGTAAGCTCAGTTTGAACAAAGCCAATATAACGAGTAATAATATGTGGCCAAGACAACTTTGTGCAAATCTAAGACTTAGTTGTCATTGGCATAGGTTTAGTCACTTTATACGAAATCTTTCTTTCAAAGCTGTCGACATATATTTCAAGAGTTTTATTGGTGAGGACATAAATCCGAAAGTAATTCTTGAGAATTTGAATATTTGACCAGCCTCTAACCAAGGACAATTTGACTTTGCCAGCTAATTTTGAGTCCACAAAATGACAATTAATTGCCAGAAAGGACTTGTCAACAACATGGCCATTAACCAAGTGATGCTGGTTTCTGCTTGCGATCAAGTAGCTCATTTATGTCTGTTTATAGCACAAAGATTGCAGCGGTTAAGTGGCAATCCTGCCTCATATTTGAAGGGTTGTTGGGGATTATAACTTCCTGGATACTATGTTGAGAGAACCTGGTATCCCCTCTCAGACCCTAGGCCCCAAGATGGCTTATTTTAAATGACGATAAGTTCATTTGACTACATGCATGGTTGATACTTCTTTAAAAAATGTTATAGTGGCCTGTCTCCCACTTTCATTTAGTGGAGTTGTACTCTAATTTGATCTGCTCTGGCTTTCCTTTCCTCTGTAACGTTCATTTCTTGTTTGAGCCTTGCTGCTCTTGGTCATGATTGATCATTGAAAGGCTTTTCATAAGCTCATAAGAAAGATCAGTGCGGGTTATTAGATTTTTTGACCATTCGATCTAGATTCTCTCCTCATGGCTTGGGAGACTTAAATTCTAGACTCTGATAAAGCATCTTAGGTTTGAGCTTTCAAGTGAGATGTGCCGAGCTTGTATGGAACACTGCTGGAGGTTGAAAGATTGGTACCCAATACAATATCAAAAGAAATCGGGAAGAGCATAAGAATGTGGTATATAATTATTTCACTACCGTCACTGGTTTAGAGGCAGCATAATCAGCAACAAAAACACTTTGATTAGATATCATAGATCATTCTAATACATTCAAAACAGGGTCCATATTTCTGCAAAAGTTAGACCAAATGAATTGCTGTTTGTGAGACTGGTTTTTTCTATGTGATTGGGATCTTAAAGTCCTAACTGGCCATGTCACCAGATCTGCCTATGGAGGATTCGAAAATGTGTTTCCATGGATCTGATCCGGATCTGCCAAGATACATTATTGGTTTGGAAGCGTCAGCTTGAGATACATTTCCGGTTTGAGAGTTCTGGAGGATTTGCACAAGATCTGTTTTTGGTCAGCCAGAAACTTCAGGGTAGCAAATCTTCCCAGACGAATGACAAAATTAAAATTGAAAACAAGGCAAAGTGTGGGGCCCTAATACTCTAATTTCTATCTAATAAATAGTAAGCTATAGGCAAAATTTGCTGCATGGTCTAAATCCAGTATCCTTGTATTTAAACTCAGTGTTCCACGGGGACGCATCCCCCAGGGTTTGGGACGCGCCCCCACGCTTCCCCACGCTTCCGGGACGGGGAAAAACGTTTTCCCATGCCCCCCGTGTTTCCCCAGGTGCGGAATGCATTTCTTCTCTAGGGGGGGCTTCTAGGTGTCCCCTCACGCCCCCCTTTGTGGGGGACACCTAGAAGCCCCCAATTTTTATATTTTTTATTTTTCAATAAAAATAATTACATAAAAATTAAAATTAAATTAAAAAATTAAATTGAATTTGATTAAATTTATAAAATCTAATTCAATATTGGAGAGTAGTTGGTAATTGAAATTTGGAGGAGCCACCGATTTTGAGGGAGGAACTGAAGTTTATTTGGAGGAGAGCCATTGCTTCTTGAAGGAGAGTTGCTACTAGAGTAGAGTTGAGAGTCAAGACCCAGTTCAACTTCATCCACTAGCTCGAATCTTGGAGTACCAAATCTGCTAGTTGGAGGTAGGGTCATGACCCATGCCTCATTAAAATTTATTAATTTAAAAATTAATACATTCAACATTATCATATTCCAATATCCATGTGATAAAATAATAAATTTTATGCCCTGGATTGTTTTATGAAGATTGAAGACAAATAGTGCCAAATTGTGCCCAAAACAATGAACACACACCAGTGACTAAACTGTTTCTTAGATTCTTAGTGTTTCACTTTCTTTACTGTTGTTCTAATGTTCCCAAACCTGAATATGAAGTTCTTTCACATATGCTTTCATGCCCAGATTTGTTGGTTCACATGATACTGCTGTTTATAAATTTCTGTGTTGTTTTTTTATTTTTCTTAAAGCTCTTGCCTCTCATTTCCAGTCATTAAATTCAATGTTTAAGCATTATCTTTTATAAATGAGAATTCTGAATTTAGATACACATTGCATAATGATAATGATGATATATAGTTTTTAGTATTTAAAATTTTAATGATTTATTTCTTACATGTTAATAGTCAATAGTAACATACTTCAGTATCTTTTACAAATTGAAATTTAGAATTTGATGAATTCCATAATGATTATTTTAGTTTTTAGTTTTACATTTTAGTATTTTACATGGTAATAGTTATTGTTAGGATTTATCATTTCTATATTTTAAATTAATTTTTATGACTTCGG
This sequence comes from Pseudotsuga menziesii, assembly GCA_001517045.1. Classification (NCBI taxonomy): domain Eukaryota; kingdom Viridiplantae; phylum Streptophyta; class Pinopsida; order Pinales; family Pinaceae; genus Pseudotsuga; species Pseudotsuga menziesii. The sequence goes on along the minus strand of LPNX010327852.1, from coordinate 178,197 downwards.
CGTCCCCCCGTTTCCCTGAAATTTCCCTAAAATTTGGGGTGGTTTCCACACGCCCCCCTTTTGCGTTTCTCCACTCCTGCGCTCCCCCGTCCCGGAAACTCCATGGAACATAAATTAAACTTCTCGCAAACACAGACTGTCATCTTTTTCAATATTTTATATTCTTTTGATTGGAGTTTTGTACATTTATCATAAGTCCCTCTAACATTCCAAGATTAAGAACTAATCAAACTAATCGTTAAAGAGAGCAAGTTCTTCAACTCAGATCCCTTTGTACTCTAGACCTTCCAATGGGAGACCTGGATTAGATCTAAAGGGCCATGGGACAGTTTCTAAAAATCCACTTGACCTGCCACCACATGTTATATTCTTCCTCGTACCAAGGAATGTGTTTGTTAACCCACCTCGGGTGAGGGACTTCGAGTCCCTCTTTGAGTAGATTACATTCCTTTAGCTCCTTGTTTGGTTTGTCCCGTCTGAGAAACAGCCTTACCTTTAATGTCTTTTCAAGTATAAGAAGGATTTTGGCAGGGTGACACTTTGGGATTATTGTTACAAACTCCTGTCCATTCCTTATCTCCATTGTGGTATTCTTTAGGTTGTTCTTAAGCAGGTTGCTTCCTTGTTAGTACAATAGGGTGAAGTAGTCTGATGTGTACAAATGAGGGGTGTCCATGTAAGAATAATATCTTATCTTGCAGCAAATGGGCAGATAACTATAGTCCACCTTTCAGGTTAACATTTGCTCCACTACTGTAATGTCAATGGAGTCTTCCAGGTCATTGGACAGATTGATTTTAACAGTCATGCTTGGTATGTCTGGCAGAAAAAAGCTGATTGGGGTCAAATTAGATAAACTTTCTAAATTTGAAACGAGACATTCTATGAATTGCCTTAAAAACAGAGGAAGCTGGGAAACTCATTCCTGACTAGGCATTGAACTGTTAATTTTATGTGTCTTTTCCCACTTTTGGTTTCAAGTCTCTTGCTCATTAAATATTAATGCCCAACCCAATAAACAAATTGTACATGAAACACTGGAAAAATTCACTGAGAAATTTTAGGACAGAGGCACACAGAAAATTTCAGACAGTATTTTTGGCAAATTGCCCAGGAAAAACCCACAAGGGCGAAACCTGTTTGAGAGAGTTCTTTTTAATTCTTCAGCAAACTAAAGTGCAACAGCAGAATTACAACTTATCTCATCTGCAAAACCCAGAATTCTGTCTTGGAATTCGTGCCAAAACTGCAGTTAACAGGTTGTACAGATTTGACTGTATGGACCTCGAAAATTGTGCCACTATATGGACTGAATGGATTTCGAATTTTTTATCAAAAAATTGACCGCTGCCGAGAAATGCGTGCCACTTTTTTTCTTTTTGAAAAACGTGCCCAGAGCTGCTGTACGGATTCTTGGAATTTGTGCCTGTATGTTGTTTTTCTCTCGTGTTTTTCTTCTTCTCCTCCCAAGAAGTCGAATTCCTCTCTGCTCTCTCAAATTTGCTGTCCAACTCTCTTAGTTGCAAAATGAGGAATGGGTGCCTTTTTTTATTGTTTCACTTGTCTTTTCATTTCACCTTCCTAGGGTAGCTAAAAGGTCACTAGATCAAGGGCCCACATTCGATCTAGTGTTTTCTCATAATGGATTAGAAAAATCATTTTTCTCTCCATCAAATATCTTTCCACTCAACTCCCCTTGTCCCCTTTTTAGTGACTAAGGCACAAAGTCACCAGGGGAACACTTCCCCAGGTACAAAAATTCAACACGAACATGAGTTGACTCATTGGTTGAGAAGGGTTTTGTCTGAACTGGAACACATCCACTGCCCTTGCTTGAATTTTTTTGCTGAAAGTGCATGGTTGACAAATTGAATCAGGAAAAAGTTGTTGGTGAGTTTTCTGTTGTTGACGACTTTCTAGCCAAGAGGCTGCTTTCTTTGATCTAGTTATGGATAGTCAGCTCAGGTGGAATATAATTCAGAAAATGCCTAACTAAACATGGCTAGTTTGTCTACAACCTTAGTATAATATACTCAAAAGAATGAAGCCTTTTGTAAAGATTAAGAGTCTGTGTGATTACCTCGTGGTAGGTAGTGAGGGCACCATGGCCACCCTCACTACCTGCAATAGTCTATTGCAAGTCCTTGGAAGCCATAGAAGGCAATTTCATGCTTCTCTAAGCAGGGAATACAAACCTGATGCATGAAAAAAGTCAAACACATGCAGCAATAAAAGGACTTGCAGTTTGCGAATGGAGCTAAAGTATGTGACTAATACAGATTAATGGCTAATTGATCTTAGAATAAAGGCCATACAAAGCAGAAAATCTCTGTTGCAAAGCCAAGTTTCTCCTGGCTAAGCTCCTCAAAACATTGTTACTGGAAAAATTAGGATTTTAGTTTAGTTATGGATAATTTCAGTGAAAAGGAAGGTCTGACGGTTAGGATTTTTGTATGAGTGGCACTGTCAACAATGTAAAGAAAAAGTGCATATCTCCCTATATGCCAATCATATATTAGAACTAGGTAGAAGTAAGCTATATGTGATCTACATTTGCTCTTCCCTTGAAGCTGACACCATCAATCTTTAAATTGAAGCATATTTGTGCGAGGTCGATGGTTATATCACCAATATGAAAGACAGCTCTCTTATAAATAACATAAGCCCTTTATGTCCATAGGCAATGGAAGAGATATAATGAAAGAGAAATAAACTTGTCATATGTTACGATCATTAGGACTGAGATAGAAGATCACACAGCTTTGTATGCCATGCCTAGACTTTGGATGATTGATTCACAAGAATTTATTAAAAACACTTTGAAACAGTTTGTTCAAAATGACTTTTCTGTCCCTGCTTCAAATTGCTGTCAAGACTCAAAATTGGCAAATTTATAGTGTGTTCAACTTGAAACTCTGGCAAAGATGTGAGATGTCCCTTGAAAGTCTCTAGTTATGATTTTTTCTTGTTGATGTGACCTAATGTTGGTTTCAGCAATTTGCCTTGTTGATGCAGCATTTCATGATGTAACCAAGGATGATTTTTATTTTATACACCAGTAGGAATTATTCAAAGGTCATACAGCAGGGCCCATTTGTTAAATTTGTTAAAATTGTTTGGATTATTTTGAGATTTAAATTTGGGATTTTTTCAGTGGTTTCAATTGATAGAATATTATTTCTTTAGCTGGCATTCTTGTCATGTTCAAGATGTTTCTGTAAATTCCATTGCCATGTTTGATATTACCTCACGTTAGATCGATGGCTCATTTTATTCTACTGTTTGTCCTGCTGATATTTTTTTGGTTAAGAAAGCATATTTTCAGGGTAGGTTTGGTATGGCTGTTCATGTTTAATGATTTGTCCGCCAGACCTGTTGGTATGCAGTGCATTACCCATTGCCCTGTTTAAAACATTCTCACATTTTTCTTGGGAAGTAGCTTACTAGTGAAACCTGATTTAGTTTGTGGAGTAATGTACCATTACAGGAATCCTTTTACGTAGTAGATGAGGTCTTACACAGTAGCATATTATTTTGAATCAACATTAAGATTGAAGTTTTAAGTCACAATATTGTATGATTGTTCATGGTTATTCTTAGCTTAAAATTCTTTTACATTGTATAATATGCAGAGAGTTCATCCAGACTCATCTACCCACATTCACCAAAAACAATCCTCAGGTGGAGGTGGTCACCGAAATGATGCCTGGGAAGCATCCACATTTGAGAGGATATTATAGTGAGCTTTGCTATTTTTAATCCCCTTGCTTATTTATTTAGTCTTGTGAGAAAGGAGCCTATTTGGTATATTGTTCTTAAAGTGAAACTGTTTGTCCTATATTACAGTGTAACAAGAAGCATCTCATGTAGACTACTTCTCTGATGTACTTTGCTGATCTGATATGTAGGGTGCAAAACAGAGCGAATAGTAGAATCTAGAAATACAGACCCGAAAGATATTTTGCTACAGGCAATAAGACTCAGAAATGCCTTGGGATTGAAAGTGACCAAATTGAAAACGCGACATATGATTACAAAACAAAGTGTTCAGGGGACATGGAAGACTGATCTCAGAATAGGAAGTGAGTCATAAGTTATTGCAAGCTCTACTTAGTGCATTATACTTTGCACACCAAACATTGCTAGAAAACGTTGTGGTTCCTTGAAGATAGCATTCATGACTTAAATTTTAGTGACATGCTAGGCCTGAATGGACAAGTCTGCACCATGAATTGACCGAAACTGGTGTTTGAGCACAAGTATTGTTTTTGTTCTTGAATGAGGTCCATTTTTTGTCCATTTTTAACAATTTAGTTGGGAATCAGGCTTTTGAGAAAGGTATAAGCAACTGCACCAGGCTGAATAGCAACACAAGTTAGTCTGTCCAAACGGGACATATTATTGGAATGAAAATATTTCACTGCAGGGTTTGGCATGGTTTGATAATCAGTATTTGTTGATTATACAAAGTTAAACTAATGGAGTAATATGCGAATCTGTTTCTTTGAATGCATAGTTTTGATGTCTCAAAACAGTGTGTGTTTTACATATCACGAAGAAACTACAGAGGTACTGATGGTTTTCCATTATGTTAGAACAGTTAATGTGGTAAATCCCTAAATGCTAGCATGATTAAGAACTTCGTTCTTATGTAAGATAAAATCTGGCAGGCAATGACTTGTTCCAGTGAAGAAAATTTCAAAACACAACTTGCTTATCCAGTGTCGGCCCTGTAGGAAACGAATATTTACATGGCAAATACTTTACACTCTTACGTCCATTAGGCACGAGTGCGAGTATGTGTATTAATGACAGTGATTATTCAGAAATTAAATAAGCTAGCAATAAAAATTATTAGTGCGAGTATGTGTATTAACGACAAAGTGATTATTCGGAAAACTAACTTTATTTCAATTTTAGTGTAAATAAGCTAGCAATAAAAATTATTAATTAATCATACATGGTTAGAAATATTTGGGTGAAACTATTCCCTCGATAGCTCTTTTTTCATCTATTGAAGGTTAACAGTGAGGAATTTTTTTACAAGTTCCGGTCATACATTGGTTCACATAAGAGTAAGGATATGTTTTGATCCAAGCATATACCTTAGACGATTTTACGCCTTTTAAGAGAGACGGTATTGTTTGATCCAAGCATATACCTTAGACGAATCTATGCCTTTTATTGTTCAAGAGATTTTAGTATTGATATAGAACTTAGGGGATGGCTTATTAGTATCAGGGTCCTTGCTTTAAAAAAGGGTGCAACTCATTTCCGAAGTATCATTATGAAATCTTTGCCTTGCTTGTAATTATGGATGGGGAACGTTTCCTTGTATTTTGAGTATCAGGCCTTTCTTGTAATTATGGATTTGGATTGTTTCCTTGTGTTTTGTGTATTTTTGAAATATAATAAATATTGCATTTTCCTATTAAGATGTAGCCCCTAGAGGATGATATGGGGTCAATGTGATGGTGTAAAATCAATACATAAGCCAATTAAATTATGTTATTTAAGATGTAGTTCCTAGGGTCAATGGGATGGTGTCAAATCAATACATAAACCAAACCTATAATTGGCTTTTATGAAGTCTATAGCATATAGCATATAATAGTAGGATATATTTTTTAAATGTATGCTCAAGCCTATCTTGCGTTACCAGGCTTTCATGAATGCAGTAATGGTTTAGTATTTTAAGCACCAGTGCATGACATGGGGTCAATGGGATGGTGTGAAATCGATGGGGTTATATGACTTTAAGCCAAACATATAAATATATCATAGCAGGTAGGATATATTTTTTGCATTGCAAAGCTTTTCTCTATGGTGTTAGCTCTACATGTGATTGGATGCAATTTCAGAGAGCATTGCAAAAGAATATCATGTTAAATACATGAGTTTAGTTTTTTTAACACTTTCATAAAATATCGAGTTTATATTTTATAATTCTTATGTATGGTGTTAGCTCTACATGTGATTGGATGCAATTTTAGAGAGCATTGTAAAAGAATATCATGTCAAATACATGAGTTTGCTTTTTTTAACAATTTCATAAAATATTGAGTTTATATTTTATAATTTGAAGAAGACTATTTAGGTTGAGGATGATAAATGTAAAGAAATGGCAGCTTACTTTTTGACATATAATTGATGGAATTTGTATAATACCAAAATATTATAATGTATATTTTTTTTTGGGTTTTTCTCAATAATATAAGAAAATCCTTAAACCATTATAGGATTTTGAAGGATCATATTGTCATTGTCCAGCTATAACAAATAACATAAGAGAATGCTCCCTTGTGGACATTATTCATCACAATTTGTAAAAGTGCCTCGTGTCCCTATTCACTTTGTGGTGATAGAAGGGAGTAATAAAACAAAATTGCTAGTGGATCAAATTATAGAGAATGATTGCTATTATTACCCATTAGTGCCACTATACACTAATAGAGGAGCACACGGAAATGCCCCGGAGTCTCTAGTGTGGTCTTTATGATGATGAAATCAGCTCATGTTAAGCTTTTAGGCACTTTTGAGTTACATTGGCTTAAGTTTGGAGACAGCCATGTGAAGGCCTTTTTAAAGCTGTGTACTAAATTGCAATGGTCAAAACTAAAATAAGGTGCAATTGCAATTGCATATTTCCAAGCAAGGGGATATTGAGAAAGAATTTGCAAGAATATAAAAACATCTTCTAGTTGTAGAGAACATTGGAGGATTGTAAGAATATAAAACCATGAAGGTTTACTTGACTTTGTCCCTTGAACACGAAGGATTATAAGAAAGCTTGACCTATAGTAGTCAAATTGACATTGATGGTGGTTATTAATAATAAGTTCCTCAAACTTGAGAGGTATTCCATGTGACCTTGTCTGGTTAAATTTGTTGCAAGTGATCAAGGAATTGGGGAGATTGTATGTAAAGAATAATTCATAGAGCACATTAACGAGGGGTTGATTAGAATGATCCCCAATCTTGGGGTCCCAATGTTGATTACCAATTGGAGGCCTATCACTCTACTAAATGTTTTCTACATTATCTTTGCTAAATGATTAGTGTCGCGACACAAGTACACATTGCCAAACTTGAGAAAATGATGTTTCAGTAGAGTTCGTCTCATCTTAGGAAATGTCTTTGTTGTGTGGGGTGTTATTGAGTGGGTTAGGCCTCCAACCTATATGTCTTGTTTATTAAAATTCACTTTAAAAAGGCATGTGATAAAGTGAAATGCGCCTTCATTATTGCTATGTGAAGTGTTGAGTTTTGGACAATTTTTTTTTGTTGCATATGGAAACCTTCTTTATCCTAATTAGAGGAAATTGATCATTTATGTTAATTAGACGATGTTACTCCCTTGCTTTCATGTTGTATTTTAATCGATACAAAAGCATTAGCCCCATGCTACAACGTTTGCTCTTGGGAACATTAAAGGTCTTCCTTGGTTTGAGCCATACGTTGGTAGTGTGTTGACGACTGTTTTGCAAAGTGCTTATTTCTCCACCTATTGGAAGAAAAATATATTATGGGCAATAACATGGATTGCCTCGAGATTTTTTGTTTTGCATTAGGTTCATTGTAATAAATGGGAAAAACTGAGCATTATATAGAGTTAGAGGTTGGCTAGATAGCCAATGTAGGTAACCATTGTAGTAAGGCTGTCTTTGAATTTTTGGGGATCCAAATTTCCATCCAAGCCTCTCTAGAAGACTCGTGGAAGGTAGTGATTTAGATAATTGCTAAGGATTAAATTGATAAATAGATTACAAAGTTGATGTTCTTGGTAACCATATTCTACATATACACATATATGCGATACCAAGACATTTGTACCCATGCTCACACTCAAGCCTTGTGTTCCAAATGGGTCTTTAGGGCAGTGGAAGAAATGTAGCGCTAAAAGTGTTAGTATAGAAGTGTATTACTAGTGAACCCCCCTTAGGTATAAACCATTGGTGTAATTGAAGTTACACACCCTTTTCCTCACTTTTGTTAAGGTTGAGTAAAGGCACCTTCTGTAGTGTAAGCATTTTGTTGTCTTGGGAAGCCATTTAGGCTAAAGCTAGTATGGAAGGGTGGCTCCTTTTTTGTTAACATAAACTTGAAAACTATTGTATTAGAGAAAAGGTAGTGCACAACCATTCATTGCAGAACCAAAAAGATTGTCTAAACCCAGTATTTGTCTGAGAGGAGAAGACTAAAACCAGAATTAGCTTGGTTTTACAAAAATTCCTAAAATTCCTAATTTGCTTCCTAGAGTTCGCCATAACATAAGAGGGATATACCCTAACAAACTGGTGGTTTAACAAAATGCTTGGGGGAAAGCCATTACTACTACTACTACTACCTCTTGCCTGGAAAACCATTACTACTACTTCTACTTCTTGCCTGGAAAATCATAAATTGACTGCGAATAGAGGTTTCTTCCATTTGACGAACACTGTCATTTGGGGACTCTTGAAAGTGACTGCATAGAGACGTCTTCACCATTTTTATGATTTCTTCTTTAATAACATCAAATGTGTGTTGAAATTATTCAAATAACTGAGAGGGGGGGAGAATACGTTATTTCTAAAGCTTAGACCATTTTCAATATTTAAACCATTATTAATGATTATAGATTTATAATTATGATAATGCAACAAGTATAACAGAAGGAATGATGATCATCAATCACACAGACATGATAGAGATAGACAAATATTCATTTTTATTTGAGCACCTACTCAAATGAGGCTGCAACCCTTGTTTACAAATTCCTTTTTGCGGAGAGCACCAACCCCTCATGTTTTTCTTAGCATCCACTAAAATAACAGTCTCCAACTACTACTGGATGGAAGCACCACCTTCCACTTGTACAGAGAAGACGACATGCTTTTCCTAGCACCACCCTTGCTCCTTCGATTTAAACACGTTCATTACAATATGTAGAAAAATAGATATAACAATGCATACCAACTCTGTTTTGATCTACTTCTGGATTTGCTTATGCATCTTAGTTCCCCTCATTGTCTTTGTTTTGGAAATTCTTGAAAGAATTTAGAGTCGGCTTTCATTCCGCAATCCCCACTTCGATGACGGTCCATGCACCAACTCTCTGCCTGCAGAAAGCACACTCACTACTCTTCACCCGCATCCTCTTATACTTATCAATCTTTGAACCCTTTACTTGTTCGTATGTTTGACTGTTTATTTTCATAATTGATCAAAACCGTTCGATGCTTGAGATAACCCAACAGTGCCAAAATTAAATCGTCCCCACGATTGTAGATCGCGTGGTAGAGATATGAAGGTGTCGAAGATCTACAACCATAATGAATTTCGTTGGTGAAAGTGCGCGGAGGATAAAAGGCAGTTGAGTTGTAAAATTTGAAACTAATCGCTAGGATTAGGATCAAGATCGACGAAGGAGATTAATCACCAAAACAGATCAACGACTGTGAGTTATTTCGTAGGGAGAACTAACACGGATTAATAAAATCTTGATGTGTGCGAAATTTATATCAAATTTGCCTACATTTGAGGTCCACTGTCGATCTAGATATGACGGTTCTCAACTATTCTGCAGATTCAACTAGTACGTGAGATAACGACGGAGATGTGAGCAAAATTTTAATGCAATTTAGTTTTGCTCTATTTGGCGTCCGCTATTGATCGAAGTTGGAAAAGATCCAACGCCCGAGGATGATTTCGCTCGATGAAATAGCTGAAGTATAAACACAGAGGCTGGATGCGAAATTACTGTGAAATCCAGTTCACCATAGAATTGGAGTCTGCTCTTTGTTGAGCACTGCTTGGGACATTGGTCGGGTTGGTTAGATTTAGCGGTTGTGCTAAATTTAGAACCGACTAAATTGTGAGACAATTGATGTAGAGACTGCATAAAAGAGGAGCCTGGCATTGGATTTTAGCCTTTTGATTTTCGCCTTCCGCATTCCTCATTGAACCCATATTATTTTAGACTTTGGTATTCTGCCTTTCGCTTTTCGCCTTGCGCATTCTGCTGGCAGACTCCGGGTTGCGGAAACCCATTTTTTTTTTAGACTTTGATTTCTTATCTTCCACATTTTGCCTTCCGCTTTTCTTCTGAACCGTTGATTTCTTTGTGGGTTCACTCCTGACCGTCAGATCTGTTCATTAGATTTTCTTTCAAACTTTGCGGGTTTACTCTTGACCGCCAGATCTCTATACAAACCGTTGATTTTTCCGAGTCTTTTGCTTAATTGTCCGAGTCCTCTGCTAATTTGGATCATGTTCTATGTGTTTCCATCGATGACAACAATATCACAATCTGATCTGTTTCCATATGATTGCAATACCTATCATACTTCTAACAATCTCCCCCTTTGGCATTGATGATAACCTTCAAATTTCGGATGCATGTTGTACTTGTAATCCTCCAATTTCTCCCCCTTTGACATCAATGTCAAAGAAGATTCTATAGCACAACTCCCCCTATCAAAGTGGACATGTTAGTTGGAATAAGATATGATGCCCAACATTTAGCGTAGATACTCAAACCATGTCTTTGGTAAGGGTTTAATGAAGATATCAACAATCTGTTCTGTAGAAGGAATAAAATTCAATTGAACCACTATGTTTGTAACCTGCTCTCTTAAGAAGTGATACTTAATAGGTATGTGCGTAGTCTTGGACTGAAGGACTGGATTTTGGGACATACTAATGGCATTAGTATTATCACAATGGAGAGGAATGGGATCAACATATTTTACCTCCAAGTCTGTCAGCAACATATTTTACTTCCAAGTTTGTTAGTGTCTGGATCATCCAGAGTATCTGTGTACAACAGGTGGCAGCGGCATTGTATTCAGCTTCTGTAGTGGATAAAGAAATCAAGCCTTTCTTAATACTCAACCATGCAACTAAAGAATCACCTAAAGAATGCACCTCCACTTGTGGTCTTTCTTTCATCCAAACAATTTGCCCAATCAACATTTGAATATGCAGTTAACTGAAGATTCAAATTTCTAGGATACCAAACCATAAGTCATTGTGCCCTTCAAATATTTAAATATGCTCTTAATAACCACCAAATAACTTTGCTTAAGGGCAGACTGAAATCTTCCTACCATTTCAACAACTTGCATTATATCAAGATGAGATGCTGTGATGGATAAGAGACTTACTATCATTGACGGATATGTTCTTTGATCAACATCAGGTGAAAGATCATCCTTGCTAAGTTTACAACCAACAACCATATGTGTATTAACAGACGACGAATCTTCCATTTGAAATCTCTTCAACATCTCCTTCAAATACTTTTCTTGGGAGAGAAATAAGCCTTTAGAACTCTGAATAATGCGAAGACCAAAAAAGAATGACAATTCTCCTATCATTGACATCTCAAACTCAGATTGCATGGCATTAACAAACCATTGAACAGAAGAATCATTAGTGCATTCAAAAATAATGTCTTCCACATACATCAAAACAACTAATAGATTATCACCTTTAGATTTGATATACAAGTTGCTGTCAACAGTTCCTTTCTTGAATCCATTGTCTTGTAGATGTTTATCTAGTCTATAATAGCAGGTTCTTGGTGCTTGTTTCAATCCATATAGAGCCTTCTTCAGTTTGCAAACATTTTCAGGATTGTTTGTCAGTTGGAATCCTTCAGGTTGCTTTATATAGACTTCTTCTTCTAGATCTCCATTGAGAAAAGATGACTTAACATCCATCTTATACATTTTGAAGTTCTTATGACTGGCATAGGCAAGAAACATTCTAATAGCTTCCAATCTTTCCACTGGTGAAAACTTTTCATCAAAATCATGTCCCTCAACTTGTGCATACCCTTTACAGACCAATCGGGCTTTATTCCTCACAATTTGTCCTTGTTCATTCATCTTGTTTTTAAACACCGACTTGGAGCCTATTACATTTTTATCTGCAGGTCTAGGAACCAAGTCCCAAGTATTATTCTTCTCAATCTGATCAAGCTCTTCATTCATGGCTTTAATCCAATCTTCATCCTCACTGGCTTCTTCAAAATTCTTAGGTTCCATCATAGATAGGAAAGCAATATGAGATTGTTCTAAAGCTTTAATAAACTTCCTTCTTGTCTGAACTTCTTTATTCTTGTCACCAAGTATCTGATTTTCAGGATGATTCTTCTAAATGATTTTGGAAGGTGGTTTTGTTTTTGTCTGCTGTCTTGAATCTGCTTGAATGTTTGCACTTTCATCATCTGAGTCTAAATCTTCTTTTTTATATTCTTGGACCCGTTCTTCCTTAACTTCAACTGTATCCTCTGTATTTGGTTCAACACTACTTATTTGAATATCTTTTACAGGGATTCCTTCATCGATTTTAATGTCAATACAATCAACCAATTTATGCGGCATCATATTATAACAAGTGTATTCTTTACTGTGCAAAATATCCTAAGAAGATACCTTCATCAGCCCTGTCATCATATTTTCCAAGATGATCATCATAAAATTTAATATAACATTTACTTCCAAAGACTTTAAAGTGTTTGATAGAAGCAGTTCTTCCAAACCATAGTTCATAAGGAGTCTTATCACTATTTGGCCTTAAGTGAGCTTTGTTAAGAACATGGACAGTTGTGTGAATTGCCTCTACCCAATAAGCTTGAGAAATATTCCTTTCATTCATCATTGATCTTGCCATCTGTTGTGTTGACCTATTCTGTCTCTCTATTACTCCATTCTGTTGTGGAGTCCTTGAAATAGTGTATTCTCTTTTAATTCCATGTTTATCACTAAACTCTTTGAAGTCTCCTGAACTCAACTCTCCTCCTCTATTAGATCTTATTGCCTTCAGTCTCTTTCATGTTTGATTATCAGTGAGAGCCTTGAAAATTTTGAACTTTTGAAATGCTTCAGATTTTTCTTTTAGAAAAGCAACACATGTGAGTTTAGAATAATCATCAATAACCAACATAAAATATCTTTATCCTCTTGTGCCTTCCTTTCTTGATGGTCCACACAAATCCATATGTACTAACTGAAGTGGTTTGTCTGTTGATGTGAAGTTCTTGGATTTAAACTATGCGAGTGAATTTTCCCATTTGACAAGGTTTAGAAACAGAGTCATATGGATTTGATATTTTTGGAAGATCTTTTACTGCCCCATTGTTCACAAGCTTGATTATATTATCAAACTTTAAATGACCAAGTCTCCTATGCCAAAGCTAACTTTCATCATACTTGCTCAGATGACATTCTTCTTTTCCTTCTTTCAAGACATAGACATTGTTTTCTGTTCTTATGCCTTTTGCAACCAACTGTCCTGAGGATACAAATTTTATCTTGCAATATTTAGAAGTGAAAACAACTACACATCCTTTGTCACAAACATGGCTGACACTAACAAGATTATGTTTTAGTCCATCTACAAACAACACATCTTAGGCTTTTCCTTTACCATTACTCAACTTTACCATTCATTTTCCTTTGATTTTCCCTAAAGCATCATTTTGAAAAGTTACATTTCCTAATTTATTTTCACCTAGAGATAGAAACTTACTTTTATCACCAATCATGTGTTTGGAACATCCACTGTCAATATACCAGGGGCCTTTTTGCCTTTGAACAAAAAACACTAGGCCACATTTGCTATTTTCTTTCTTCTTCCAAACTTGAGCACTTTCAACAGAGTAATTCACTCTTGGGTTTGTTTTGTAGTCTTTCAGATGACAGTTTAAAGCCTTGTGTCCAAAATTATGACAAACATAACATTTTGGCTTATTGTATAGTACATCAAAAGAGTTGTTATATATATCATGGGCTATTCCTTTAGTTGCGAACTGAGTTGTATGTTGTTCTTGTTTACTTGTTGACTGTCTTGTTCTATGTCGCAACAATTGGTTGTTCTTTGATTACATATTTCTAAAATTAAATGCATGGTTTGCAGCTTTGTGGCAAAAATTAGAACAAAAATAACAGTAACCATTGAAAAAACTTTGGTACCTGAATCTTGGTTGTCTTCCCTTTTGTTGACTTTGTTTCTGAGCAATCCTTGGTTGATAATTCTGATATGAATTTTTTTATTCTGGTACTTGTTTCATTTCCTTTTGTTTGCACAGTATGTTCGCATTCTGACTGTTTGCTGCTTGAACCTTCTTCATAGCCAAGACCTGTTTTTAACCATGGGGACCTTTGCTTTCTCAGAATGTTGTTCGGCTCTTCTGAAGCTTTAATACATGACAAATTTTGGTGATACAGAGCTTGAAATTTCTCCAATTCTTTCTTAGCTGTCACTACTTTTTCTTCCAAAGCTTCACATCTCTTTTTCCCTTCTGTTAATTGTTGTTTTAAAATATCTTATATTTTCTTTGCCTCTTCTAATTCCAATTTTAATAGGGAAATACCTTCACTTAGTTCTTTACCATTCTTTTCATACTGCATCAATAATTGTTTTTGTTTCCTCTTCTTTAGTCTGAGTATGTCAATCTCCAAAGCACTGATTAGTACACTTTTCATATCAACCAGAGCTTCTTCATCATTCAGGTCACTTCCTGTATATTCATTTCCAAAATCTTCTATGGCCATAAGCATAAATTTATTCAATTCATTTTCACAAGATGAATCATTGTCTGTTTCTTCTGAAGAATCTATATCATTTACACAAGCTTTTCTTTTCATATTTAGCCTCTTTATTGTATTTATTAACTGTATAGTTTTCTTCATCATCAGAAGTTTGCCTCTTTTGTTTGTGGGGACATTTAGATGCAAAATGACTTATTTTATCACGGTTAAAACATTTAAAGGGCATCTTGCCTTTGTATTTACCTAATCCTTTCTTCAGCCTCCTTACAAATTTTGCCTCAGTCACATCCATTTCAGAATTAATGTTCTTATCTGCTTTAAAGGATGCTTCTCTATTGGTGGATTTATCTTTACCAATCCTCATTTCATAGGTTGTCAGAGTACCTAGGAGTTGGTCAATAAGCATATTTTTAAGATCACTCAATTCTTCTATTGCAGAAACTTTGGGATTAAATCTTTCAAGCAAAGATCTTAAGATTTTCTGAACTAAGGATGCTTCATTAATCTTTTCACCAAGACCCTTCATAGCATTCACAGTCTCTTCTATTCTTAAGAAATATTTACTGACATTCTCATCCTCATTCATCTTTAGTTGTTCAAATTTTAGTCTATATGTCTGTAGTTTAGTATCTGTTACTTTCTCATCTCCTTCATAATTGCTTACAAGTTTATCCCACATCTCTTTTGCAGATTCAAGATGCATCGCCTTAACAAACTGAGCCTCTGCAAGACCACTCACGATAGCGTTCATTGATTTTACATTAAAACTAAATTCCAATTTGTCATCTTTAGAGGCTAGCACAACTGGCTTTACATTGCTAGTGTCTACTACATCCCAAACATCAACACCTAAGGACATTATATAGGTTCTCATTTAACCTTCCAAAAGGAAAAATTTGTTCCATCAAACAGAGGAACCTTATTGGATGAAGTCCCTTCATAACTTGTCACGTTTAAGCTTACATATCTACCTTTAAATAAAATGAACCTGCTCTAATACTAATTGTTGAAATTATTCAAATAACTGAGGAGGGGTGGGGGTAGGGGGGCAAATCAGTTATTTTTAAAGCTTAAACCATTATTACTGATTACAGATTTACAGTTATGATAATGTAACAAGTTTAACAGAAGGAATGATGATCATCAATCACACACACATGATGAAGATAGACAAATATTCATCTTTATTTGAACACCTACTCAAATGAGGCTGCAACCTCTGTTTACAAATTCCTTCTTGTGGAGAGCCTCAACCATCATGTTTTTCCTAGCACCCACTAAAATAACATTCTCCAACTACCACTGGATGGAAGCACCAACTTCCACTTGTACAGGCTCCAACTTGTACAGAGAAGATGACATGTTTTTCCTACCACCACCCTACCACCATCGTTCCTTACATTTTAACACGTTCATTACAATATGTAAAAAAACATATATAACAATGCATACCAACTCTATTCTGATCTACTTCTG
This sequence comes from Pseudotsuga menziesii, assembly GCA_001517045.1. NCBI lineage: Eukaryota > Viridiplantae > Streptophyta > Pinopsida > Pinales > Pinaceae > Pseudotsuga > Pseudotsuga menziesii. The sequence goes on along the minus strand of LPNX010327852.1, from coordinate 162,181 downwards.
GATTTGCTTATGCACCTTAGTTCCCCTCATTGTCTGTGTTTTGGATATTCTTTAAAGAACTCAGAGTCGTCTTTTATTCCGAAATCCCCACTTCGACGACGGTCCATGCACCAGCTCTCTGCCTGCGGAGAGCACACTCACTACTCTTCACCTGCATTCTCTTATACTTATCAATCTTTGAACCCTTTACCTGTTCGTATGTCTGATTGTTCATTTTCATAACTGATCAAAACATTCGATGCCTGAGATAACCCAATAGTGCCAAAATTAAACTGTCCCCACGAGTTTAGATCATGTGGTAGCGATCTAAAGGTGCCGAAGATCTACGGCCAGAATGAATTTCGCTGGTGAAAAGTGCGGAGGATAAAAGGGAAGTTGAGTTGTGAAATCTGAAACTAATCGTGGGGATTAGGATCAAGATTGATGAAGGAGATTAATCACCAAAATAGATTAATGAATGTTAGTTATTTCGTAGGGAGAACTAGCACGGATTAATAAAATCCTGATGTGCGTGAAATTTATATCAAATCCTCTTTATGATATTTGAGGCCCACCGTCGATCTAGATCTGACGGTCCTCAACTATTCCACATATTCAACTAGTAGGTGAGATAATGACGGAGATGGGAGCAAAATTTTAATGCAATTTAGTTTTTTTCTATTTGGAGTCCGTTGTTGATCAGAGTTGGCAGAGATCCAATGCCCGAGGACTATTTCGCTCGTTGAAATAGCCGGAGTATAAACACAGAGGCTGGACACAAAATTACTGTGAAATCCAGTTCACCAAATAATTGGAGTCCTCTCTTTGTTGAACATTGCTTGGGACATTGGTCGGGTTGGTTAGATTTAGCGGTTCTGCTAAATTTAGAACCTACTAAATTGTGTGAAATTTGATGTAGAGACTGCATAAAAGAGGAGCCTAGCATTTGATTTCTGCCTTTTGCATTCCGTATTCTGCTGGCGGACACCGGGTTGTAAAAACCCATATTATTTTAGACTTTGATTTCTCATATTCCGCATTTCGCTGGAGGACTCCGGGTTGCGGAACTCGTATTATTTTAGACTTTGATTTCTCATCTTCCGCATTCCGCTTTCTGCCTTTTGCTTTTCTTCTAAACCGTTGATTTCTTTGCGGGTTCACTCCTGACCATCGAATTTGTTTATCAGATTTTCTTTCAAACTTTACGGGTTTAATCCTGACCGTCGGATCTCTATATAAACCATCAATTCTTCTGATTCTTTTGCTTATTCGTCTGAGTCCTCTGCTGATCTGGATCATATTCTATGTTTTTCCATCAATGAAAACCATATCACAATCCAATCTGTTTCCATATGATTGCAATACCTATATCATAATTCCAACACTGTGCCCATGAGTTCCTTTAGGTTTCTTTCCAAGTCATCGATCCTGGAATCTTGGCATGAGAGCTTCCCCAAGATGTGCTTGATATCTATTGTTGTCTTGCTATCTGCTTGAACCCCTTTGCAAACAACTTCATAGACCCAACATAGACGTACTTTGAAATCCTCGATGTCGCTCTTCATATTGGTGAAACACACTGCCTAATCCTCTAATGCTTCCTTCACCATTTCTTAAAACGAACCGATACATGAAGATCAGAAGGGAGAGCTCCAAACAAGTCATAAATACATTGTTCACCAAATCGCCATCTTGAAACCCACACTCTACAGTAACCTCCATTGGATGAATGAGAAAGGGGCTCGAGACACCTCCCATTTGCATATATGCTAGATATTTAATATCATTTGTGCGATCCCCTCCTTCGAGATTAGAGAGGATGAGAGAATTAAATGGGCCTTTAATGTTCATATATTTGAGGGAAAGGGGGAGGAACCCACCATACAAACGCCCATGTGTCCCCCAACGTGGTGAGTGCGGAGTCCTAATTATGCACTTCAGTGCCAACCAAGTGACAAGAAAGGGGTGGTAGGAGCGGGGGCGATCCTCTTGGATCCCAGAGGACATGTATAACAAACCTTCGCGTGGGGACTAGGAACTAGAACAAATAATGAAGCTGAGTGGCTGGCACTTCTTCAGGGTCTACATCTCTTAAACACTAAAAAACCTCGGAAGGTAATGATATTCGAAGACTCTAAACATGTCATCTACAAACTGATCAATGGATACCCCTCTGGATCAGTCAATTGTCGCCGCCTGTTTGACAAAGCCAAGCTTCTCATGTTTAAATCCTATGAAACACTTCACATCCTACGTCACAATAATTCTGCAGCGGACGCCCTGGATAACATGGGAGCCTCTCTTCCACAAGGCCATTATAGTCAGAATGGAAACCCTCCTATCTTCAAATTCATCCCTTAATGTTTTGTCGGAAGCTTCCCCTGTGATTTCAAATTATGCGGCTTATCTCATTGTTATTTCTATCCTTCCCTCACTTCAAAAGAAGCCCTAAAGGCACCCCTCCTCTACCTCCTTTTCTCTTCATCCCTCCCCCTTCCTTATCCCCTTTCCCTTATCCCTCCTTCCCCCTCACTCTTCAACCCCTTCTCAATCCTTTTCTCCTTACCCTTATCCCTCCACACTCCCCTTCTCCCACCGCCTTGCGTCACCTCCCAACAGCTGGCCTCCATTCCACGCTGCTTCCCGACGGTTCCTCCCATTTACTCCGCTGTCCTGTCTTCCCTCCTTCCCCCGCCGCGTGGTATAACCTCTGCCCTCTCCCTCTCTCGGGTTCTGTAGGATTAATGGCTCACCGGTCTTGGGTTAATTGTCCCTCCTCCTCGCACGCTCCAAGCCCCCTCGACTATCACGATATGTATTCTCCCCTCAGCAACATGCAAGTTCATTCTGCTCCCTCTCTCAGCTCTGCTTATCAGGAGGTTGCGCGAGTTCTTCTGAATGTAATTGCAGGCGTTGGAGAAGGGTGGCTACAGGATATCCCGTGGGAAGAACTCCCTCTCACTCGATGCTTTGTGAAGGAAAGGCTTGCTCTGGCAGCCTTATCCACTTGCTCCTGCAGCTCCTTCTCCGCGTTGTGGTATTCAAACCTCGACTCTCGTACAATTCTTACGCCTGAAGCACGTTCTGGTAATTTGGAGAGAAGCACGGTCTTGGGTTGCCATTGCACGGGGTGGAAGGAAGGTGCCATGGGCACCTTGGTCTATAAAGAAAGGCAGGAAGGTTCCTCTCTGCAGCGGGAGCTCATAGTGCTCAGCTACATTCTAAGTGGTCTCTCGGTCGAGAACCAGGCTTGTGTTCTTGCTGGCTCTGTTCGTGCCTTGCACAGTAATTTTGCACGTATAGATATCTCTACAGGAGCGGGAAGAATGTCTCAGGCTGGTGAAAGTGCAGGAATAATGGATGTAAAAAGGAACCTGAGGCGTCTTTATGAAATGCTAGCGATTGGCATAATGGACAACAAAGAAGTTGCGCGGGAGGTGAAGAGCATAGGGGAAACGATGAGCTACACCTCTCTGCAGATCAGCAATCATGACGTAAGGATTGATGACAATGAAAGCAACCTTAGAGAGATAATGGGAAAAGTTGACAGGATTCAGGAAGATCTCCAGCATCTGATTACAATGAACCAGGGTTGCAGGGTGAATGGCAACACTGCAGCAGCTGAGCATCCAATGGAGGAAGAGTCTGTAGTTCAACCAAGGAATTTTAGAGGCAATCCTTAATATGTTTTCTTTTAATTATGGTTAAATGTTTTACTGTCTTTTACTATGTAATTAGTTTATAAGGGTATACACTACCCGTGGCATTAGCTGTTTTGGAAAAACTCTGTGTGTAGTTTTTTGGAAAACTCCTCGGATAAGCTTTTTGTGCAGTAATTTTGACCTGCATGAACACTCTGTTATGCTACATCTGCATTGAATGGATGTGCACAACTTGTTTTATTAAAACCCTTTATAGTTTCTGTTGAAAAAAAAAGTGACAAGAAAAAAAAGGCTTAGGATCGAGAAACAAAATGGATCGTGGAACATGTTTAACCGATTTTTCTCCATTTGCATAAGACACCAGTCCTTGTGCTATCCTTGACCCTTAATTTGCTAGCTCACGAGTGAATCCATTGTTCTCCTGCAAAACAAGGAAGAAGGAAACCTCTAGAGGCTTGTTGAGATGTGATATTCTGTTGTATATCCTCTTACATATGGAGGTTTCCATATTGTACCCAAACCTCATCTTCTTTGTCACCTTCCTGGAGTCTCAGAATACATTAACTTTGAGATATTTAACATCAAAATTAATTTGAGACCAAGGTATAGTGCTACCCATTCTGCCTCATTGTTTGGTTTAATTTTCAGACCCCAAGCAAAGGTATTTGACTATTTTTCCTCCAGGATAAAGAATGATCCCTCCCACCCCTAACTTGCCTGTCTCCCATGATATGGAAGAGTGACTCCTTGAGAATATGATATCCTTCAATTATCATTGCATCCAATGGTTTCTTGTTGTGTTATATTAGGGGATGACTTTGGCTAAAACAACTTAATTTTTGGCCAAATCGTTGTACAAACAAGGAATCACAAAGTCCAATGATTTGATAAAGTTTTGAATTGAAGTTGCTTCCTTTTTAGATTGTCTGAAGCACATATATATCCTGGGATAATAATTTACAGTATACATGCTTAGCCATATGGATGTATTTACACTATACATGCCTAGCCATTCACTAGTTGAGCCTTGGCCTTGAGCTCTGCACTAGGAATCCATTCTAACATATATACATTTTTTACATAATCTGATTTTCTACATTACAAGGGTCAAAATTGGAGGTATTACAAATGCATTTTCCACAACATTAAAATTGGTGGTATTTCAAATGCATTTGCCACAACATTGTCTTTTCCATTCTTGTAGATACTCTCGTATCATATCCAAACCTCTTGGTGAGCCTTTTATGTTGTTATGGGGATGACAAAGTTTTTTACAAAAAATACTTCAGTCTATGGTGATCCATCTTCACCCGGGAGTGTCTCTCTATGAGATCTGGCCTCCATGTAGGATGACCATATTTTCTTTCTCATAGGTAGAGTTGCCCAAATTCCTATCAGCTAGTGCTTACTGGTGAGTGTTAAGGGTCTTCCATATTGCAATAAAATTGGACCCAAACCTTTCCTAGAAGCATTACATTCCAACACAAAAGTCTTAGTAAAATTGGGAACAACTAAAACTTGGGTAGTGCACATGGCTTGCTTTAAAACTGAAAATGCTTATGTTTCCACTTCGTCCATGCAAAGCATTTTTCTTTAGTAGTGATATCAAAGGTGCTACAATTTTACCATAGTTTTTCATAAACTTGCTATAGTATCCAGTAAGGCCTAAAAACCCATGTATGTTCTTTGGGGTTTTGGGTGTGGCCATTCTTGCCTTGCCGGTATATTTTTAGGGTCCACTCTCACCCTATCTTGTCCAACAATGTGACCCAAGTATTCAACCTCTAAGGCCCCAAAATCACCTTGGAGACCAACAATTGATGATCTCAAAGGAGTTGCAAGGATTTGTCAACAAGTTGTACATGTGCATTCCAAGTTTTACTATAAATCAAGACGTCATCAAAGAAAACTAGCGCAAAATTACAAAGATATGGCTATAAAATTTTATTGATGAGGATTTGAAATCAAATTGGGGCATTACAAAGACCAAAAGGTATTACAAAAACTCATAATTTCCTTCATATGTGCATGGAGTTGTCTTTGGAATATTGACCTCTTTCATCTTGAGTGGGTAGTATCTGGAATGAAGGTCACATTTGGTGAAAAGTTTGGCACAATGTAGCTCATCAAGATAATTGATGAATGGGATAGGGATTTTATCTTCGATGGTCAACTTATTGAGGGTACAAAGAATTAGGACACATACATAAAGTGCCTTCTTTATTTAAAACCATGACTACTAGGGATGAATATGGGATAGTTATGGGATGAATGACTCCTCTTATAGATCTTGAATGACCTTTTCAATTTAATTCTTTTGGAAAAATGGATGCCTATACAAGAATATATTTTAGGGTTGATTACCTAAAATCAAGCATATACCATGATAATACTCACCTTTGGATGGGGGTAAACCCTTTGGTGTCTCAAAGACTTATTGATGTTTATCCAAAACCCTTTGCAAGTCAGGATGGATTTCTGATTCGGTGTTTCCTAGAGCCTGTATGGCATGGAACCGAGAAATAAATTTTGATTAGTCTTTCTTCAATAAATATTCCATCCAATGAGAACTTATCATTTCAAGGGAACCCACCTGGATCCCTTTGAGGGTGCAAGTATTAGTGTCTTGAGTAAAACTCAAGTATAATTCCTTGAAGTCCATGGTGACAAGCCCTAATGTGAGTAACCACTCTACTCCTAAAATTATATCACCACCACCCATATATATGGACAACATGTCAATTTTGAGATGAAATTCACTCAAATGAAGTCTCACATTTTCTTAACACCCCCAACAACTCATTATGCTACCATTGGCTATCATAATTTGAAAGTGCAGCACTAGGTGCACAGAACTATGGTTTTCCTTAGCCACTCACTCAATGAATAAAATTGTGGGTGTTTCCTTTGTTAACTAAGGCTACCACTTTGTGATGCTTGATGTAACCCATAAGTTTCAAGGTTTGTGGTGTTGAAATACAAGATAGAGCATGAAGAGAGACGAGTGGTTCTTCTTGATGGACTTCAGGTTCAACTTCTTCTTGCATTGGAGGACTTTAGTCAGCAACCTCGAAGATCAAGGTATCTTTCACAATGATTTCTTTAAAATGGATGGGATCAGTCACATCAATTTGAAATAACTTACGTTCTTTATATTTATGACCAAGAGCATACTTTCCATCATAGTTACAACAAACTCCATGTCTTTGTTAGTCTGCCATTTTTGTTAGAGACAATATTTGTACTTCCAAGGGAGGTAAAGGGATTTTTCTTGAGGAATAAACTTGTGAAGGGAACGAGAAGGGAATGAAAGAGTGTTTGTTGGTTTATGCATTGATCATTATCTCTATTTCTAGAGCCCTTTAAGAAGCCTCCAACTAGGAAACAAGATGGTGCATTTTAACTTTTGCATTGATTGCTTCCTTAAGGCCACTAATGAAACATTCTTTATAGAAAGAATATGTTAATTTCTTTGCACGAATGTGTAGTTGCTTAAAGGATGAGATAAGTCTATGAATAACCTTGTATGGCATACCTTGGTAAGTCATCACAAATAGTGAGTATCTTGCTCACAACTAGCATGGGTAGCTTTAACATATAAACTCTAGACGATGTAGCACCCATAGGGTTTTGTATGCCACTCCCAACATTGCCATCATTTTGGATCCAAATAAAAGACTCCGAGCCTAATTTCCATCATGTCATTAGTAATTCCATGGAGGGAAAAACAATATTCCATCTAGACGACCAATCATGATAGGTTAGAACCATCAAACTTGTTCAAGTCCACTTTAGGAAAACAATGTCGTGTGTTATTATCCATGGAGGGCGGTTTATCCCTGTGATGACCAGAAGGGGGTTGTTGGTGGCTAGATAGTCCTTAGTGAGAAGTTTCTTGTTGGTGCGGGTCATTGTGTTGTGTATTCCAGTGGTATTCTACTTGTATGTCGCTAACTGCCAATTGTAAAAACTTCTCATTCAACATCTTATCTCATCCAACTTATGATATAATGTATGCTACCAATTTTTATTGGTGTATTACATGTGTTGAAGCTAGCTAATAAGATTTTTGTATTGAGCTTCTAGGTGGTCCAACCTATTGGTAGTAGAGTGGGTGGTCATATTGTTTGGGGTGTTGGTGTGATGTGGTTTATATGGATCCACCATGGGTGGGTTTTGCCTTGTCTTAATGACAAGGGAGTGTCAGCTGCTATAACTCTAATATAGGTGCAGGGTCCAACAATAGTATTTGGACAAATATTTCAAGGTAGTAACTAAGGAAGCTCAATTGTGTCCTTATCCATACTATTCATTTGCCTAGGTACTAGAGAGTAATCTCCCCAAGTGTTGTTAATGGTGTACTATAGCAACAAGATGGTCAATTAGTTATCTAAAGCTAGTTCGAGATATACATAGGGATATTGATATATACCTAAGGCTATGTGGAAGTGAGATTTTGTATACATGTAATTTAAAATAAGAAAAAAAAAACTCAAATTCAACGAGTTGTTAGATAATTTATATTAAAGACTATAAAAATATAAAAAAATCCAAAATGAAAAAAAATTATTCCAAAAATTTAATTTATATGTAAAAAGTTGTTAGATTATAATTTGGTTAATCTTAAGAAGCAATTATGGATTCTCAAGGATTTATGCTTCAATATGGGCATGCTTGTTAACATTGACAAAACAAGTCATGATTATCAAATCCAATAAGGGCACTTATGACAACTTTGTATGTGACAATAGAAACCTAGAGGAAGTAACTTTTTATAAATATCTAGGAATTGACTTCCATTGCAAGCTCAATTGGAACTATAGCATCAAGAAGAGGATTAATGGAGGGTGGAAATGCTACTTTGGTCTTGAAAACAACTGTAAATTGACAAATCTTGTCATGTGGACAAAAATAAATTCCTCTTCAAAACGCTCATCACTCTCATTATCTTTTATGGTTGTGAAGCTTGGGGATGCAACATTTCTAGAAGTAGTTATTAATTATATCCTTAAAATTAAAAGCAATACACTCTATCCTATCCTCCTCTTAGAGGTGGGGCTATGATCTAATGTACAAGCACGGTTTAAACAACTTAAATGGGGATGGCTTAAAGATCCCAGGACTTGGTTAAATTATTGGGGGATTTGATGAAAATGCTACTTTGCAAAATATCGATAACATTAAAATTATTATTACTTCTACATTTAAAGAGAAAATGTGGTGCAATGAAGATTTAGAGGTTAAAATAAAGCTATGTATTATAAAAAGATTATTAACCATAATATTGAGGATCAAAATTAATTTACTATCTTAATGAGCTCAAAGAAAAAAATTAATGTTGATATTATAACAAACTCTCATGAGCTTCATAGTTAAACTAGGCGCTAGAGGGCCCCTAAAACATCGTGGGTCGAAAGGATTCACAGTCTTTGTGACTCAATGAACGTTGAAGATGAAGATCACTCTCTTAGAATGTCTTGCCTACACCCACATTAAATCCCAAATGCATAATTTGTGCTCCAACACTGACTCTCTAACATTATAACTTCTCAAAACTATGGTGAGCTTGGGACACTCTTCTTTAAGCTTTTTTAGCATAGGAATAATATTTTAAGACAAATGGTCAATTCCCTCTAGCTCACTTGGTTAAGGTGTGGGTTTTGTTTGCAAGGAAGCCTGATTTCAATTCCCTTAGGGGTTACTTAGTTGGGAGAAGACACCAAAAAATCTAGCCATGTTAAGTGTTGGTATAATATCCCGAAGGAAAGTCGCAAACACCTGTGATTTTTGTTATTTGCCTTTATGGTGGCACTAGGTTCCTGGACCATGATCCATGGATATTATGATGTTTATTGTTGAAATGATGTTATTATTCTATTATTATTATTAATATAATTAATAATGGCACAACACGACAACAACGTTGCTGGGGGTCTTGGACTTTCATATGAGAAGGGATTGCGGTTAGGAGTTGCAGCTCCCCCTAACATTACTCTAGTCTTCCTAAATATAATGTTATTGGACCATGGAGGTCCTAAATTTCCTAATCAATGTCTTACATGCAGATGGATGCAGTAATTGTGCCATCACTGGTGAGAATATTCATCATCTGGTTGTTAATGGGGTCCATTATCACTTCACTCATGTCTTATGCGCCTAATTGACTGTATGGAGTCAATCATGCACCTAATTCTTGTAACTCCACTCTAACTAGAGTGTTTATTGGGTTAAATTGAGTTACTCTCAGTTAATTTTAATTAATTTGAGTTAATATTGAGTTAAAGTCAGTGAATTTCAGTTAAATTGAGTTTTAACTTAAATTCAATCAGTTAATCTCGGTTAGTTTGAGTTTAACTTAGTTATATTTAGTTAATTTGAGTTGGTTTGAGTTTAATTAAGTTACATTCAGTTAATTTTAGCTAGTCTCTAGTTAGTGTAAATGACAATCATTTAGAGTGAGTTGGATAATTGGAGTTTGACTTCAGTTAATTAATGTATTTTTCTGGTTTAAAGTCGGTTATCTTCAATTAATAATATGTATTTGAGTTGTCTTTAGTGGATGAGAGTGATCTTGGGAAAATTTGAGTCGGTCCTTGTGAATTTAAGTCGTCTCCAGTGCATGAGAGTAAAATATGGGCGAATTCGAGTCATCCTTGTGCTGGATGAGTAACTTATGGGAAATTAAGAGTTAGTTAAGCTGGCTTGGAGCTAATTTTGATGAATTCAAATTACTGAAGTACTGGGAGTGCCTTTGTCAGCGTTTTAGAGCTAGTCTTAGTGGATTCAAGTTACTTGGTTGAGAACTTGAATGAGTCAGTTAGTGGGTTGGAGAAGCCTCAGTGAATTAGAGTTAATTCTCAATGGTCCACAGTCCATCTCTTGGAGGCAATTTGAATTAGGAAAAAGATGTTCGAATTGCTCGGGATTTTGGCCATATATTGTTTGTGTAGGCTTAGGAGCAGAGCTGAGTAGAGCTCTAGTTGGGTTGTGAATTCGAGAGGAAGTTTTGGCCATTATTCTTGCACATTTTGTAGTGAATTTTGCTTGCAAATCTAGGAGGATCCGGTGAGCAATTATGTTGGTCTTGGAGAACAATTCCTCAGTTGATTCAGATGCACTAGTAGGAAAATGTTGGGTATTTGTGGTAGTATTTTTCCTGTGATTTGAATGCCCTAAGATGGATTCGATTGTGGAATTGGGAGAGTTATTTCTCCTTTGTTTCAAATGCTCTAGTAGAGATTCAAGGTTGTGAATTGACCTAGTAGGTTGGAAGTGTTGAGAAGGGTGAAGGAGTAGATTCACTGAGATTATCCAACTAGAGAGGGGGACAACTTTGTGTTGATTTTTCATTCTAGTTGTGATATAACTTGAGGAAAAGGAGGACAATCCCGAACAAGTGTCTAGACCTTGCGCTCATCTTGCGGGAGAGGGGGACAGTTTTGAGAAGTGAGCTATATTTTTGTGGTAAGAGGTGTTCTGGGAGAGGGGGCCAATCCTAGTAAGGAGACCACACCGTTCGTTGCTTTCCTTTCTGTGAGAGGGGGACAATTCCGAGAAAGAAAGTGAATTGACTATGATCTTGTCTTCCAGCAGAGAGGAACAATCCTAAGGAAGATGGGTTAGAAGCCATTCATATTGCTTGAGGAGTAGAGATCTCCTATTTCATCCATTAGTGCCCATCCTAGAAGAGACTATCTCATACGAGATTCCAGTACCTCAGCTCGGGCATGATCTTTCAGCAGGAAAACATATGCCAAGTAGAGATCTATGGATGGGAGGAAAATTGTCATGTTGCTACTAGTTGCATCTATCAAAATAAGTATTATGATACTTTAATATTTTATGTATGATTACCGAGATGTGTCATGGAGTCTGATTTTATGCTCTTATTTCTTAATTAAATGATATGTTTATAATGTTATTAACTTTGGTGTTGGATTGACACCCTCTGGAATGGTATGTAATTTCTTGAACTAGTAATATGTAATTTGATACGCTACTTTATGTTGTTTTAGGAAATCTAATAATGGACATCCATATGGTCGTATATGCTATGACATATCATATTTTTCCATGGGATTTATGTCTGGTTTATAAGAAAGAAATGGTTAAAATTTACCTTGCTTATGAGTAATCTTTTAGTGCAAAAATTATTGATCAAATTGAGATGTTAGTGCCATTCGTTGTTTAAATTTTTACCAGTGGTTATATGTCTGATATGGACTGTCATGTGGATGTATATGGAAGCCCCATATCAGTTCACCCATTTGGGTTTATAGATTGTAGTGGTTTTAAAAACTATGTCATGAAACTATATGCAAAATTCTAGTTGAATTAAAGAAGTGTTGGTTTTACTAGTTAGCCTAGAAGTTTTAAAATATTTACCAAATGAATAATCCCCTTTGAATAAACATATTCATTGTGCTAAGGTCAGAAATCAGCCCTCACTAACTTAAGAGGGAGCCCGTGCACCCCTCTTTACCCTTCACCTATGTTGGGCGTGTTACAATTGGTGTGGCCCATGTCGGGTGCGATTCCTAGGTGATTTTAACGCCTTAGATGCTCTTGTGTCATGGTTTCTTAACCAATGGTTGAAATGCATTTCTCCTGAGTGACAAGCATATATATATATATATATATATATAGTCTCTCAGTGGAAGTTAAAGACCATCATGATCATATATTATTTTAATATTGTCATTGCACAAAAGAATGTGTACAAATACATATTGTTTTATAAAAAGTACATATACATAAGAACCACATATTGTTGTATAAAAATTACATATACATAAGAACTATGTCATGGCGACGACGACGATGAATGAATGAATGAATTTCCATTAAAACCAACTTTGATATGTTGGGCCCTTAAAAGGGGTATTACTTGGTTTGCTTTAAAATTTTGTTCCTTTGCTCAAAAAGCTTGGCAAGAAGTTTCCCGACCCCCCTAGTTTTGGCTAGTTAGGAGGTTAGAAATGTTTTTATACTATGAAACTCAGATCTAATGTGGGTGTAAGCAGGGCGCTCTAAGAGAAAGTGATTTCCATCCTCAATGCTTAAAGACTCACAAAGATGGAAAACCGTTTCCAGCCACGAGGTTTTAGGAATACACCAACGCCCAATTTCTCTATGAACCTCATGAAAGTTCGTTATAATCTTGGCTATATTAATTTTCTTCCTTGAACTAGTTACTATCGAGATATACTTTTGATCTTCCAAATTATGGTTAATGACCTTATAATATATTAATTTTTTGTTAACCATTAAATTTTCCTCGCACCACAATTTCTCTTTAAACTTAGAAATGATAATAATTTTGACATTATCAATATTCTGCAAAGTGTCATTTTCATCAATGCCACAATGGTTTAACCAAGCAATGGTATCTTATCCTATTCTCCTCAGACAAGTTCTTGATAAGCAATTAAGAACTTTTAAAGATTTCTGCTTTAACATGGATGTGGCTGTTAACATTTACAAGACAAAAGTTATGGTTATAAAATCTAAGAAAGACACCTACTACACAAATTTTATTTATGATAATAGAAAACTAGAGGACATGATTTCTTACAAGTATCTCGAAATTGATATTCATCACAAGCTCAATTGGAACTATAACATTAAGAAAAGGATAAGGTGGAAAGTTTATTTTGGTCTCGAAAATAATTGTAAATTATCCAACCTAGTCATGTGGGATAAAAATAAGTTTCTCTTTGAAACTCTTGTCATCCCCATTATCTCGTACGGTTGTGAAGTATGGGGGTGCAACATTTCTAGAGATACTTGGAAGATTGAGCAAATCGAGAAGCGATTTATAACTTATAACCTCGAAATCTAAAGATATACACCTTATCCTTTGTGCTTGTACACCTTTTTCCCTTATCCACATTTTTTTTACAGATAATTAAATTTTTACTTTTTTATTGTTTTGTTAGGTAGGAATATTATGACATCTTCCATTTTTTTTACGGATAATTAAATTTTTACTTCTTTATTGTTTTGTTAGGTAGGAATATTACAACATCTTCCCCATATTAGGTGGTTTTTCTGGCCGACATTTATTTTGGCTTATAATTAAAAAAATTATCTGTTTTAATAAAAATAGCGTTACGTAACGTTACATAACATTACAAGACCTCCCCCATACTGGGCTGTAGAGCGCCTCTCGACGCAATAATAATAAAAAATAAATATTATTAATTTATTTCATAATTTTATAACAACTCAAGTTTAATAGAAAAAAATAGATAAATATCTCGACGCAATAATAATAAAAAATAAATATTATTAATTTATTTCATAATTTTATAACAACTCAAGTTTAATAGAAAAAAATAGATAAATATTATTATTAATGTATTAATTTTTTTTTTTATATATTTGAGAGTTTTTCTTAGCAAACTGGTATGGTCTCAAAAATTATGCTTTATTGTTGTTGTTAGGACAAAGAGATAATATGTGTTTTGTTGTTGTTATATCAACAAGATTGATCCTTTAAATATTTTAAATATTTTATTTGTGTGCTTTGTTGTTCTTGTCACACCAAAGGGATAATCTGTGTTTTGTTGTTGTTATATCAACAAAATTGGTTGTTTAAATTTTTAAAATATTTTATTTATGTATTTATTAAGTTGATTTTATTATAGTTATGATGATATTTAATTTATTAAAAGTTTAAAAAGATTATAAAATTTTAATTTTAAAAAAAATATAAATTAAAAATAACAAATGGAATAAAACAACAATTACAAAATTAAAACAATATTAAAAATAAAAATAAATAATTAAAAATTGAAATTATATAGTATATATTTATTGCGCCGAGAGGGGCTCTATAGCTCAGTATGAGAGAGAACTTGCAACGTTACATAACGTTATGTAACATTATTTTTATTAATAAAAAATAAATAAAAAAATTTAAGTATAAGCTAAAATAAATGTCGGCCGGAAAAACAACATAATATGGGGGAGATGTTGTAATCTTCATGCCTGACAAAACAATAAAAATGTAATTATCTATATAAAAAAATGGGGGTCATGAAAAAAAACACAATATAGGGGAGATGTTGTAATGTTCTTACCTAACAAAGTAATAAAAAATAAAAAATTGTTGGCCTTGCACATGGTTTTAAAATCATGTGCAAGGCCTCCTAAACAACCCATGGTTTTATTGTACATGGTTTAGGAGGGCCATGCAAATGGTTTTAAGACCATGTGCAAGGCCTCCTAAACAACCCATGGTTGTAGGAGGGCAATGCATATGGTTTTAAAATCATGTATGGGGAAATGTTGTAATGTTGGTTCCTAACAAAATAAAAAATAATAAAAAATATTATATGTCGGCCATAAATAATATTAAATATTAATAATAAAAATATTATATGTGGGCCTTAAATTAAAAGATGTATCTTTTTGTTTGAATCAAATCAATGGTTATATATAGGACACACCAAAGTTGATAGTTCATTGAGTGCAATACCTAAGAAGAGGTTTGCGCCTCAAGAGATTTGAGCCCTCTCGGTGCTTGATAGAGCCTAGGATTTGGATCTACGCTGGTTATAGCGTCGAGAGGTACTCTACATCCCAGTATGGGGGAGATCGTGTAACGTTACATAACGTTATGTAACGTTACTCTTGTAAATGTCGACTATAAATAATAATAATAAAATCTTATGTTGTAACGTTACAAGACTAACAAAATAATAAAAAATAAAAATTTTAATTATCCGCCAAAATAAGTGTCGGCAAAAAAGCAACCTAATATGAGGGAGATCTTGTAACGTTTGTCGAGTAACTTTTGTTACTAACAAAATAATAAAAATAAAATTTTAATTATCCGCCAAAATAAATGTCGGCCAAAAAGACAACCTAATATGAGGGAGATCTTGTAACGTTTGTTATTAACAAAATAATAAAAAATAAAAATTTTAATTATTGGCCAAAATAAATGTATGCTAGAAAAACAACCTAATATGGGTAGATGTTGTAATGTTCCTACTTAACAAAGCAATAAAAAAGTAAAAATTTAATTATCCGCAAAAAAAATGTGGGACACAATATGGGGAAGATGTTGTAATGTTTCTACCTGAACAAAATAATAAAAAATAAAAAAATTGAATTATCCGCAAAAAAATGTTGGCATGGTTTTAAAACCATGTGCAAGGCCTTCTAAACAACCCATGGTTTTATTGTACATGTTTTAGAAGGGCCTTACACATGGTTTTAAAACCTTATGCAAGGCCTCTTAAATAACCCATGGTTTTATTATACATGGTTTAGGAGGGTCTTGCAAATGGTTTTAAGAAAATGTGTAGGGCCTCCTAAACAACCCATGGTTTTAGGAGGGCCTTGCATATGGTTTTAAAACCATGTATGGGGAGATGTTGTAATGTTCGTTCCTAACAAAATAAAAAATATTATATGTCGGCCATAAATAATATTAAATATTAATAATAAAAATATTATGTGGACCTTAAATAAAAAGATGTGTCTTTTGATTTGAATCAAATCAATGGCTATGTATAGGACACACCAAAGTTGGTATCTCATTAAGTGCAATACCTAAGAAGAGGTTTGCATCTCGAGAGATTTGATCCCTCTCGATGCTTGATAGAGCCTAGGATTTGGATCTAGGCTAGTTATACTAAAAAAAACATATATACATAATCATAAGTTATACATAGTTTACATAATACTAATTCACATCCATAGAAAAACACAAACAAACAAAAAAATTGTAAATATCAACATAGAAATATACACAAAGAATTGTCATTTCACATGAAGATGAACATATCCAAAACATAAAGAAATATTTTGATTAGCTCACTTGGTTAGAAGTTACTTGAAAAAGTAAGAGGTCTCGAGTTCAAGTCCCTATTTTTGGGGAGGCAGAAGCGGGTGGGATCATCTTCAATATGAAGGAAAAATTGTGTTGTCTTATGCCTGGGGACTCAATTCGAAAACCAACAATGAAGCATAATGGCTTGCACCCTACTTTGGAATGAACCTAACAAGGTAACTCAATATCGCTAAAATCATTGCACTAGGGGATTCAAAGAAAGTAATCCACAAAATGAATAATGAATATAGTAGAGATATGGTCAAAATAAAAAGAATTTATGAGCACATTCAATAGGTCACTGTAGAAGTCCAAGTCTCCTATATCCACATCCTTCGAGGCAACAATTCAAAGGCTGATAAGCTGGCAAATCAAGGTGCCATGCTAAGAACTGGATCAACCAAGGTGAAGGGAAATTTACCCAATTTTTTTTTATGTTCCCTAAGTTTCTTTGTTTCACTAATCGGTTCCAAGGGTGGTTATCCCCTAGTGCTAGAACCCCTTCCAACCCAGCGCTTAGACTAAAGGTCAAAAAAGTAAGTGACCGGAGATCCTCCCTCTCCTCCCGGCGATCTGCCAGCTAGCAGGAAGCATGGTTGTCGGCCTCCATATGTCTTCACATAGCCCATGTGATGGACTTAAATGCAACTTTTCCCCCTTGCAAACGGATTGGAAGGCTCACACGAGCCTTTTACGCCCTCCAAATGAAGACTCCATCTTCTCTTTTTGCTCATTCCACCTTGTGAGTTGATAGTGCTCCTGAATGTGCAGTGAATGTTCCCTGTGTTTCAGATTGCAGTCCCATCATAGAAGTAGGCAGAGCCGAGACAGGTATCAACATCACAAACATTTGCAGAGTGAGGGAGGTCCCCTTTGGCCACACGTTGTCTCAAGAAGGTGCTAGGTTAGTGTTTGATCCTCCTCCCGGTATAGAGAATTGGTCGACAGACGTATACTTTCCCACTGTAGGTTCTTACTCCCTTTTCCTGGAGACCCTCAGTATCTCAGGCTTCAAGTGCTTGCATCATTCAAAACTCATATCGCTCCCATATTTGACCTCTCTCCAAGTAGAAATGGCGGACAAAGAAGTTACTCTGGAAGATATTTAGAACTCTCTCAAGGATATCAAGAAAAACTTGAGATGGATCTACAACATAATCAATAAAATCATAGAAGAAGGTAGCAGAACAACGGATTGGATGCTCCGAGAGATGAAAATCAGGACACCCGAATAGAAGATAACCATTGTGACCTGTATGAGGTAATGGCTAATATAGGCTACATGAAGGATGATATGAAAAAATTGGTAAACATGAATCCATGCAGTTTCATTCACTACAACCAGAACAAAGACCAAGCCATGGAGGAAGCCTCCGTGGAGAAGCTTATCAAAGAACAAAAAGGAAAGCAGCGGGAGCAAGCCTAGCCTCATGGGTATTCAATGTTTTTTTTGTCTTTTTGTTTTAGGCGTCTTCATTCAGCTCTACCCTTCGAGGGGTTTTAGAAGTTTTATTTGTCTTAGAAGCAAGTTCAAGACTTTAGTTATCAGCTCAAATATCTCTGCTATTTTGGGTTTTTCCATAACTTTGTGCAGGTCTCAGACCTTCCCTTTTTTGTAAGCTCGGATGGCTACAACTTTTTAATTAATATAATATCTTCATGGTTTTTGTTAAAAAAAACATATCCAAAACATAAAGATGCATGCAAAAATACATATATAAATATTTACAAGCATAAACACATAGTTACATACAAAAATAATTTACAAAGGTCCACAAATACAAATCATAAAGTTGCGTACAATAATTTCATAAAAATCATAAAACATAATTTTTTATTTTTTATTTTTTATCGGGACAAAAAGAGCACTACCTTGATATCTATTAAGAATCGAAGGAACCAAAATACATAACTATTATACCAAGTATCATATACATATGTCATCAATAACCCAGGGCTAAAGAGGGTACCATAAGTCATAACCAGATTGGTGACCAGTACAAACCTCATACTCTCTACTAAGTGAACTTCAACACAGTCCAAGGGAGTACAATACCAGACTTGAAAGCTTATCCAAGGAAACTCAAAGGGGTGAAGGTTCCCCGGACTTAAAAAACAATCTCTCTCAAAGGTAATGTATTTAAATACTATAATGACCAAAACTTGGAGTATTAATAGCCTTGACTAACTTCCTAGTTTTTCAACTATGCATAAAGTCTTAGTAAATAATTTCAGTTTAGGGTATGATATGGAACCAAATCTTATGTATTCCACTTTTCAATTTCCATGCATCATAAAGAATCACATGTAGGAAACCATTATCAAATTTATTTAGTCATTTCCCATATACATGTATTATGGGTGGTGCCATTTCTTCCTAAGTTTTAAGTTCAACCCATATCAAATAATTTCCTTGACAACTTATCCTATCGGGTATGATGTATCCTATTTCCTTAGAAAATATAATATTTTCGCGAGGGAAGCATTTAGTGTTAAAATTTTCCCCATCTAAATAAAATATTTAAGCATGTCCCTTTCCCATTCATTCCTTATGTAATTTATTGCTTTCGAGACAACAAAGTCTAAAGTTCGAGCTCATTTCATTGTCCAAAGGTGCTTTGCAAGGAATTGTTAACGTAAAACAATTTGGCCTCTAAAATACTTAAGGGATCAATTACACAAAAGAATTTCCAAAATCATATAATACAACATTTAAGGCAATACTAGGTTGACACAAAAGGGATTTATTGAAGTCAATTTTGCCCCAAGTTCATATAAATGTCCTTGTTCCTCAAAGGGGGCTTCCAAGTCCACCTTCATCACATGGTAAGTCATTGTCATCATCACATGTCATGATAATTACAATGATAGTTTTATAATTTCAAAGGGAAGTATGGATTTATCAAAATCCACCATAGGTCATCACATGTACCGCCTTGATGCATTTTATGGGCATCACCAATGGAGGGCAAATTCAGTTCATCCATATTGATTTGGCTAGCGATCGCAACCATTAGCGGGGAAATAAGTGTAAAGTACACGCCAAGGGTGGAAGGAAGCACGGATGGCAAAAAATATTTTACATGCAGCAGAGTAATAAATGATGTGGCAGCTACACCTTGGACCGTTGAATCTCAATCTGTTTGAGATCCAACAGCTCACACTGCAGCCGCCATAGCATTTATTACTATGATGCATGTTGAATATTGTTCATCGGCACGGATGGTGGAGATGAATGCCGCCATAGATTGTCGTCGTCCACATCATGATGACCTTTTACAGGGATACGGAGGATATCTGGCACATGAATGGCCCAAATCTACCCTCGGATTTAGATCATACCCATCGTAGGATGCAGAGACATGCGACAAAAATTGGACTATGCCAACGACCAGGATCGCAGGATGTAGCAGCGCCAACGATCCATATTTCATTGCGTGGAGAGGGTAACCGGAAAGCCTATTGGTGTTCACCGGCAATAAGTAAGTTATTATGAAATTTGAAATAAAGAAAATTAGTGTTTGAAAGGGTTACAAAATTGACAAGGGAAATAAATTGTTTCTCGAGGAACACGCTTTGATCGACATGTGCTAGTAATTACAAAATCTCAGATATGCTTATATAGATTGGGATCTCTTCTGAATGTGTCATTCATTTGTTGAAAAATAC
Organism: Pseudotsuga menziesii; assembly: GCA_001517045.1. Classification (NCBI taxonomy): domain Eukaryota; kingdom Viridiplantae; phylum Streptophyta; class Pinopsida; order Pinales; family Pinaceae; genus Pseudotsuga; species Pseudotsuga menziesii. Next base: position 142,027 of record LPNX010327852.1, on the reverse strand, counting down.
AATGCGTGGATTTTGATCTCCCACCAGTTTTGAATTTTTTCGCAAATCCTAGTTTAATACATGTTCTTTATATGCAAACAGAACCTATCTCTATTATGTGTGGTTTATTTTGAAAACTGGGATTTGCTTCCGGCTGGAGCATCTTGCCAAGGTAGTCATTGTAGTTCATCTCATTTTGAGGGAGGAAGCCACGGAAACTCAACGTGGTGAGGGGTAATCTGTAGCTGCATCAATTTCATCTTGCAATTCTTTTGAGCTTCATGTTTTTCCCTCTAATTTATCAAGAACAATATTTTTTTTCATCTTTGTTATTTTATTTCTCAAAAGAGTACAAAATTACAACTGTAGAAATATACCAGGTGTATATTATGAAGGCCATGTTATCCTGAAGATGGCATGTCCTGGATATGGCCCTACTATCTTGCAAAAAATAATGGATACTTGTCGTTACATTGACGGCTTTGAAAGTTTAAAATACAGTCATGGTCATTCCTCGTTGTTGCATCTGTGCAAACCATAACCTTCATGAGCATACAAGGGACCATCGCTGGTGTTTATTTTGATTTCGATGTAATAGTTGGGACTTCAATGGAGACGACCACTAACCTAATTAAAAAACAAAAATATACTTTCAATGGAATATTGAATCATAAATACATACCAAACCAACCTTGATTATAATCATGCCAAACATACCACGAGTTGTTGTGAGGTTTTGTGTGTATTCATTGTTGATAAATGCTCTTAGAGTCATAGATTTGATTCTTATTAAATCATCGTTGTCATACTTAAATATGGCCTTGTTAATCTACAAAACATTAATGGATTACTGTGTCTTGTGGAGGATCTTATGTCGCAGTTCCTGTATACATAACTAGTCTGTGATAATATTAGTCTGTATCCCATTGTTAACTTTAAAGACTGTGTATCTAATAGATGTAAGGCAACACCTCCCTCGCACATTGGTTGTTTATGTTGGCATTCCCCATCTCATAAATCCCACGGGATATCTTGACTGGGTGCCAGTTTTTTTATCATACAACCATCTTTGATTTTTTTGCATGTTGGTTTTTTATTCAATCTATTAGTTTTGCTTAGTTTTGAAATGGTAAGGATGTGCTCAGACATGGGGTTTTGTTTTGTTTTGCAGTTTATTTTAGCATTTGGATGTTCATGTATAACGTATTTTTGTTTTGGGTAAGGATGTGCTCAGACATGGGGTTTTGTTTTGTTTTGCAGTTTATTTTAGCATTTGGATGTTCATGTATAACGTATTTTTGTTTTGGACTTCAATATATTTTGATGATTATTGCGATTTCATTGTTCTTCAATACTTGTATAGCTTACTTTGTTCAATTGTTGCAATCCATATCTGTAGGCAGAAAAAGGGCGTCAAAGAATGAAAAACATATCACTTTTACATAGAGTTTCTAAAACCATAGAGGCAAGGCCCGCTGCCAAAGAAATTGGTAATAATAGATGTGACACATTTCAGGTAAACATTTAAAAATGGTTTTTTATAAAAAAATATCAATATACAATTGTCAGCAAAGCTTTATTAACATACTTTACCATAGGAGATAAAATGAGAAAACTAATCCCACAAAGGATAGCATCACATTCCATTGTCCGTCAACAATGTCAATCTAGTTACCATAACAATGGCAACAATGATGATGGACATAGTCCTGAGGAAAAGGTAGAAGAATCAATGCAAGGTATGATCACTTCACGACGTTATATTTTATGCAAAAGTACTTTAAAATTTTCTATTAAGGACTCAACATTGTCATTGTCTAAATTGCTATGGTTTATTTTTCCAGAAACGTTCAGCAAGAACCATCAATACAACAAGAGCATGGTTTGGAAGGGGCGGGTGCATCTAACCAAGCTATTGTTGAAACAAATGCCAAAATAAAGGGTAAAGGACCAACAAAATGTCCTTTTATAAATAATTCAGAGGGCATTACATTGCCAAAATTCAAGTTAACGAGAGGAGCCAATTTATTGGTCTAGGGTTAGATAAATTTACCTCCTATGTAAGTGTTCTTGCAAGAGAAATTCTAGGCATTAAGTTTAGGGTTGGAAATAAGTGCCTGAAGCATTGAAGAAAGACATGGAATGCAATCAATGTGAGCATAAACCAAATAATGATTAGATTTTTGTTTTTTATTTTGTTGATGCATGTTGACCATGTGACAGATTTGGTTTCAAATAAAAGTTTGTGTCTAACAATGAACTATTTATTTATTACAGAGCAACTTCTAAGTAGATCCTTCAGCAGAAAAGTGGTGTAATATAGTAATATCTCAATGCCTATGAAATTAAAGATATCGTGTGTATACAAAATACTATTTGAAATACCAAACAGATGAGCAAAGGATGGCAAATGTTCCAATTGGAGTAAATGAAACTGATTGGATTGAATTTGTTAGACTACGATCTTACCCCAGATTCAAGGTAGAAATGAAAGAGAAATATGCGCGTTATAATCAAATGACATGTGATTCTAAATACTTGGTTATACAATTACATTTATTCTAAGCATCCACATTTTTATTGAGTTGCAGGAGAAGGCAAACATAAATAAGGAAAATAGGGAAATATAACGAGAGACCCACACTTATGGTCGTAGAGGTTACTTTAGGGTTGAACATGACCTTGTAATATGTAACGGATTATTTTTTGTTCACAATTAGAAATTATAAATGTAGTCATTTGTAACATTATATCAAATATACTTACCCACACTATTACATTTGTCATGACTAGAAACAAGCTAGCAATTCAGATGATAGGGCTATAAATAGGGCTGAAGTGTGGGTCAAATGCCATACAAAGAAAGATGGCACTCCAATGTCCATCATCTATAGCAACGACAATAGTAAGTTCTAAACCTATTCTTGTATGTATTATTTAGGCTAGTTTTTTTTTATGTTAATGTTTTTTCTAATATTAATTGGTTGAAATGTTTAACATTACTATAAAACAAATCGTATCAGAACAATCAAATTCAATGTCTCTTGCATATGCACAACGCAGGATTCCATCGCTATAGTTTTGGGGACCAACAGGAGGGGCCATGTACATGGGGTTGTCTTGGGAGTCACTCCAACTTAATTGTTTGGAAAATACCATGCCTACAAGAAGGAATTGCTTAATACACAAAAGAAAATGAGAGAAAAAACATAAAGAACTTCAAGAAAAATGATAAGTAAATCGGAATAATGAAATCAACTATTAATTAATTGTTTCAATGGAAAGTTTCCATGGAGAAGAGGAAAGAAAATGGCATTGTTGATCCAAAAACCCAACAGTTTAAGAATTTTGCAGGTGTAGATTATTTAATTTTTGTGTATGTCATCGTTGAAGATTATTACATTGTATCTCATGCAAACTACTATATTGGCTGACTAATGACCCCCTATGAAATATTGCATCATATCAAGGACCTTTGAAAATGCCACAGGTCTCTTAATCATGTAATCCTAATCCATGGAATCTTTAAAATTGCCTCTTATTTTGTCCAATGTTACTTTTCACTCTTTGATTACATCTCAAAAGTGTTTAATTTTCATGAGAGTTTCCAGAATGTTCATATTGAACCTTCAATGAAACAAAGTGCAATGCATCCTACACCATCTAAGAGTTTGAAGTTATGTTTGAAACTATTTATTATTTGGTGCAATGTTACAATCCTTACTTCAATATAACCTACAAGTGTTGTTTTTAATAGCAATCTTCCTCGAGTCCTAGTGAAGCTTTGATAAAACAAACTCTATTGGATTTGAGGCAACTTAATCATGGACCAAATGGTAACTTGAAAGCACAGTTAATTTCTAAACCTATTTATTTTCATTTCTAGTAATATTTTATTGTTTTAAAGGATCTTAGAATAATTTGTTTATTGACAGAATTAATCGTCATTGCCAACTTCAAAAGCGGGATTGGAAAGAAGAAAATGTTTGCTTACTTATTTTAATGGATGGGTGAAGGTCGCCAAGGGATACATATGAAGCGTTGACCCAAATTTTGTTATGCCTAATGGGGAAGCGCTATGAGAGGGATATTATTATGTGTGTCCACAATCGCTTTTGGTCGATCTCGACTATGAAATCAAGCTAAAGCGCAAAAGAAATCGATGCGAGTATTTAGCGGATGCTCTTAACAGTTTTATAGCATGGAATAACATTGACACTGAATTGATAAATGACAATGAATATTATAAATGAACAATTTTAAGGCATTTCAGATGCTATTGTTCTCTCTATAATGAGGTTATGAGAAGAGTTATTGTCTAGAGATGGAATCTAGTCTAACTAATCATGTCGCATGTGTGGATTCCAAATTCCTTTATAGGATCACAAATTTCTCCTTTGGAGATGTATTATTATTGTACACTTCTTAGTGAATAATGGAAAATATGAATTTTATCCAATTGAGTTCTTTTTGATATGTATTATGTTCAATATTTCTTCACTAGTTTGTTGCAAATCCCTATAGTTTGTCTCAGTAGTAATGCATTGTGCTTTAGATCCTTAGTTGTACAATTTCTTGTTGTCATCAAGCATATAGAAAATTTCACAAGGATTGTAATGAACAAACTCAATCCTTATGTATTGGTATAGATAAAAACATATGATATATTTAGTATAACAACTATTATTTGAATTATTCATTCATCCAAGTGTTACAAGAATTGCAATGCCTTAAATCTAAACGAGCCTTTCCCATTCGGTCACGATTTTCCCCATCTCTAACCCCATTTATACTGGTAGATGAAGAAAATTCAACATTTACATGTGGGTTTCACTAGAGATGAAGGTGGAAATACAATAAAATTACAGTGGCATAGGCTGTAGTGCAACTTGCATCATGTAAGTAAATACAATTTCATCTTGATTAGAAGTATAGTAATTTAGGGAATCCAACACACAAGCTAAAGGTCTTAGAAGAAAAGTTGTAGACTTTATAATATATATAATTCAATAAAACCGTCATAATTCCTATATGTCTGTGTGTTTGCATCATCCTAAAAGAATTTGAATATCTTTTCTCGACCATGTTTGTGTCGGATATTCCTATTAATTTTTTTTCCATTTATCTCTTTTCCTTTAACAACTTTAAATATTGGTTGGGATCTTGATAACTTCTATGCATTGGCATGTCTACATAATTGGCCTATGTAGTTGTCTTGGTCCAGTAGTGCACTATTGAAAGTTTTACAACCCAAAAATCTAAATTGTGTTGTATGCATAACATTTGCATGTGACTTAACATAAACAAGCAACCCTAACTCTTGTACATTCACCAGGTTTTTGACATATAAACTAGTTATAAATGTTTTTGAAATAATTATTTCACCAATAGTTATAATAGTTTCCCATGCAATTAGAATATGTGGCCCCTATCAAGTGTCACGTCTATACTCTAAAAGAACACAAAAAATTGTTGATTTCAATTAAATAGTCCACCACTTAATGTTCAGTGATAGAATCCCTTTTCCAACCAGAAGCATACATACATATGGTGCTTGTAGTCTAACAAGATGTACTTTTTAATTGGCATTTACACACCTCACGCCACATAAATTTCAGCACCCACAATTGCTAGAGTGTTGATTATATTCCTTTAAGCTTTCACCGTGTGTTTATTTGTCTTCACAGTGCTTTGATTTCTTTAAGGTACTGACGAATTCCTATATTCCTACTTTTTATAGACTTTACGAGGATAAATTACTTTCTATACTAAAGTTTGAAAGAGACTGCTCCAATAAAGTAAAGCTAAATTTCTTATCCAATATTAATAAATAAATCAATGCTTTGATTTATATAAGAGTTCATTGTATTATTTATTTAAATAATGGAAGATGTTCATTCTTATATTCGTATTTCCAATGATGCAAGAGCATCTTGTTGCCATGAACAATCTTCAAGTTTCTCAGATCTAGAGTCTTGACATTTTCCCATGAAAGGGGTTTGATTGTAAAAACTTTGAACATAGTTTATAAAGGATAAGTTTAGAAGGTTCTAATAGTTGATAAAGTGTTAATTAAAGCAATGAGTATGTTAGTTGAGTGATGAGTCATTGTAACCGAATCTGCACTAGGTGGTAGAATTCATTAAAGTTCAAGTCATGAGTCATTTAGATGCATAGGATTGAATGTTTATTTTAGGAATTAGTTATGAGAGATTTAGAAAGTTTGTTAGGGCTTTTATGAAATGAGAGAAGAGATTCTACAGGTATTAATGTAAGCCTATGGGCATTTTTTGGGGGGATGGCCAAGCAGAGAAGAGTCACGCCATAGAAGAATTGGTTAGGGTTCTGAGCATGTATAGTTTCATTCTTTTAAATGAAAGAAGACACATAATTTTCTGTGTGTGTTTATGCATATTTGTGAATGTCTAAACTTTTGATGAATATTGATTTATCAGAGGAATCCATTCTTGCCTATGTGTAACCTTGATGGCACATCAATTTACATTTGGTTAAGCTGCTGGCGAGGAATGAAATAATCAGTTTTCATTTATGAGGAAGAGAGGGTAGTGCTCATGGATATTTAGTGGAGAATGTCATTGTAATGTGGGTGCTTTGTATTTTCATGGCTTAATGTGAATCTTGAGAATCCAAATCGATGGTCTTATCATAGATCTATGTGCTCTGTGTGTTCTTGTCACATTTGAATACGTTGTAAATTGAAAGAAGCCCACGACTAGTATGGGCATAGCATTGAAGCAATAGCTTAGGTAAAAGCAAACGAAGATGGAAGGCTTATTGGGATGAGATGTTATTTGGAACGTCGTGTTGGGATTTGGGATAGTTCTGCATAAGTTGAAATTGTTGACATATTGGTAAGTTGTTGATTGAAGCCACATTGAGGAGCCGCGTTTTAGATTGATGTCCCCAGTTTTGTTCTGGTAACATCAGGGCGTCCCGCGTTAAGTATTGTTCAATTCCTGCTAGCGCTAGTATAGTCCTGCTACATATTGGGATTTTCGAAATGTTATCAATTTCCTGTGGTATGTATATAATTCTGGAAATAACGGTGTATTAAAAACATCTCTGATGAGAGAGTAATTGAGAAAAGACCCATGTAAAACCCTGCGTATTATTTGAAATTTGAATGGAGATATTGAATATTGAACTTATGGTTTTAGCTAACCATTGCTAGAAACAGATATTGCAAGCTTAGGGCTATAGGCCTGCATCATTTTTGGTATTAGAGTGAGTATGCTCTTTGGGAAAAGAAGTCAAAACAGGATTTGTTTTCTTTTTGGAATGATGATTTTCATAACTTACAGCAGCTTGGGTTTGGAAATCTGATTGAGGCAAATACAGTTATCTTCAATTTATACTGAAATAGAGGATTGACAATTGCATGGATTGAAATCTGTAAGCAAAGAATACTACTTTGTGAGGAAAGTAGAATGGACTTGGTTTTAAAAAGAAAAATAGAGGAAATGTGTTCGATATCCTGGAAAGATAAAGTCTCCACCTCACCGCTCTCTATGTTGACGTCTGCCATTGTAATTGGAATTGCAAATGAACCAGGCAAGTAGTGAATAATTTGAGAACCCTCAGAACCCAAAGCATAGACATAAATCCCAAAAGGAAACTCAACCAATACGAATACAAATTTTCAAAGACGTATTTCTAACGGTTCCTGAAAATTGTTGAAAAGCCCAACAGTGTTATAAGGACATTGATGTCACTGGAAGTGCTTCTGGAGACTTCTGCAATAGTAGATCCATGCCAACATTTTTTTGGAGATGATTAGTAGTGAAGAAATCCAAGTTTCATCTTGAGAAGTAAATGAGGTTTGAAGAGAAAAGGGCAGTGCCTGAATTAAGTGGGTCTATATGATGTGAGAAAAACATCAATAGCCTTTAAAAGAGCGGATCGAGTTTTAATTCCTGAAAAGTGGAAGAACTTGTGAGGAGCTCTGTAGTAAGAAATTTTCAAGCAAAAGGAGGACAACTCAATCAAAGTCTAAAGATGCAGAGTTGAAGAATAAATTGAGGAAGTGGTAAGTTTATTAGTCTTTCTATTGATGTTATTCAATAGGCAGAAGATTGCAACTTATTAGTTGTGATATAGGAAGTAAGGAGACACTATATTAGAGAAGTTATGGTGGTAGGACCCTGCATAGAAAAAGTGTTGTGGCTTCAGTTGGAACAGAAAAAGAACAATGAAGTTCTCAAAAGAAGGTGATTGCAAGAGGAAATCCTGGAAAGAGCAAATAAAATGCTCAGAAGGTTCTAAGTGAAGAGAACCAGTGGTGCCAAAAGATTGAACTTAGTAGAAGTTTGATTAGGCATTTGTAGAAGGGTGGAAAATACTTGCTATGGAAGAGGATTTAATATAAAGAGTATGGAGAACCTCACGAAGAAGGAGAAGAAGATGACTATTGATAGTCATGTAAAGGGTTCAAAGGGAAGCCACAAGTGTGTGAAAGAAGATGTCAGGGTTAATGGTATAAAGAAGAGGATGAGTGATGAGGAATTTGATAGAGAATTTAATGAGATTAAAGTACAATTGAATGTACTAATGTAGTTGCTACAAAAAAGTGAAGAAGACCAAAGATATGGTTGGATTCTTTAGAAGAGAAGAGTCAAGTGGAGTTTGTTGTGGAGTAGGATGAGACACAAGACAAGTGTACAGCTAAAGGAAGAACTCAAAAGAGTTGAGTTGCAGCATAAGATATGTGCTTAGGAAGAGGTTTACTTATGTGAACCCGAACAAGGGTCTATTCTCGGTGAAAGTAGTGATCAGGATGAAGACATGAGACTAGCTAAAGGTTTCATGGATCCTTGAAAGGATGAGAACCAGTTGAGAGTGTTGATGTTTGGGACAACAAAAGAAGCTATGGAGCCTTATGATTTTGTAACTAGTGATTATTGTATGTTTACAGGTTGCTCAAGCATGGGAGATGATAGACAGTCATCTAATCCTGTCTTAAATCCAGAAAGGAAGATGACTATTCCTAGTCATATAAGAGATTTAAAGAAGAATTATGGCCAAATGAAGAAATATGTTCAACTGAAGGACATTCTAAAACCAAGTCAAAAGGAGTATGACAAATAGTTTGTTGAGATCAAAGAAATATTCAGTAAACTAGAGAAGTTGATTCAAGAGAGTAATAAAGATGAGTATTATAGATGGGTGATGAAAAAGAAGAAAGTGCAATGGTTTTCATTGCAGCAGAAGCAAAGTCTACAATCATTAGCTTTGAGGAAGGATAGAGGGCTCAAGAAAGTTGAGTTTGAACAAGGATTGATAAGGCAGAAAGAAGTCTTTTCATGTGAATATGGATCAAAAAGTTTTCTTGGGAAAACTGATGAAGTGGGTATAGAATTCAAGAAGAATTTGATGGAGTGTTCTGACAATGGAAGTCAGCTAAGAGGATTGATGAAGAAATCATCAAAGGGGACTGAAGAGTCTCATGATTTTAAAACAAATGTTTTGTGAGTGAATGCAAGAAATACTAAAGTAGGACAACTATCTCATGTTGTCACAGAAGAAGAGGAAAGGAGAAATATGGCTTTTTAAGAGATGAAAGAAGGTTCATATAACCTTATGATGAAGGAGGAAAAGGAGCAATTGTTGAATACTGTTGTGAAAGATCTTGTAAATATTGAGCAGTTATTGCATGTTGCTACCAAAGAAGAGAAGCTACTGAGTGTTGTTGTAGATGATCATCAGCTACTAAGGGATGTTAATCTTGAAGACAGACAAGATAAAGACGACTGGTTGATAATTGATGCAGAAGAAGAAAATGATGAAGATTGTGCAGAGCTGTTGGGAGAAGTTCCAAAAGAGATGGCAGATTTGTGGCATGAATTAAATCTGTTGGAACACAGATTGGAAAAATAGAGGGTAGGCATTCAAGTTGCAAAATGGGAATTGAATGGAGATGAGGAAATTTTCAAGGACATTAATAAACGGAGAAAAATGAGTGGAACATTTGTGCTTGCTAATTGGAATATTCATGATGAAGATCATATTGGGGTGAAGAAGAATGAGGCCCTGATGTCTCTTAATGATGGAGATATGTTGTATGAAGTTGCCGAACAGAATATTGTCTTGAAGGACAATGGGGAAAATGAAGTTATAAAATGTAATTTGAAATCTGAAATGGTATATGAAATGAGAAAGGTAAGAGATTACAAGCAATATCAGACTGATGAGATAGCAAGTGAAGTTGGAATGTAAGTAGAAACCATAATTTCTGAAGGATATCAATGGAGAGGACATTTCCATATCTCATATGGTTATGAAGAGAAGCATGAGGAGGCAGATTGGATGAAAGACTATAAATATTTTATTCAAGAGCAAATCCAGTCACGAATGGATGGTGTTTTTCATCTGGAAAATGCATTCGATAAAGAAATTGAAGAATTGTGGAATTTATGCTGAAACATTCCAAGAGAATGTACAGAGGACAAAGTAAGAAGGTAAATTGTTTAAGCTCATTGACTGAAGAGGGTGTTATAGATAAAAGTGGCGGCGAATTGCAGAATAAAGTGTGGAATCCTGGTAAGTTAAGACTAGCAGTGAATTGTAATGATGTTAAAAGCAATGGAGAATTACAACACAAGGTTTGGGATACTGGAAGACAAAAGACATTGATAAAGAAAGGATGTAGCAAAGAAATGAAAAACTGCAACATATAGTTTGGGATCCTGGTGGATTCAAAGCACTTTAGCTACATGACCAGGAGGTCATGAATTCTTTCTACCTTAGAAGTCTGATGTAAGAGCATCTTGCTGTCATGAATAATCTTCAAGTTTCTCAGATCTAGAGTCTTGACATTTTCCCATGAAAGGGGTTTGATTGTAAAAACTTCATAGTTTAGAAGGTTCTAATAGTTGATAAAGTGTTAATTAAAGCAATGACTAAGTTAGTTGAGTGTTGAGTCATTGTAACCGAATATGCACTAGGTGGCATAACTCATTAAAGTTCAAGTCATGAGTCATTTAGATGGATAGGATTGAATGTTTATTTTAGGAATTAGTTACGAGAGATTTAGGAAGTTTGTTAGGGTTTTGATGAAATGAGAGAAGAGATTCATAATGTATTAATGTAATCCTATGGGCATTTTTTGGGGGGAGGATGGCCAAGCAGAGAAGAGTCACGCCATAAAAGAATTGGCTAGGGTTTTGAGCATGTATAGTTCAATTCTCTTAAATGAAATAAGACGCGTAATTTTCTGTGTGTGTTTATGCATATTTGTGAATGTCTAAACTTTTGATGAATATTGATTTATTTGAGTAATTCATGCTTGTCTATGTGCAACCTTGATGGCACGCCAATTTACATTTGGTTAAGCCACTGGCGAGGAATGAAATAATTAGTTTTCATTTATGAGAAAGAGAGGGTAGTGTTCATGGATATTTGGTGGAGAATGTGATTGTAATGTGAGTGCTCTGTATTTTCATTGCTTAATGTGAAGCTTGAGAATCCAAATCAATGGTCTTATCATAGATCTGGGTGCTCTATGTATTCTTGGCACATTTGTTTGCGTTGTAAATTGAAAGAAGCCCATGACTAGTATGGGAATAGCCTTGAAACAATAGCTTAGGTAAAAGCAAACGAAGATGGAAGTCCCATTGGCATGAGATGTTATTTGGAACGTCGTGTTAGGATTTGGGACAATTTTGTATAAGTTGAAATTGTTGATAGATTGGTAAGCTGTTGATTGAAGCGAGGAGTTGTGTTTCAGATTGATGTCCCCATGTTTGGTCTGGTAACATTAGGGTGTCCTACATTAACTATTGTTCAATTCCTGTTAGTGCTAGTATAATCCTGCTGCATATTGGGATTTTCTAAATGGTATCAATTTCCTGTGGTATGTATATAAATATGGAAATGACGGTGTATTAAAAAAATCTTTGATGAGAGATTAATTGAGAAAAGACCCATGCAAAACTCTGCGTATTATGTGAAATGTGAATGGAGATATTGAATATTGAACTTATGGTTTTAGCTAACCATTGCTTGAAATGGATATTGCAGGCTTAGGGCTATAGGACTGCATCATCCAATCATTGAACTAATAATAGATTTTCCATTGAAACCTTTGTTTCTTAATAATCCATAAGCTAGATGTACTAGTTTTTGCATTTACATTTTATAAAAAGAGTGTCTAAACCCATAGGCTACAAATGAAATCAATGTTTACAGAGAAAGTTATGGGTTTGAGGGTATCAAAGATCATATACTATTTAAGAAAAAACACACAGACAATGCCATACTTTAGTATGCACTCAATTTCAATTTCCAATGTTCATTCTGTAAGCTCCCGCATCCGCATCCCGCATTCCACGGCTCCTCCACAACTACCGCCGGTTCATTCGGTTATCAACCACACTCGAATTGATTTCTAGTTTGGAGACTGTTTTCTTGCTGGGAGCTTTTGGAGTGGTCCATTACTCCATCTAGGGTTCTCTACCTAGATTTGTGGAACAATTGACACATAGCCAACAAAAGCTTGATGGAAGCTTGGCTATTAAACCCTTGTTTGGTCCCCAAGATCACTAACTCAATCCCCTTCAGTCTTACACCATCAAGAAAGAGTAAGCAGAGCTTGGAAGTACCATACAGGAAGCTAAACCTTGTGGAACAGGGAAATCTTCTACAGCAAGTCAAGTAGCATCAATGGCTAGAGGTATGATCTATTCAGTATTCCTATTTCGATTATGTTTCAGAGTTTTATTTCGCATTTTTCAGAATAGGAAATATATTCTAACAGTTGGTATCAGAGCCTAGTTATCTCTGCCTTGATGTTCTGTATGTAGTCGCCGTAGGAGGGTTTTTTTATTTTTTTTTATTTTTTACTGTACTGTCTAGCTATGAAGTTAATGCCCATCTTTAAGTCTGCTTGTGGAACTGATCTGCTACCCTGTTGACTGCTTGGTTGAGACTGCTGCTTTAGTGGTCTGGTTTACTGCTCTGTGGATTGATTTAGATAGGCCGCCCGCCTTGTGGACTATGTTGCTCCTCTACATAGACTGTTTTTCTGTCTTAGAGCAGGCCACAGCCTTAGGGATGCCTGGTACCCTTTTTTGTGAGCTGTTAGAGCAGGCTGCAGCCTGTTTGTGGATTGTTCGTGTGGGCCACATCCCTAGGGCTTCCTTTCAACCCCAGTCGTGGACTGTCTTGTGGCTGCTTGTGGAAGTCACTATTTTTTTAAGGTCAGTTCTCCTGTTTGGTGGGCTGCTTGTGGAGGTCTCTGCCTGTTGAGATCTTGTATAGGTCAGATCTGCTGTGTTTAGGGCTGCCTTTGGTAGCTTGTGGAGGCCACTGCCTATTAGAACCTTGTTTGAATCATATCTACTGTGATTTGAGGTCTGAATCGTCTGATATCTTGTTGGGTGACTTCCTGGGCTGCCACTGTGATTTGAGGTCTGCCATGACCTGTTGGTGACCACAATTGCTATTGTTTGGAGCAGTGAAATAACACTCTGCTATTAACTTATAGTTTATAGCATCTTATTTGTTTGAGAATGTTTTTTCCTGAACAGTATAACATCTATATGGATATGCTATTAATCTTAGAGAGTTCTGTTTCTTTTTTTATTGTATTGGTTTTCTATTTGCAAAAGAAAAATGCTCTCTTAGTTTACATCAATTGTGTGTGATTGACTGATGTCAGGAATTACTTGTTACTGTTTTTGCATATATAACTTGTGTTGCTCCTATAAGAATTGTTTACTTGGATTCGACTGTACAGTTTTATGGTGGTTATAATCTTTTATAAATTTTGGAGTTCAGATGGCTATATTTATGTTATGGCTTAGCTGAAGGAAGATGCTTTAGACAGAAACAATATGGTATTTTGAATATCTATTTTATATGAAAGTAATGGATTTTATATTCCAGAATTTCTTATTTTGCATGGAGAATTTTTTTTTTGTCTATCTATTGTTGAAGCTACATTGTACATTGTTGAAGCTTCCAGTCTCTAAGATCTGTTTTTTTATCAAGTAGCATTTTGGTGAACGCTTTCTTGAAGTATATGGGCTTATAGACAGACATATATATATTGAGCCGTTTTAAATTCTGGAACTGATAGTGGAGTTTGGATTTCTTAGCTTGCCCTCATTCAGATCTGTTCATTTGAAGCTTGTTTTGTTACAGTGAACATCAATAATGTCTAGTAGATCTATATGATGTTTAATTAGAGAATAGCCATAACATCTCTAATTTATTAATATTATATATATATATATATATATATATTTTGTTTAGGATCACATAAAGAAAGTTTAGACATTAATTGTAATTAATTATACTAAATATAATAAATTTTATCCCACAAGAATTTTTATTATATTTATGTAATTAATTAGGATAAAATATTGAATTATTCATAACTTACCGACAGGAATTATGAATTAATAGTTTTATCATAAAGAATATTTGAATATGCTTGAATTAAAAATTTAGCCCACAGGCAATTTTTATGTCATTAGATTCAATCTTAAAGCATGAATTTACATTGGTAAAACATGAAATTTTATTTGGTCTCAATTTTAACATAAGCATGTGATCTTTATTTTTATGCAGTTGTATAACCTACAAATTTCTCTGAAATTCGTTGTGATATCCCTGAACTTAAGGGAGATAACTATAAGGTCTGGAAGGAGAGAATTCTCCTTCATTTGGGATGGATGGACATAGATTATGCTATTAGGAAAGATGAACCACCAGCACTCACCAATACCAGCACTGCAGCGGACATCACACTTTATGAGCGATGGAAGCGATCTAATCGTTTAAGCATGATGTTCATTAAGACTAAAATTTCAGCTGGTATTCGTGGTTCAGTTGATCAACATGAAAGGGTCCAAGATTTGCTAAATCCATTGGTGATCAATTCGTCACTTCAGACAAGGCACTAGCAAGCACCCTAATCATGAAGTTCTCATCCCTAAGGCTCACCAGTGTGAAAGGTGTGCACGAGCACATCATGCAAATGAGGGACACTGTGGCTCAATTGAAGAAACTCGAGGTTGAAATATCAGAGTCTTTCCTGGTGCACTACATCCTGAACACCCTTCCGCACCAATATGGACATTTCAAAATCTCATACAACACACATAAGGATAAATGGTCAATAAATGAACTCATGACCATGTGTGTTCAAGAGGAAGAAAGACCGGTGATGGAACTGGGAGAAAGTGCAATGCTGGCAACACATAGGAAGGGAAAATATCAATCCAATAAGAAAGGGAAAGGTAAAGTACCTCCCCAAGCTAATATTAAGAAGGATTCCAAGTGTTTCTTCTGTAAAAAGAAGGGACACATGAAGAAGGAATGCGCAAAATTTCAGAAATGGCTTGCGGACAAAGGTAATGCAATCTTGTTTGTTTGTTATGAATCTAATATGGTCAATGCCAATATTAACACTTGGTGGATTGATTCTGGATCAACAATTCACATTTCAAATTCCTTGCGGGGTTTGCAAAACCTAAGGAAGCCAGTGGGAAGTGAGCAAAGCATCTTATCAGGAAACAAGATGGGCTCACATGTGGAAGCTATAGGAACATGCTATTTAACTTTAAGTAGTGGCTTTGTTTTAGAATTAGAAAAGATCTTTTATGTTCCAAGCTTTGCTAGAAACTTGATTTCAGTTTCAAGACTTGTACCTTTTGGATATTCCTTTAACTTTTCAGAAACATCTGTCAGTTTATTTTATAAATTTGATTATGTTGGGAATGGTATTTTGTCTGATGGTCTTTACCGCATTAATTTACAAAACAATGTCACTTATGATTCAATGCATGTTCACACTGGCACTAAAATATGTGTTATTAATGAAGATTCCTCTAAATTATGGCACCGGAGGTTAGGTCATATCTCCATAGAAAGAATTAAAAGATTGGTAAATGAAGGAGTACTTAATACTCTGGATTTCACTAATTTTGAGACTTGTGTGGATTGCATAAAAGGAAAGCAGACCAACAAGTCAAAGAAAGGTGCCAATAGGAGTTCAGACATATTAGAGATCATACATACTGATATATGTAGTCCAGAGATGGACTCACATGGTCAGAGATACTTCATCTCTTTTATAGATGATTACTCACGATATATGTATCTGTACATGCTTCATAAAAAGAACAAAGCATTAGATGCCTTTAAGATATTTAAGGCTGAAGTAGAGAAACAATGCGGCAAGCAAATTAAGATCATGAGATCAGATAGAGGTGGAGAATATTATGGTAGATACACAGAAGATGGACAAGCACCTGGGCCATTCGCAAAATTTCTTCAAGAGCATGGGATTGTTGCCCAATACACCATGCCTAATTCACCCGACCAGAATGGTGTAGCAGAAAGAAGAAACCGAACTTTATTGGACATGGTGTGGAGTATGCTTAGCAGCTCCAATCTTCCTAAATCCTTGTGGACTGAAGCACTTAAGACGACAGTGTATATATTAAACCGAGTTCCAACCAAGGCCGTTCTTAAAACGCCATTTGAATTATGGAAAGGTTGGAAACCGAGTTTGCGACATATGCGCGTTTGGGGATGCCCGTCTGAAGTGAGAATATATAATCCACAAGAAAAGAAGCTGGACTCAAGGACCATTAGTGGGTATTTCATTAGATATGCTGAAAGGTATAAAGGTTACAGATTTTATTGTCCATCTCACGGCACTAGGATTGTGGAATCAAGAAATGCAAAATTTCTTGAAAATGACTTGATCAGTGGGAGCGATCTAAACAGGAACATAGTTTCCGAGAAGGATCATTTAGAATCTCAACCTTCCACCTCAAGTGATAGATTGGTTATTGTTCACAGCACCCCTCAAGTACAAACTGGTGTTGAACAACCAATTCTTGAAGTTCCACAAGCTGCTGACGACATTCTAGTAGATCAGGTAGTTCAAGAGTTTCCAAGAACTTTTGAACAACGAGTTGAACCGCATACTTCTCAAGAAGATAGTGATACAACATTAAGAAGATCTACTAGACCAAGGAGATCAACAATTCCTAATGATTATATTGTGTATCTACAAGAATCTGACTTTAACGTTGGAGCTGGAAATGATCCCGAGTCCTTTTCACAAGCCATGAATTGCAAAGAATCAGAATTATGGTACGATGCCATGAAGGAAGAGATGAATTCTATAAAGAGTAATGAAGTCTGGGATATTGTTGAGTTTCCTAATGGTGTAAAATCCATTGGATGTAAATGGGTCTTTAAGACAAAGAAAGACTTAATTGGGCAACATTGAGAGATACAAGGCTAGACTTGTTGCTAAAGGATTCACTCAGAAAGAAGGAATCGACTACACAGAGACTTTCTCTCCTGTATCTAAGAAAGATTCCTTGCGCGTTATTATGGCATTAGTAGCCCATTTCGACTTGGAGTTGCATCAAATGGATGTGAAAACGACTTTTCTAAATGGAGATCTAGAGGAGGAGGTTTACATGAAACAACCTGAAGGATTCCCCTCTAGTGATGGTGAGCAATTGGTTTGCAAGCTCAAGAAATCCTTATACGGTTTACAACAAGCATCCCTCCAATGGTATTTGAAATTCCATAATGTAATTTCTTCTTTTGGTTTTGAAGAAAACATTATGGATCAATGTATATACCTGAAAGTTAGTGGGAGTAAAATTTGTTTTCTTGTTTTATATGTGGATGACATTTTGCTAGCAACAAATGATAAGGGTATGCTGCATGAAGTGAAACAATTCTTCTCTAAAAATTTCGATATAAAGGATATGGGTGAGGCATCTTATGTCATTGGCATTAAGATCTATAGAGACAGATTTTGAGGCCTCTTGGGTTTGTCTCAGGAAACCTATATTAATAAAATTATAGGGAGATTTCGGATGAAGGATTGTTCACCGAGTATAGCTCCCATTGTGAAGGGTGATAGGTTCAATTTGAACCAATGCCCGAAGAACGACCTTGAAAGGGAACAAATGAAGAACATTCCATATGCTTCTGCTGTCGGAAGCCTAATGTATGCTCAGGTCTGCACAATACTTGACATTGCATTTGTTGTGGGAATGTTGGGACGATATCAGAGTAATCCAGGTATAGAGCACTGGAGAGCTACAAAGAAAGTAATGAGGTATCTTCAAGGAACTAAAGACTACATGCTTATGTATAGACGGACGAACAATTTGGAAGTAATTGGCTACTCAGATTCTGACTTTGCTGGATGTGTTGATTCACGCAAATCAACATCAGGATACATTTTTATGATGGATGGTGGAGCTGTATCATGGAGGAGTGCCAAGCAGACCTTGATTGCCACTTCCACTATGGAAGCCGAGTTCGTCTCCTGTTTTGAGGCTACTTTACATGGTGTATGGCTTAAGAGTTTCATTTCTAGGCTTAGAATTATGGATTCTATCTCTAAGCCATTGAGAATGTATTGCGACAATTCAGCTGCTGTTTTTATGGCTAAAAACAACAAAAGTGGGAGTCGAAATAAACACATCGACATTAAGTATTTAGCCATAAGGGAACGTGTTAAAGAAAAGAAAGTGGTCATTGAGCACGTCAACACTGAGTTGATGATCCTTGATCCTTTGACTAAGGGCATGCCACCGTTTAAATTCAAGGATCATGTAATGAATATGGGACTTGGTTCCATTATGTAGTTTCTCATTGTATGGACAATGTTATTTTTAATGAAATTCTTAATTACTATGATGTTTTTTCTCATACTTATGTGCACCTTAATTTATTTTGAGAAAATTCATCTATGAGGACCAAGAATAAACATAAGGTTTATTCATTAAGAAATTGTTGCCACATAAATTAAAATAGCAATAAATACATAGTAATACATGGAAGGTAATACTTGTCATAAGAGGACTTTTCGCCATGATTCTTGTATCTATTACTTAATACAGATTGTCAATAGGTTTTAAGATGAGACATTAAGTTTGGAAGTATGGACCAAGTGGGAGAATGTAAGCTCTCGCATCTGCATCCCGCATTCCACGGCTCCTCCACAACTACCGCCGGTTCATTTGGTTATCAACCACACTCGAACTGATTTCTAGTTTGGAGACTGTTTTCTTGCTGGGAGATTTTGGAGTGGTCTATTACTCCATCTAGGGTTCTCTACTTAGATTTGTGGAACAGTTGACACATAGCCAACAGAAGCTTGATGGAAGCTTGGCTATTAAACCCCTGTTTGGTCCCCAAGCTCACTAACTCAATCCCCTTCAGTCTTACACCATCAAGAAAGAGTAAGCAGAGCTTGGAAGTAGCGTACAAGAAGCTAAACCTTGTGGAACAAGGAAATCTTCTACAACAAGTCAAGTAGCATCAATGGTTGGAGGTATGATCTATTCGGTATTCCTATTTCGATTTTGTTTTAGAGTTTTATTTCGCATTTTTTAGACTAAAAAATATATTCTAACACATTCATACTCTGAGACTACAAAAGAAAATTCCCATGATACAGTTAAAGGAAAAAATGTAGTCAAAGGATTAAAGAAAACTGTTTATATTATAGACAAGGGATGATAAATGTTGCACACATATAGGTATAACAAAATGCATTAAAATAAATAGTACCCATCACATTTAAAAAAAAACACAAAGAAAAAGCAAAAGAGATTTTAACGTAGGTTGAACCCATTTTTCATCGCCATACTAAAATTGTCAAGTTTTACTTTATTTTTATATATGGGCTGAGTGGCATCAACTCCTAAAACATTTATGATTTGAAGGTATAATTGGAAACGGGACATAACAAAAATTGCATATATCGGTATTTTTACTAATTTAGAAGTAATATGAAGAGTCATATCCAAATGTATTTATGTTGGGTTTTCATTAATAATACAATTCATTATTCAACATCGATCGAAGTACATACACGATCAATTTCTCGTAATTTACAAAATTGTTGCATAGTCAAGCATATGAAGAAGTTGCTTCAAGAGTCAAAAAGGAGTTCCATTGCTACAAAAGACAAAATAGTCGAAGAAGCTATCAAAATTCAAGCCCTTGAAGTTCACAAAGAGAGACACAGTTCAGTATCAGGAAAACATTGTTCCTCTTGTTCAAGAAGCTGCAAGGAAAAACACAATTCAATATTCACAACGGGTTGTTGCTTGAAGTTGGTGCTTCCATGAGTCCATGAAGACAATCCCAGTTCAGTATCCGACAAGGACTGATCTTGATTTTTTGTAAATAAATATAATTCAATATTCGGCGAAGCTGGGAGATCACTCTTGATGAAATCAAACATTGTTTGAAATATCTATAAGAAAATCGAATTATGCTCCTGTTGCTTTTCCAGACAATTAATACGATTATTCAAAACTGAAATTTCCTCTACATTTCGTTGATTAATTTGTATATGAGCATACCATTCTCGGACATTGGCCATAGAATCAACATGTTGAAAATAATCAAACATGGCATTAATAATTGTGAAAAAATTGGATATCGAATTGCATAATTACTGACAAATTAAGTGAAAACCAGCACAGAGGCAATGCACAAAACTAACTATGCACTCAGCCATGAAGTCTCGACAGATTTAGAGCTCAATTACCAAATTCGGTAAGATCTGTAATTAATTTTCAATCATAAATATGTTTAAAAGGTGATTACGATTTTGTGCCACTAGAAGATGGAAATGATACAAAAGAGAGGCTACATTTATAATTGATTTGACGGATTTTAAGTCTACGTGCTTGCAAGTTATCCAAACGAGATTTCAATCACCTTTGTATAAATTCCATCACCCATTTCAAATATTATGTTAGGCGTGTCGGTTACCCTTTCCATGCAATGAAATATGGACCATCGGCGCTGCAAAATCCTGTGATCCTGATCGTTGGTGTAACCCCATTTCTGCCATATGTCTCTGCATCCTCCGACAAGTACGATATAAAGTTGAGGAGAGATCTTGTTCGTTCGCACGCCATATATCCTCGGTATCCCCACAAAAATTCATCCCTACGTGAACGGCTGCAATTAGAACGCCAACCAAACTGATCCGTTTGCACTATGTTTTTCTGTAAGTGTTTGGGACAACCAAAAATGGTTGTGATATTTGGATCTATTCCAGAGGAGCTAAAGCTATGAAGAATATTGCATTTTAGTCATGGAATGGGATCGAACTGGTTGAACCGAGCGTTGTAAATGATAGCATCGAAACATCGTTAATCTAGCTTTAGGTCAACGACCACGATGGATAGCGCACAGTTGAGATGCACGGGAGATAAGGAAAAGTGGCGATCTTATAAAAAAGCATATGAGGAGATCAACGATAGACATTGGTATCTCCTTGGCAAAGTGATTCGATGTTAATGGGTCTTTTCGGGGATTTAGATAAGACAAAAAGGATACTTGCCACTGCTTTATCAAAACTCCTTGTTGGATTCCTTTCTGCAAAATCACTAAACCGTTGGGAGTTGTGGTTTAACGAAACCATATTGGTTTTTCCGAAATCACCAAAGTATGTTTATCTTGTGCATGTACAGCATGAGTGGGTCTAATGGTTAAGAGCATGTGTTTCCTTTTAGGAGGTCACGGGTTCAAATCCACAGGGGGGTAGTGTATGTACACCTCTGTAGACTTTAGCAGTTAAATCGCTGCACAGAGGGGGGTCCCTTGTCCCACAAACAAGGGGGTCTCATACACCAATTTCGTGTCTCGCTTGGCGGTGACCTTAAAAATAGATTATTATTATTATTATTATTAGTAATCTTACTAAGAAGAAAACATGTTTCCACTCTGACGCACGCCTAGAATGGCGCTAAGTCAGTTTTATCCAATTGTTCATTAATTTTAATTTTGAATCCATTAAAAAGCTAGGTTGGCCTATTTTCGTCCCTACCGCCAATTGTAGAATAAGCTAAGCCTGGACTAATTTACCTATCCATGAATTCATATGCAATAAATAGATTCTGACCATCCATCTACCGGGTAATTCAAAGCATCCTTTATATTTCCCAATCATTCAATTTTCCAAAGAAAACGAAGTTGTGTGCCCTAACTCATACCATCAAACCTATCTAATAGAATTCAACTTCATAGTAACACTCAAAAATGGCACAACCCTCAAGAGTTTTATAGTATAAAGCATCATTTATTGGTGATGAGCATATTATAGATAAATATGTAGATATATATGATACCAAAATAGACATTGTCAACCTAAATGCCATACTGCAAGAGGTAGAATCACAAGCCAGTAACCAACAAGGCCAATTCCACCTATGGGGTTTTAACCTCGCCATAGCAGTGTGTCCTCAGTCAGTGTATTTTCTATAATTTGTAGCTTGGTTCTCCAAACAGTATTCCCCTAGTAAAAAGGTTATCATGTCAACATACCTATATACCACCTTATGTAATACAGAAGCCCCCAATCTACAAAGAATGTTTAGTATTCCATAATTTTTGAAAATGCAATAAATTGTTGAGAGATCCTTGTCATCCACCTATCGAAACCTTATCCCATCTAACATAAACCTTTTTCGCCTACAACATTTAGAGAAGGGAGTTGATCTCCCTAACACGCCCCCACCTTATGGAACTATAATATTCTTTGAAGCATCCAAAAAATCATATCATTGATCTACATAATTATGGGTTATGAGAATGAAAACCAAGTTGATGAAGTGAATTGGGTTTCCTATTGAGTCTAACCCCCGTGTCTGCAAATACATTCCCTAGATATGACATATGTAGCCTCCTAGACAAAAACATTCATGAACAGTTGGAAGAGTTCCCTATCGTCTCTTTTCTTAGACACCCATCATATCTCGTTTACTTGTTTGTTTACCAAAATTATGAATATTTTAAGGGTTTAAATTTAGAGATGACCGATGAGAAAGGAAACCATATTACAATATTCAAGTGGAGTGAAATATTCCTAAGAAGGGGTGATAATGCCAATTATTCTGAATTTACCAATAAAGTGATGAAAACAACTTACACCATAATACATGGTTCAAAGCCTCCCATAATGTTCCCTGAGAATTAGAAACATATTTAGTTCACAACAGAGACCAGAACAGGGGATTGGTTCCTCTTTGAGGAATACACAGTGATCAGGGTTTACGGTTTTTAAGCGGATCCCTATTAGCTCCCAGCTTTCCTCACTCCTAGGGTGTTTGCAATGGAGTATGCTCAACAGATATTCAGAGTGGAAAATTTACTGATCTAGATGAAATTAAAAACAACATATGCTTTTTGTTATGAACCTCATGGGGTTATATCAAAACAAATAACTGATTACAAAAACTCTGCTTATGAACCTAGTTCAAGACCAAAGTGGCAGAACATAGAAAATACACAAAGTTGGGAGGAGGTTTAGATGGCTATAAAGAGAATGGAAGAAGAAAGGTTCCAGGAATAGAAGTCCAGAAACAAAAGAGGAGTTGAAAATACATGTTCAGAGATGGAGGTAGATGATATTAGACAAGAGCACCCAACAAAGAAATCTAGGACCAAAGAGGAGGAAGTGGGAGAAGAGAAGAATGTAAAATGACCCAAAGAGATAATAGACATGATGCTAATGTGTGAATTTTATTGTTGGTCCTACTCCTATGTAGGGAGTAGTACCATCAGAGTCACCTTTCGTAGGTCTAATACGTGTTCCTACTGATTTACAGACTAAATATTAAGACTTAAGGAAAAATAATGTGAAAATAGCAAAGGATGCCATACAAGAGATAGGAGCATCAGGTATGGGGTTATTCACGACAATTAATAACCAAAATAATGCCCTAATATTTTTTGTAGTACAACCCACGATCCCAAACCATGCCAGCATGAAAGATTATGCTGGTGAATAAGAAGTAGACTTCAGCAAGTTTGAAAACCAGACAAAGTAGATTTCTTTAGGCAAACTAGTGATATGATCTACAACAAGGTGGTGTATTTTTTCAAGGCATAAAGAAATTCAGGACAATCCTGAAGAAATTTGAGTAACTCAAGAAGGTAGATAAAGTAAAATTAAAGGATAAACATGTGACTATCAAGAGCTTAGAAGAGAATTTATTATCCCTCAGTGTGATCACATGAGATGTCTCACACGTTGCAGCTATTCTGAAGGAAAAGATAATCATATAACACTTCTTAATAAGAAATTGAACATCGCAACAATAGAACCAGTACAAACCCTAGAATTAAGGCAGGCACATGAAGAAAGTGAAAAGAACTATGCAAATATGCTTCACTTCCAAAAATTAGTTGAAGAAAGGGGAGAAGAAATTAATGAGCTAAAGTTACAGATAGCTACATTAAAAATGCAAAAGACTTCTATATCCCATGAACAAGTTACTCAAAGTATATCTTACACTACTCAAGAAGGGAACTAGCCTGCGAGATCAAAACCAGAAGCAAGAGAGCCTAAAAAGTTAGAGCAGCAAGTAGAAGTGGTTGATGTGGATGAAGACTCCGATGACAAGCAGATTGATAAAAAAAGTAAAATAAAAGAGTTGGAACGTGATGTTCAACAAAGAGGAAATAATAGTGGAGTTAGAAGGGGAAATACCAAAGAAAGAAGTTGAAATCTATGATCTTAAGATTCAAATATCCAGATGGAGATGGATATAGAGGGAGATTGAATAATCATAAGGACAAACAAATCATTGTGGGAAAAGGTAGATCAGTTGATATTGGATGAATGGGACATATTTGAAGTTATACAAGAGGAGATTGAGAATGTAAAACCGTCAAGGATGAAACAAAGAGAGTAGAAACATAACTAGGGAAAATGCCAAAATTAGTCAAGCAAGTAATATATTAGTTAAATAGTAGGAGTAAGAGTTAGTTAGAACAACTGCAGATATCAAGCAGGATTTCCATCATAAAAGTGGAAACCAAATGATTTTCAAGGAAAATCTCCTAAAAAGAGCAAATATTAGCTTACAGATGTTGAATAATGATATAAGTAATTTCAGGAGCATGTTTGAGAAAGAAATCAAGTTAGGACTACCTCATCCATGGGATGGAAAATGGGAAGTGCTTGCTAAAGAATAATTTAAAGAAATCCTAACTCAAAAGAGGAATGAAACACCTTCCACCAAGCAGTTAGAAGGTGTAATTTTACGAGACCAAGTAATTGAAAAGATCAAGCCACAGTTCCAAATGTGGATGACCTTGAAAAGGTTATTCAAGTATCTAGATCCAATTTCTTATACTAACAATACAAATGTTGAACTTTCATTGGATGCTATGAAAGCTCATAGAATCCCAATAGCGAAAGACTAGAAAACAGTGAGAAGGTACTCTAAATTAGATGCACCTCAATTGCCAGAAGATCCAATGCAAGCCTCAAGTACACCAGGTATTATATCGAGGAGTCAACAGTATCAAAAAACCTCAACACAGTTCATGAATTATCCATCACCTGTATCTTTCAGGCAACCAACAGGGCAAATGAATACACATGAGGCACCACGCATACATCCAACGAAGACTTCTACAACTCAACAATCTACTCCAACTCAAATCTATATGAGGGGACATGTGTATCCATCCGAAGGAATAAATAAAAGTACATATAAGAAGACAAACTAACAAATGTGAGGAGTCAGTAAAAAAGTTAAATGTAAAAAGTCAATTTTTGTATAAGAATCTCTTAAGTTAAGACAGTAGTTCCAAAGACAGTTTTGGCCATCCAACTACTTAGTTGTGCAATTGACATAAATCCAGTAGGCATAAAATGTTCATATAAATGGTCTAAGTGCATCCCAATCACGTAAGATCTATAAATTATGGTTGTATGACATAAGGTGAAATTTTTTTACAAGTCACTTTAAGATCAACCATATTCTCTTAGATTTTGAAGGCTATATACTACAATACAAGCCATGAGCTCGAGGTTGGAAATTTTAGATTCATAAGTCTTCTGTCTTTATTGTTGAGTCGGATGAGTACTTTTTCCCTGTAATATTTGTGTCATAGATTAAGGATACATAGTAACACATAGATTTCTTCCTCTATTTTGTCCAATGTAATATTGTTCCATTGTGTATGAGAGGGTTGATCATGAGATGACCAATACAAGTCGTAGCATCATATTTGGTTCCAATTTAGTATCTGTGATGCTTTATTGTGATTCAATGTTGATTGTTATGTCAAAGATTCAAATTTTGTTTGCTTCTATTGTAATCTTTAAATATTTTATGTTGATACACCAGTGTATGGAGTTCTTTCGCTAGTGTAGTAACCATCAATGTCTTGTTGCTCAAAAATTCACAAAAATCCTCATGTAATGCCTTTCTTTCTGTAAATAATTATTGAATTCTATCCTTTATAGTTTTTTACATTCATATTTTGTCTCAATTTAGGAAATTCTTTTATCGGAGCTTATTACATTCACAATTTCACTTCCTTTGTTAAATATACCTTCATTTCCTTATTGTTTTGTTATTCTCTATAGAATTCCTATACAATTCACCTTTACATCTAAAAAATGCTCATAAACCATTTAATTACCGAAATAACTCAAACAATGATTCAAATTCAAGTAAAATTTAAGATATAGCTCTAATATCTCTAAAAGTTGAGCCCTATCATGCCCAAGCATGGCCTATTTTCAAACTAGTCCACATCTAGGAACAAACAAGCACATGTTGTTTTGGTTTGGACTAAAGCTAATAAAAGAAATGTAGGACACTATGAAACATACATGAATGTTCTAATGTGGGTCATCTAAGTGGTAATGAAAAAATTAGAACATCATTTGGGTGAATAGAGGAAGGATCATCATAATACTACGTGAAACTAAGATCCAAGTCAAACATATAAAAAAATAATCTTAGCCATCCATATCTAACAAATTTTGTGAACTGCATGAATTTAAATGCTTGAGAAACATAATGCAAAGCAATATTTGATTCCTTACCCTCACCAGATTCTCTTGAAAGAATATCATTTTGGCATCTAGCATCCTTACCTCCTTTCAATGAAGGTGCAATGTTCCTTTGGCCAAGCATAGATACAAGTGAATTCCAAACTGCAGGTTGAGGGTTCATACCAGACCAAGGAATTGCAACTAAAACAGCATGTTATATAAAGTGTTCATGTCACCAACATTACTTTTCATGCCTTGTACCGGAGCAATGAGGGATCTCATGATTCTAGATATAAACATGTGAATTTTCACTTGCACAAATAAAATGTTTCCCATTTAGAGCAAATGACGCCGAAATTTTCCTATAGGCCCTGATTTGAAAACTTGCAAAAGGAATTCAATACAAATTCAGACCAATGAGTAGGGATAGAGGAAAACATAGATTCCAAAAACATCAAAATATGGCAGCATAATAAGAGAAAGTATCTTCCCTTTGTAATGATGCAAGGGAACCTTAACAACTAGATGCAAAAAATAGAGTTGCTTACTCATGTTAATCCATAAGACTTTACCTATATATATTCTGATCGATCATGTTAACAGAGACTACATGTTTCACCTTCAAGTATTGGTGAGGGCCCTTCAAGGATCATCACCAAAAGTGTTGTGGCAAAAGGTAATTCCCAATGGGATTTTAATAACCCTCACTGTAAGTGTCACCAAAAAGAGAGTTGGAAATGAACTTTTAACAAACATCACTAAATGTGTCATGTTCTTTGCGGTTCATTCTGAGGCCTTTGGGCCTACTAAGTAGAAAACCCTCTCTCCTTGGAGTGCTAAGGTGGGGTATGGGAGATAACTATGGAAGAAATTTCCCATTGATCAGAGAGTGGGCTAAGGTATGCTAAAAGCTTGTACAAAACTTGATCTCTTAATATGTGTGATATTGAACTCTAATATGTGAAAAGTGGTACCACGAAAAGGGATTTGGTGACTAGAATTAAAAAACTGTCACCAAAAGTACTTATGACGACATTTTCTTCATAGATTGTCACCATAAGTAACTTTGGTGATGATCATTTGAGGTTTTTCATAGGCGTGACCGTCACCAAAAAGTATTTGGTGATGGGATTTAAAAAACTATCACCAAAATCACTTAAATTGACAATTTTACATAGCCCGTCACCATAAGTAACTTCGGCGACGACTGTTTAAAATCCGTCATAGGAAAGATCGTCACCAAAAACATATTTGGTGACTATATTTAAATAATTGACACCAAAAGCACTTATAGCGATATTTTTTCATAGCTCATCACCATAAGTGACTTTGGTGATGACAATTTAAGGTTTTTCGCACACATGACCATCACTGTAGCTCTTTTTTCTTGCAGTGCTACCGAATCTTTAGAATAGTTTCTCATTTTTCATTGTATTTCTTGGCAGGGTATTGTTACATTGCATAGTATAATGGAGTGGATGAATAAAAGAGTAGGCATATTATGGAGATGGCTCGATACATGCTTCTAAATTGAAGGAATTCAAGCTTGCATTTTTTGGGGAAGCAATTATTTGTGCAATTGAACACCTACTCTTGTTGTTAAAGGCATGATTTCCTTTGAGAAATGGTATGGAAACAAGCCTTCAATTTCACAATTTTGATTTTTTGGATCAAGTGCATGGACCCATACGCTTAATAAAGGTAGAAACATCTTGGAACCACCAAAACTTTACTACACTTTGGTAGGCCACAATGAAAATTTCTAGGGATATCATCTCCACAATCCATCCAAACACTAGGTGATTGAACATAGATATCTTGTTTTCAATGAGGTTCCTACCCATGGTCCGCTAGGATATTTCCCTCTACTTCTTGCAAATGTTATTTTAGATATGTGCCAACATGTTTTAGTGGATCTATTTCCTTTACATTAGGATGTTGGTCCTATTTCTACCTATAAGGGTACTTTTTCTCATAGTCTTCCCACACTAAATGTGTGGATAGTTAGGGTTAATGAGAGCCTTATTTGAGAATTGTACATCTCCAAACCTGTAGAAATGTCTTCTTCTATACGAGATGTTCCTTCCAACACTCCTTCAATGGATAACCATTTATCGATGGCACTCCAATACACGAGCATATTGGTGATGATGATGAAGCAAACATCTTGAGACATCCATATGATCCAACTACTGTATCTTTTATTATGCCAAGGCTTATGCTGAAACAGGCAATATCGACATTTGTAGATGCTACTATTTTTTTTCCAAATCCATTAGAGCATCATCAAGGGTATCCTCCACCACAGGCTCTTATATCCATTATTAATAAGATGTTTGTCAAATTGAACCTTCACTCACCTCTCGTGCTCTAAGTCACAATTTCTAACACATATGAACCAAATAGGTACCTTAGGAAGTGATAAGGTGCTTGCTATGGGGGTTCATACATCGTGCCTTATCTATGTGGACCTTGTTTATCATTAAGGAGGATATAAATATGTATGATGTAATGTCCTCTTCTAGAGACCTATTCAATGTATGGGGGGGTGTTGAAATTAAGAGTGTAGCCTTCACATTTGGGCACCTTTGACACTATTTATGCTTTTATATTATATTTCCAACTTTTGTTAAGGTCGTTGGTTGAATCAATGTAGACTCATAACCCTTCCTAAAGGAAAGCACCCTACTGCTATAGTTGTGTATTAATTGACAACTCATTTTGTATTTTCACATCTTCTTATAATTCCTTCATTCCTATACAAGTGATTTATTCCAAGGGAACCATAAAGCATTATTCTCTCTTGTTCTTGGCTTGATGTATCTTGTGCTTGGTATATTTCTCTATCTAGTGAACTTGTGATAGGGTTTACTTCTATATCTAGGGTCACACTTCTCTTGGCTTTGCTAGTCTTGTTTCTCCTTTTCAATGAAAAATTCAGGTTGGTTTTGGTTTCATTCGATTCTCTTGCTAGCACTTGTGAATTTCAACAAGTTGATGGCGTCTTTTCCATAGGAAAGATATGCTTATAGTTTGATCACGTGATACACACTTTTTATTTTTTGCCTGATCATCTATTTGTCACAAACACAACTACTTTCCAATTAATAAGAGAAACAAGGAGAACATTGTATTTAGCAACAATATATGGTTAAAATGTTCTACAAACAATAAAATTCCACATTACATGTTTAAACATCTTTGGTTTATGAAAAACAAAAAAATATCCAACTGTAATATTAGTGCTATGTAGTAATTACTTTATTGCATATTTTTATGAAGGACCAACCATCATAGCACTCACGTCTTAATAGAAGTTTGGGACTTGTTTTTTCCTTGACACCTATTGTTCCACCCCATTTCATTATTTGCAGATTCCACTTATTGAAGTTTAAGATGATACATAATTGAACAAGTTGGTTAAATATTTTAGGACAAAGCTCCTTGGTTTGGTAGTCCACAAGTGGCTTGTCATGATCCCATTTCTAATCCTTCCAAATAGGTATATCATTTGAATTTACTTAAACAAACAATCATCTAAAATCATTTCACAAATTGCATTGAAAGTAGGATGTTTGATAAGCTTGATTATTTGATATGGATTAAGAGTTCTCTAGGGTAAGTACTTACTTTCATTTTTGTCCCAAAAATTCTCCCACATGAAAACCTTTCTTTACCAATTCTTTTTTGGTAGAGGAAAGGATTAATCCAAGTCCTATTTTCACTGAGAATTTTCAAATTTAACATGCAACTAAGTCCATCCTTTTTAAAAAAAGAGTTCTAGTGCAACTCTTTGGATACTAACAAACATGTTTGCAATATCCTCTCAATAACACATGAATTGGGGATCTTAAAAGGTTAAACCATACAAAGTATCACAAAGACCATTTTCGTTGGGTATGCCTTTTAGATATAACAATTTTTATGTCGTGTTGAACAAGTAATTGCCAAGGTGCATTGCTGTTGGTGGCATTAATGACCCATTTTGGTACACATACAGTCTTGTGAACATGCATATCTGCCAGGCCTTAATTCTGAGTTAGATGTTCTCCTCCTCCAAGAGACTAAGCTAGAGGAAGCCAATGTGCTAAAGATCGACAACATGCAATGGGAAGTTAGTGAAGGTGTAGTAGTGAATGCTAATAGAGATTCAAGAGGAATTTGCTCTTTACGAGACAAGTTTGTGTTTAATATGGGTTTCTCCTACCCAACTTAGCATTGCTTTGATCCATCTCATACATCCGTATTTTCAATGTTTATATGTTGATTCTTTATAAAGATAAGGAATAATGTTGGCAATCTTTACAAGCACTAAAGGATATCGATTTCACAAGGAATAACATAATCGTTGGGGATCTCTATGTGGCCCTATCAAACAAAGAGAAAAGACGAGTCATTATAATAAGGGACCCTTTATGGGAATGCAAGGAAGATCTCATGCCATATTGATACCTAGTCTATATCAAATCATTAAAAGGAAAATATACATGGTAAAATAGAATATTGGGGTTGAGTCATGTAACTGCCATGCTAGATTTATTTCTTAGCTAGAAGGATCTTCTTTTGAATAATTGAATTATAACCTCCAATATCATACCATCCAATCTCTTGGATCACAATCCCATTTCGCTTATATTTTCCAAATGCCATGATTTTAGACCCTTTCCCTTTAGATTTTGCCCTGTTTGGCTCCAAAATCAAAGGATGGAACAAACCAATCCTTGAATATCCTTCCCTTGTTTGGGAGAAGAAGTTGAGAGCAGTTAATCTTAGCTTAAAAGCGCAGGCCATAACTTCCTATGTATCGCTAACCTAAGAATATATTTGCAAAACCAATTCAATTCCCTATAGCCCAAAATGGAAGTGGAAGATGCAACAAAGCACAACTAGATAGAGGAACGAGACCTCTATAGTAAAAACCATAACGAAAAAAGGAAAAGGAAGTGTGGAAATTGGAGTACATGATTCTTTGGTTACAATAAGGTGACACAAGCACATGCTTCTTCCATAAACATGAGAAATAAAGACTTCATAAAATATAGTCAAAGAGATAAATCTTGTGGATGGAACTAGTCTGAGTGACATTCCATCAAATAAGCAACACAATTTCACTTTGAAACTTTATATTATAGGAAATCAATGTCGATTTAATCTCCACTTTGGCAATGGTGAGCAACGTCTCCATGCTCATCTATAAAGAAGAAATGACAAGCTCTATTAATATATAGAAGTAGAAATAATAAGAGGAATCTTATGACTGGCTTCCGATGAGGCTTTGGGCTTGGATGGTTTCTCCATTCACTTCTTTCATGCTTGTTGACCCATTCCAAGAGAAATAAAAATAACAAGATGGAGGTGGCACCCATTCCTTTGTCTTAACCCTATTCCCTAAAAATGTTAACCCTTCTTCAATCCCCATATTTTTGTCCAATATGGGAATCCTACCATTGGGATTACACAAGAGCTTTTGGGATTGAGTGTGGATGGATATATGCTAATTATTATGTGGTAGTAACATAATTATGGACTTAAGATAATCATGATAATTTATTATTATTTAGTTATAAAAAATTAAGTAGGATTAATTTATGTATTCAGCATATCAAAAGTATTATGATATTAGTATATTGGTTATTTATTAAGATGGCAATGTTTGAGGCATATATGTAATCACACTTTTTGTGTTGATTTGCAATTAATATTTATAATAATTTGATATAGTGTTTGTGGCATATTTGTAAATCATTTTTTATATAATTTATTTCTAGAATAGTGTATTTAGTATATTAATTTAATTATTTGTAATGCACTTTTTTTTGGCTTTGCAATTAATTTTTTTTTTACAAAAATGATTATATTTGTATTGATATGGTTAAATTTTTTTAGCAAATTCATACAAAAAAAATTTCAGCCAAGAATCAAACAACTTATTCTAGAAACAACATAATTACAATCTTCCAAAACAAGATTTTGCAATCAAAAACCAAAATGCCCACACTACTACAGATTTTGACAAAATAACCTAAAAAAAAAATGCAAAAAAACATAACCAAGTTGATAGATTAAGTACTGGAATCACTAACTCAACCCTATTCATCCCTACTTGAGTCATTTGTTGTTCTCATCTCCAAGGAATTTTCCTTAATAGTCTGAGTAAATTCAAGATAATAATTCAATTCCATGTCATGAGTGCCTTGATTTTCTTCAGGGGTATCCATAGAACAAAGCAAAATTTCTTTAAGAGAGTCATTAAGAGTGTCCTCATTCTCTTCACTAGGATTTTTCTCAACATTTAACACTAAATCAATAGTATTCTTACCAACACAGTTCATATAAGAGTCATCAACATTGTTGTCAGCAAAATTCTCTTGAATCTGGAGTCCTTTCCATTCAAAATCTCCTAATACTTTGAAACAAAATTTGCAATTTATTTTATCTGATCTTTACACTCAAGAACATCCTTATCAAATCTATTCAAATGACCATCTAGTATAGAGGTGAAATAAGTGAAACAATGAGCAACCTGTTCAATACCTTCAAGCTGAGAGTCCATTCCTTCAATATGGGAGGATATGTATTCATCTATATTGACTTGTAGAGAACCTACCCTGCTAGAGAGCTCATCAAGTCTCTTTTATACATCCATATTTGAATCCCTTGAAAACTGCACTGAAGGGAGGGTGAATCTCTAACAATCCAAACACACACAAGGCTTAACATACCGAAAGGAAGAACGAGCCATTACAAATATTGAATCTAAATCCATAGAAGTTCTAGGAACACTTGAGGGAATGCCGTATAAGATATCATGACTGCAAGCATACCCAATTACCAAGCAACCTAACCAAGGGTGGGAAGGAGAATTTAAAAAGTTCCTACACAGAACCCGCCCCACAAACAAAGGTCAATGTCCAACCCCGAAAACCTCTTCTCTGAAATTCAATCTGGCCTTGACAACAAAGAGAACAGAAATAACCAAAATCTCAAGCTAGAAGATAAAAGAGAATATGCCAAATTTATACCACTAATTATGGAGGAAAAAACCCTACTTCCTTCAACAATTCTAGAGTGAACAAAGAGTTTGATACTCAACCAGAATAGGGAACTTTCAAGAGAGACCGAGAGATAGATTAAACACCTAACCTGAATGATGCCAACATCTCAAACTCTCCAAACTAGAGAAAGCAAAGCAAGGTTTCTGTCGCCAAGTTCCCACACACTAGAAATAACTCTGCAGTTCAAAAAAACATGGACAAAGATTCACAAACACAAAGTTGCATACTAAAAGCATTATTTCATTTAACATTATGATTACATAAAAAATACGTACAAATATCACAAATATATAGCATTACATAAAAAATACATATACAAATACTCACAAACATAAACTCAACATTGGATAAAAAAAACATGGACAAAGATTCACAAACACATAAAGTTGCATACCAAATACATTATTTCATTTAATGATATGAATACATAGATATTTTAGAGAAACAAAATATTATAACCCAAAGAGTACATTCACAAACAAACAATTTCATTGACAAAGTACAAATACACTCTTCATTCAATTGATGCAAACTACTCAAATATTTTAAATAACTAAACAATTCCAACAATAATCAACAAACATAGAGTTGCATACGAAAAACATGTACAAACATCCACACATAGCATTGCATAAAAAATACAAGTACAAATATATAGCATTGTATAAAAAATACATGTACAAAAAACCACAAACATAGACATATGATTACATACCAAAAACATGTACGAGATTCATAAACACATAAAATTCCACACAAAAACATTATTTCATGAAATAAGCATTAAAATAATCTTATCTAACAAATAATTACAAATTTGATTAAAAAAATCAGTAACATTCACTTCATGCTAAACCATTTCAATTAAAAAAGCACCAAAATACAATAAATAAACAAAAATAAAAATGTGAAAAATAGCATATAATAAATATTATTATACATATATATAGATTATAAAATAATGATAACACGGATGCCAAAATGGTTTTAATTTAAAATATGCTTAAAACAAACAAACAAACATTTAGTTCATTTTAAATAATTAAAAAAACATTCAAAAACAACTAAACAATTTTTTTTAAATGAGAAAATAATATTTATTAAAGATTCTAAAATATATAATAAAATCCCCAAATTTAAAATATTTGTGAAATAGTTGTTGGATTATAATTTGGTTAATCCTGAGAAGCAATTAAGATTTCTTAATGATTTTGCTTCAATATGGACATGATCTTTAACATCGACAAAACAAATAAAGGCACTTATGACAACTTTGTATGTGACAATATAAAACTTGAGGAAGTAAATTTTTATAAATATCTAGGAATTGACTTCCACCACAAGCTCAACTGGAACTATAACACTGAGAAGAGGATTAATGGAGGGTGGAAAGTCTCCTTTGGTCTTGAAAACAACTGTAAATCAGTAAACACTGCAATGTGGGACAAAATAAATTTCTCTTTAAAACACTCAACAATACACTCTATCCTATTCTCCTATTAGAAGCGAGATTTCCCCCATTGAAAGTATGGCTATGATCTAATGTACAAGCACAAATTAAACAACTTAAGTGGGGGTGGCTTAAAGATGCCACGACTTAGTTAAATTATTGGGCGATCGATGAAATTGCCCCTTTGCAAAATATCAATAACGTTGAAAATAATATTACTTCTACGTTTAAAGAGAAAACATGGTGCAAAGAAGATTTAGAGGTTAAAAGAAAGCTACAGATTATAAAGATATCATTAACCTTAATCTTGAGCATCAAAGTTATTTTTCTACTTTAATGAGATCAAAGAAAAAAAATTAGATTAGAACAAACTTTCATGAGCTTCATAGTGAAATTGGGTGTTGGACAACTGCTAAAACACCATGGGTCGAACAGATTTACAATCTTCGCGAATCTATGAGTATTGAAGATGAAAATCATTTTTTCTTATAATGCCTTGCCTAAACCCACATTAGATCTCAATTCCGTATTTGTGCTCTACACTGATCTCTCTAACCGTCTAAATCCTCAAATCTATGGCAAGATTGGGATGCTTCTCTTTAAGTTTTTTTAGAATAGGAATAATATTTTAAAACAAATGAAATAATTTTCGTCTTGTATTTTAAAACAATGATAATCAATTTCCGCGCAAGATAAAACTATCCTCCCCAACTATGAAAGGGAAAGTGATGGCCATTATGAGGATTCAAGGGATGTTGTCGCCAACTCTCCTCACATGACTGCAATTGACCTTAGATTGTACTGCACCTCGACTGCTTTGCTGGTTTCTCATGATGAAGGTACATTCTTGCCTTCATGCTCGAACTTTTGACATGATGAACAATGTCAAGGGAATTTATGTATTTAAAGGGCCATTTGGCACTTTTGTTGTAACATAATTTATGAGTGGAAGGGTAGTGAGAGAGCTCGATTGGTTTCTTTGGTAGAACTCTCCTTGTTGTACACTTGGTGTTCTTCTGGTTTTTTGTTAAGAATGAATTGACAATGTTGGGTTGAAGAGGACGAAGAGGGGAGAAGTATCCTACCCTTATCACTCTTAGCATGCGTCAAGCAGTTAACACAACTTGCACTTTTCCCAATCTGGTCTCTAAGAATATTCAAGCTGATATTGCCATGGTTGAAAGCGATGTTCGCTCTGAGAGGACTCTCATTTATGATGAGCACGTAAGGGATGATTTCGAGCATTGGGTAACCGATCCAAGCAACACTCGCTCACAAATTTCGCTTTATTAGAGAACCGTTGATGGTATGTGGGTCCATAAGTGTCTAATTGGAAAGAGGTTGAGTGAACATGGGGAATATTACAACGAAATCCTCCTTTAGCAGGATGAAACACAAGAGGTTGTTAGCTAGTTGAAGGCAATGGTGAATTCTTTAGACAAGAAGATGGTCCTTTTCGCACAGGGCCTTAACATCGATATTGAATATAAACCGCATTCAGGTCACACACCAAATTATGCTACAACTATCCCCTTCGACAACCCTGATATCCACAACTAATATTTGTTTTCATTATCTAGACTTAGTCTATCTACCCTCTATCTTATGACTTTGAGTTAGGTCAATTGACTCTACATGCTTGTTTCCTTCCACTTTTTTTTTAAAAACTCTGAAACTGACTATTACAACTTGGTCTCCCCTCGGAGCGGGCTCATTTTTTAGACTCTTTTAACTACGTAGGTTGACAATCTGTTTTCCATATGGAGGGTTGTCAACTGTGATCTGTTGATTTATTTGTAACTTCGGAATGTATTCATCTATGTATCTTATGTATTGTAACCCGATGTTTATTCCGGGATGTTTCTATTATGTATTTGAGTCATGTTGTCATGGCCCGATGTTTCGATCGGGAGGATCAATAATGTAAACAAGTCATGTCAAGTCATTGTTAAAGTCCCCACAGTTTCGGGGCACTAGGGTTATTATACACTCATAGAGATGTAGGCTCTAGTAAGTAATTGTTAAGTTGGGCCGACATGATTGAGTGCACTTCAAGTGAACGGAAGAATATAAATAGAGAGTGAGAGCCTCTCTATTTATCACTTGTACATCACATCATTCACTCACTCAAGTGTGGCGCATTAGTGAGGAAGGAAATACACTGGGACTAGACAGAAGAAGAAGACTACTGCTTTGGGGCTTTTATTGTTTTTGTGCTGATTCTATCTCTGAGGAAGTTGCGGGGTTTTCTCCTTTATGGTTTCCCCAAGGAAAACTCTTTGTGTCTGTTGTCTCTTGTGATGTGCTTGTGTTTGATTGCTGTACTTGTTATTCTCTCAGTAAAGATCCTAACATAATGCTAGCTTAATGTTGAAAAACTAACATGATCAACTCTATATGTTGTAACAAATTGGTATACATGTCCAAAGAAATACAACTATTTAAAATTTATAACAAAGATTTTACTAGTGATCACAAACTCTAACTAAATGGAAGGTAAATTATCATCATTGTTCAATTAAGTAAACCTACCAGGTTTGTTTTGCTTTGTTATTGTGTCTTACAAGGACATATAACATTTAAACCATTATATTAACACCTCTCTATATCAAGCTTTTGTAATGTATTAAATTGTTCATGTTCAAAGGCATTGAATATGGTTTATACTATGCAATGTCATGGATGGGATAACACCATGGGAGTTTCATGTGATGTGAGTTTAGGAGTATGAGGTATGAGAATGTGATAGGGGTGCTATGAATACTAGCACGTTGATGTCATGGTAATTTGATAATGATACTTTCAGTCAAATTCAACTATGCTTTGCCAATTCAAATACAATATTTTATTTTGTTTTTTGCTAGCTAGGTGTTGGTGGGAGCTAGCATTGTTCCCATTGATCATCGGTTGGTGGGAGCTGTGAATAATGATGGTTTTACCCAAGTCAAGAACTGCAAAAGAAGCAGGGGAGGTGGGGCATCAAAGGCCAAAAAAGACATCGAGGTGAAGGATAACAGATCCAAAAATGCTTTCGCTGTCTTATGGAATAGAGCAGACGACGATGAGCCTAAGGACAAGGCAGAAGAGGAGCAGCCAACCAAGGATACTAGTGTCCTGGAGAGAGAGGGAACCCAACAGATGGAAATAGTTGAAGAAGAAGAGGATGAAGAAATGGAGCTAGGTGAACTAGATCTAGATGCGATAGAAGCTGAATGTGGAAAGAAGGGTAAAGGCTATGTCCCTAGAAGGCAAATTGAGCTCCTCCAGGAAGCAATAATTAAGGCTGGGGATCATCCTAACCTTGGGATAGACCCAAATCCAAAAAAAGGAAACAAGAGGAAGTCTCCAGAGGAGGAGCAACGCATAGGAAGGAAAACAAACAAGCAACGCATAACAGAAGTAGGAGTTAAGCTCATAGAATCAGGCCAATACCCAATGATCACAACGGCCTTCTCTGAAGTTTCCAAAGTTAACCAATGAAGCTAATATCTTGGAATATCAGGGGGTGCAGTAACCCCAGGAAGTGGAGGACTCTTAACAGGAAACTTAAGCAGGAAAAACTAGATATCCTCCTTCTTCAGGAAACTAAATGTAGTTATGAAGGCATGGAAAAAATCAGAAGTAAAATCTGGTAAGGCAGCTAGGTCATGGCCCTGGATGCTGCTAGACAATCAGGTGGCATTGCAATTTTCTGGCGCCCCCAGGTGGTGGATCTCACAAACTGGAGCACCAACAAGTTTTCCCTCATGGCTAACTTCCAACACCTTGATTCCAGGGTGAAGGGAACTATTGTTAATATTTACGGCCCTAGTAGCTTCCCTGAGAAGCAGGCCTTCATCAATTTCCTTGATTGGACCAAACACCAAGGAGAGGGGGGCTGGTGGGTGATGGGTGGGGATTTTAACCTCATTGCCAAGCTCGGTGAAAAGAAGGGAGGCAAGAGAACTCTTGACAAGTACCAAGAGGCTTTTAGTGTTTTCTAGACTCAAAGCTCTTTTGTGGATATGGAAACAGGAAATGGTTGGTATACTTGGAACAACAAACGTGGGGGTGAGCATTTGGTTGCCTCTCATTTGGACAGATTTTTGGTTTTGGAGAATCTAGTCTGTGGTACGGGTGAAATCACGGCTGATGTGCTCCCAGCTATAGGCTCTGACCACTATCCTATCAGCCTTAATTGGGATTGGACCTGTTCCATTATGAGGAAACCATTCAGATTTGAATAGTTTTGGATGGAGCATAAGAACTTCAAAGATATCGGTCCATCAGTAGTGGTAGGAGATGGTCCCCCCCATAGGTACTACCATGTTTTTCTTTCAGCAGAAACTCAATATGCTCAAGTACAAAATTCGTACCTGGAACAAAGAAGAGTTTGGTAACATTTTCAAGGACAAGAAAAGACTGATTTCTGAACTTGAGCTCCTCAGTCAGAAAGGAATGATGGATGGATGGGACGAGGACATGCAGAAAATAGAGAAAGACTCTATGGGAACAACTGGAGGCAAGATAAAGACATGAAGGAATCTATTGGCAACAAAAATCCAAGGTCAAATGGCTGCAGGATGGGGAAAAGAACACCAAGTTCATTCATATCTCGATGATCCAGAACAGGAGCAACTCAAGAATCTAGAAACTCAGAAAACTGGATGGCAGCTGGATTGAAACCAGAGGGGAGATTGAAGCGGAGCTCTCCCACTATTTTTCGGAGATCCTCAATGAAGATGACCATGACAGGGAAAGAGATATAGCTAAAATCACATGCTTAATTCCTTCTACTGTCACTAGGGAAAATAATGAGATGCTCATCAAACCGGTCTCTCTACAGGAAGTTGAAGAAGTGGTCAATCAGATGGCCCTAGGGAAAGCCTCTGGCTCGAATGGTTTCACTTCCAATTTCTTCCACCAGTACTTCTGGGATATGGTGAAGGGAGAGGTAGTAGAAATAGTTGAAGAATTGAGACTAAAAAAGGGGGTTTTAAAAGCTTTCAACGCGACTTTATTATCCCTCATCCCTGAGGAGACGGGAGCCGATAGCCCGGACAAGTTCATACCTATAGCCCTCTGTAATGTGATATACAAGATTATCTCCAAAGTTTTTTCCAATTGACTGAAGTCCCGTCTCCCCTCCTTGATCTGTCTAGAACAATTTGGCTTAGTGGAAGGGCGTCAAATCCTAGATGGGGTCATCCTCATGCATGAAGTTCTTCATTCCCTACAAAGCTCGTAGCAGCTAGGTATGTTGATCAAACTTGATATAGCAAAGGCCTACGACAAATTAAGTTGGCAATTCATTAGCAGAATGTTGGAAGCATATGGTTTCTGCCAAGGCTGGGTTGAATGGGTTATGGGTCTTATATCCACTCCTTTTTTTAGCATCCTTCTGAATGGAGCTCCAACTCGTACCTTCCAACCGTCCAGGGGTATCAGGTAGGGCGACCCTCTCTCTTCATTTATCTTCATTCTGATGGCGAAGGGATTGAGCCGTCTCCTTTAGACCCAGGCGAAGAATGGGGAGCTGAGAGGCCTTCCTCTTCAGGACAACATGGACCCTCAGACTCACCAACAATTTGTTGATGAAACTATGCTTATGGGGCACCCTTCAGTCCAAGAAGCGAGAAGCTAAAAAAAAGTCTGTCGCTCTTTGTTAAGGCCTCAAGTCTTGCAGTAAACCAGGCCAAATCCCAAGTCTTCTTCCTTAATACTTCCCCAGCCACCCAAAGGAACATCCTCTGCATCCTAGGTTTTGTGAAGGGTTCTTTTCCTTCAAAATACTTATGTGTCCCCCTAGGTCTGCGAAAACTGAAACGAACCTCTTGGCTTGAACTCCTTGATAGAATGAAGCAGAAACTAGCAAAATGGACCCTAAGACCTCTTAACCTCCCTAGTAGGCCTGTCCTGTTAAAATCGGTGTTACAGGCGATGCCCATATACCTATTCTCAGTCCTCTCCGCCCCTAAGTCCATTCTCCGCGAAATACGAAGCATTCAATGCAATTTTCTGTGGGGAGGCCGTGCGAATAAGGCCAAATTTTCCCTGGTTAGTTGGGACAGTATCTGTTGTCCCAAGTTGATGGGGGGGCTGGTTCTTAGAGACCCAAAAATTATGGCTGAAGTTCAAGGTGTGAAATTCTAGTGGAGGTGGGTCACCCACACATCTGAACCATGGGATAGATTATGGCACTTCAAATACGGACATGATAGGCCCCTATCCCAGTTAATTTGCTACAATGAAGATCAGCAGGGATCTCCCATATGGATGAAGGCAAAAGGTGGTCGACATCTGGTGCAACAACATAGTTTTTGGGAAATTTGGTATGGGAGGAATGCCAAGTTTTGGGAGGATTCATGGAATCAACTACCATGGATCGACGATAACCCAAGATGGGCTCCTATTCAGGAAATTTATAGGGCGAATGGCAGGATACAAGTGCACCACTTCTGGCAAGAGAGGATCCATAACGGGAGGAAGTGCTGGAACTTCATCGACAAACCTAACCAGATAGAGGCGGTGGACTGGGAGGCTTTCTAGGAGGAAATGCTCAACTGCTGCATCAAGCTTAAGGAGGGACAGGATGTGCTGAGATGGGGATACACAAACAGAGGGATGTTTAGCATCAAGGAAGCCTACAACATTCAAATCGAAAATCGAGTAGAGGAAGAGGAAACATGGAAGAAGATATGGATCTTGAATTTATGGCCCAAGGTAGGTCTCTTTGCTTGGCTTGTGGTCAAAGGCCGTATCCTCACCTGTGAGAATCTCCGAAAGGGCGGTGTCTAAGGACCATCCCAATGTTACATGTGCTCCCAGGTGAAAGAAACCACGAGCCATCTTCTTGATTGTTTCCCTTTTGCCGCAACTGTTTGGGATAAGGGGGCCATTGGATTTCAAAGAAGTGATAGGAAGAGAGCTCAGCTGGCTAGAAATATGACTGAATGGAATCATCAAACTTTCAAAAACAAAATCATTAGGACTATATGGAATGCCTTACCTGGAATGATCATGTGGTGCATCTGGAAGGAAAGGAATGGGAGAATCTTCCATGATAAGCGTAACTGCATTGAGAAGGTCTGGCAGACGGTGAGGGACA
This sequence comes from Pseudotsuga menziesii, assembly GCA_001517045.1. Taxonomy (NCBI): domain Eukaryota; kingdom Viridiplantae; phylum Streptophyta; class Pinopsida; order Pinales; family Pinaceae; genus Pseudotsuga; species Pseudotsuga menziesii. The sequence continues at coordinate 99,629 of LPNX010327852.1, read as the reverse complement.
ACCTCCTCTCATCCATTAGAAGTATGCAATGGCACGAGGAGGACAAGCTCATTCCTGCAGACGAAGTGCACATTGGGGAATTTTGGGGACTTGACAAAAATCAGATGGACGGGCTTCACAAGTGTGACAGGCTCCTACAAGCTTCTTTTGGTCGGCACCATCCCCCCTAGGTTTTCAAGCTCAACTTCGATGGGGCCTCCAGGGGAAACCCGGGCAATGCGGGCTATGGGGGTTTATGCAGAGACTCACAAGGATGGGTGATTTTCGTCTTTTTGGGGGCCATTGGCTAGGATACTAACTATTCCGCCAAAGGTATGATTCAAGGACTGGAATGCCTGGTTCGCAGTGACTGCTTCCCTGCTCTAATTGAGGGCGATTCCAACATCATGATCCAGATGGCAAGGTGGTTAGCGAATGGCCAAGTCAGCGGACAATTTTCCACTAGTTGGAGGCTAACCAGTCACTTGGACACTCTACGTGACATGCTCCATGCCCATTCTACCGTCTCTTTTAGCCACGTCAAAAGGGATGCCAACAAGGTAGAGAACCTCCTTGCGAATGCGGGGGTGGAGGGTGAGATGGTACACCAATGGGGCCCTCTTGAGAACTTTGAAGCCAATGACTGGGCCCCTCATTGCCGATAGATGGTTGCGCACGATCTTGAGGGAGGGACACAGATGGCACGCCCGAATGTTGCGGTGTAGTAGAGGTGATAGATGGCATGAGCACGCCATGACAGGACCCCATTAATATGCCTGATTGTATCAGTTTGGCAAGTGAGTGGATCCATCAGTGGATGTACTTGGGAATTATATTTCTCATTGGAGCTGCTTGCGAAAGGACGGGCGGGGCTGGGAGTGACGACCGAAACGACTGGACATTCATTTTCAGTAGTGGATCCTCCATGGGAAAGGGTACAAGGGAGATTGTCTGCATCATCGCCATGACATTCTCAAGGTACACCCTGGGACGAATAATGATGCTTCCTTTTCCTTTTTATTGTGTGCCCCTCTGTTCAACCCACTTTCATTGCTCAGGCTCGTTCTCTGTTTCTTGATTTTGCTGGTTCTCCCCATGGCCCTTCCTCCTTGCCTGTGTGTGGCTCACTGTTTCCTCCTTATCCTGTGCGCTAGCCCCGATTTCCCTCCTGTGGAAAATGGCCCCGAAATGTTTGATGGACAAGGGGAAAGCTCCTGGTGACTCCTTGACTGAACAGGGTGCTGCAAAGAACCACCGCAGGGTTACGCGGGTGCAAATCCTTGCCCAAGAAGATGCCGATTACTTTAAAGATCATATTCCTCTAGAGATACGTCGAGAAGTGGAGGGCAAGGCTGAGGATCTCTGGCATAAAATAAAAAACATGTCTAAGGAAGACCTCCACAAGGAGGTGGTGGACTGGGTTTTGGACCCTGGCACCACTTCGGGGCGCGCGGCTACTTATGATCGCCTCCTGATGCAATATTGGGTCAACATGAAGATGGTTGGCCACTCATACATGAAACGAGAAGCTAAAAAGGCTGGGGACGAGGAACTAGTTAAAGCTTGGAAGTACCATAATGGAGAATGTCATCTGATCCACCAGAAGGTGGATATCATTGCCTCGAGGCTTGAGGTTTCCTTCTATGATGCTGGCAAAGGTCATGAGGAAGCTGCGCGTCTGTGGAATAGTTGTGGAAGGTGCGGTAAAAAGCATAAGAGTGTCATCTCTCCCTCTTAGCCTGATGCGGTCCCTCCCTGTTCGATCTCAGTCCCGGCTCAAGCGATGGTGTCAAGCCTACCCTCGGCCTTTAAGAAAATGGGTTGACTTCCTATGTTTGGTTGTTTCTTTGCAAATTTTTATTCGACTTGTAAGGCTTAATGTCCATTTCAGTATTGTCTCAACTTGTAATGTTGGCATTTTCGATGCTGCGTATTTTGAGAAATTTAGGTCCTACTCAGGGGTTAGCCCAATATTTGGTTTTGAATGTCATGGCCCTCGTGCCCATTGAAAGTTCAGACCCGGTACCCCCCTAGGATCTGATTTTTGCTGCCCAGGTCCAACACTGTGCTGTGTCTCAACACGCTAGCTGTTTGGAGGACATGTTTTGTATCACTGCTATGTAATGGTTCTCTCTTGATGTAATTTAATTTCTTTATTTACAAAAAAAAAATACGTCTCTATATCAAGCTTTTGTAATGTATTAAATTTGTTCATGTTCAAAGGAATTGAATATGGTTTATACTATGCAATGTCATGGATGGGATAACACCATGGGAGTTTCATGTGATGTGAGTTTAGGAGTATGAGGTATGAGAATGTGATAGGGGTGCTATGAATACTAGCACGTTGATGTCATGGTAATTTGATAATGATACTTTCATTCAAATTCAACTATGCTTTGCCAATTCAAATACAATATTTTATTTTGTTTTTTGCTAGCTAGGTGTTGGTTATGTCTATTTTTGTTTATGCCAATAATCATGAAAATGAAAAAGACCACAATCAATTAATCTAAAAGAAACAAAAAATAGATTGCAATGGAAAAAGAAGAAGAAGAAGAAGAAAAGTAATATTACATTAAATAAATGAAACGATCATGAAAGTGAAGGCAAAGCAATGATGCCCCTATTTGCTTATCAATTGTAACTGCTTAATTCACAAGGGCCTCCACCATAGAGAGGGCTTAGGGTTAGGTTGTAGCTTAATATGTTGAGTTTAATTGAGTGTATGCAATGGTTGAAAACAAGACCAAAGTGATGCATGTGAGAGATAATTTCATTGTTGTAGGCCATAATGCTTGAATGCAATGGAATGTTCAACGAATTCACTGGTTTTTATATTTGCAAAGATTTGATACTAGGAGCTTTCATGAATGCAATAACATGAATAACACGTGTAGAAAAGAATGTAGGCACATGTTGTGTTTAACTTGAACTCTATTTCCACTCCACTGGTTGAGATGGATGCCATTAAACACTTCACCACAAGTTTGATTTTATCGATTTTAAGAAAACCACTATCAAACACTATACTTTCATACTATTTATTGACTCCTATTGTTATATCATCAATTTAAGCAAAACAAATCACAGGGAATATGTCGTTAGCATCTACTGTACTATTTCCTCTATGGTTTTGCACACTTGTTTGCTCTAGGACTAAGATATATTGGTGAATTGGTAAAGCAATCCACCCTTCTCCAATTCTCTAAACCTTTAAAAATCCACATATTCAATTCCAAGCGGTAATAATAAACTCAATGGACGTCTTAAATAATAACCTAAAATCAATTCATAATCACTAAAAAAAATTAAAACCAAAGCAATTATAAAAATCAAACCTACTATTTTCTTCCTTTCAAAGCACAAAACACTTTGAGTTGAAATCCAATTTAAACAAATAACTGAAATGTCTTTGATATCCATTGTTTCAAATGATTCTTTCTTTTAGTTTGTCGTTAGATTTCTTTTATTTGATTTGGTTTGAGAGAGTGCCAGAGTCATCTCTGTCCTCATTCGATTTAAGCATCGACAAGCATATGATTCAATCATTTAAACTTTCAAAAAAGGTTGGGCCATAAAATTTTCAGGTTGGTTTCACAATAGAAAGCATTTAAGTGAACTAGAATATAGAGGGCTTTGTGAAATGATCTAGGTCAAAGAGCAGGAATAGAGTTTGGAGGGTCGAGTAACTAGTCGAGGGAGCTTTCTCTCAAGAAGGAAAGACTTATGGAATGAGAATTGGGGGCGGTTTGGAAAGGGAAAACAACATCGAGGTTTCACTGTGTTATAGAACAAAAACCGTCTTTAGAGAGGTCATAAAAATGAGACAATATTATTGATACGATTCTCGAGAAATTTGTGAGATCTTTTATAAACAACCAATCGTGACTGGAGAAACTCACTACATCAATAATCCAGTAGGTTAGACTCAAGAAACTTATCAAACATTCAAGAAAGAACATGACTAAAGAATTTCCATAACGATTTCAAAAAGAAAATATTAAACTTGATTCTATAGCTCACAAACAAATGCAAGTATTAAACTTGATTTTGAAATACCTGCACATGCTAATGGCTATTTTTTCTATAGCTCACAAACAAATACAAGTATTAAACTCGATTTTGAAATACCTACACATGCTAATGGTTCTTTACGGTAAGGATTAAATGTTCCATTTATTATATTAAATTTAAAACTAAAAATTACATAATTTAAACTTTAGTGTTTATAAAATGGACATAACAAAATTATTTGTTATTTTTTAAAATTTAAATTTGTTATTTTTAAATATTTTATGATTTATTAAAATGAATGATTTTATCCCTTTTTAACATTCAAGTTTAATATACATAATTATTTTTCTATTTGAAAATAAACTTTTAATTTTCTTTGGATTTCTTAACATTGGACGTTGTCGTACTTTGCCATTGTTTTCTTAAGAATTATTAGCTGGTGTCCGTGGGTTCGATTCTCGTAGGGTTCGATTTTCGTAGGGTAGAGCTGGCCAGATGATCCCATGCACACGCTCGTGCCGGGGCAGGCGCTAAAAAGCGGGCAGGCACTTGTTTCGAATTCATCTCCCATAAGTATATTTCATCGTATAATCTCGTTACGGAGCCCGGAGGGTCGGTTCTACACAATTTCAATCAAGGAGACAGGAGGGTTGGTTTTACACAAGTTCAATCAAAGAGCCGCATTGGTTATGGAGTACCGAGTTCGATCCAGGAGCCCTGCTTTTATGATTCCTTGTCTCTCATCTCGGAAGTCGTCTATGGAGGCCAGACTTTGACGGTTTCTGTCAACGGAATTATGGGCAATTCATCATCATCTTCTTCCTGCGCTAATGGAACTCAATCGTTGTGAATGGCTCCTCCTAATTTCAATAATGAAAATGAGTACATGTTCCCGAGACAGGACACTGATGTGTTGGCCTTCATGTCTATTGGGTCTCTCGGATGCTCGTACAGAAGGATGTCAAAGAAGGATTTCGAACTAGATCCATTCATTTCGACCAATTCCGAAAGAGATTGATCAATGGAACTATCTGTGAGGTCTTCTGCTCAACAGACCGGGCACCAGGTTCGTATTTTGAGCTTTCTGCTCTGAATTTCCCTTTATTTTCGTAAATGAGCTTTCTGCTAGCGCTTTACCTGTTTGCTGCACTTATATAGGTTTTTTCATGGTTTTTGAGACGCATTTGACTATATAATGAGAAATTTGCAAAAAAAATGAGAATGCTTTGACTGCTATCTTTAAGAAAGATAAATAAATTTGTGTATTGTGAGGTATTTGCTGTGATTGTATGAGGGCTATATATTGGGATTGCAGTATCAAACACACGATAACTCAGAAGAAATGCTGCAGTCTTCGCTATCTTTCAAGTCGCCAGTTGGACGGATTTTTTTGAACACCTAAATGGATTTCACCGTGAAGCAGCTTTACAGTTCGCTTTGAATCTTACAGAAACCCACTCAGAGGTTTGGGGATTGCGTATTGAAGTTTCTGAAGCCATAATGGCTGAAGTCACTGGTCTTCCTCAGGTAGGAAGAACTTGGTTTAAACGTCGAACCCCCGCTATTGTAGCAGTACAGGATTTTCTAATGGATAGTGCTACAATCATTGCCACAACCATGGAATCAAGTCATTGTTTTTCTCAAGAAATACATCATCTGAGAAGGTAGGTACCAAATAGTCTATCATTCTAAATTCCCTTCGCTCTCTCACAGGGTTCTGTTAAATATTCCATATTATTTTCTTAATGATTTACATCACATGGCAGGGTTTGTTCGAGTTGCCAAATTTTGTATATATTTATGGTTAGTTATAGCTAGCAGTAGGATGAATTGTTTGGTTGTGGATGGGTTTTATAGTTTACACACCCCTCTTTAATTTTCTAAAGAGTTTTCGCTGGTTTCGGGATAACTTTTAAAGGTATTGTTTAGCATCCCTTTTTTGGCCAGCAACAGGCTGTAATTGTTAGGTTTCTCCCTAGCATTTGAATTTATGCTTTGTATTTTTAAGGTGTTAGAGTTAAATCTTGGTTTTATCATGATACCTTCTGGATGGTGACTAAAATGGCCCGAGCAACATATCCCTAGATTTCAAGGTTACCAAATAACCCAAGGGCATATCTCTGGATTTCATGGTTACCAAAGAACTCAAGAAACATAATCTAGGATTTTAGGCATTATTACCTAAAAACCCAAGCAACATACCAATGGTTGAGGGTTTCATTTCATAATTTTACTATCTATGTCATCAAACCTTCAGAACAAAAGGTTTTTGCCATTTGGATTTAATGAATGTGAGCAGTTACAGTTTTGATATGAACTTGCTCATGGAATATGCATAGGGGTTATCATGCTCATAGTTTGGGTCGAGGGTTTCATTTCATGCCAATATAACTATCTATTTCATCAATCCTCAACAAAATATTTTTTCCATTTGGGTTTAATGAACGTGAATATTTACAATTTTGATATGAACTTGCTCATGGCATATGCATAGAGGTTATTATGCTCATAGTTTTGGAAAAATTGCTCGTGCACATGGTTTTATATAATGGTTAGTTGACAAATGGAATATGAAAACTTGAGACCCAGTCCTAGACTGTTTGTATTTAAAGTTCTTGTTGAAGTGATGTATTTTCTCTATTTGTGTTGATGTTCGAATAACCTATAGATTGGTTAACATTATTGTGCAGAAAATTATTTTTTTTGGTTTGCATTCACTGGATTGCGATGTAGAATCAATTTTTTTCAACTTGCATTCTTTGACTTGCCTTGCTGTTTGAAGGGTGAGTCATTAATTAAGTGATAAAAAAGGTTGAACTAGGCAACTACGATATGTGAGGCTCTTTTTGTTAAAATCACCCTGCACTTGCGCCTGGCCCTAGCTACTTTTTGTGCATACAATGGAATTTAACTACCTCCACTACCCCATTGGTAGTAGAACTATATTGAATGTGATTTTTTTTTTACAAGAACAATTATGGATTATATTAGAGAAACAATGGCCTTGCCACTTGCCTAGATACAAAGTTTAGTTACATAAGCGTCCATGTGCAAAGACACAACTCCAAAATAACATATCAATCTTCTTAACCTACAACTACCAGCCTGGCTATCTATGATAAACCCAAACCCAAAAAAGGAAGCTTTTAAAGGTTTTACAACTATTACAAAACTACAGGGAAGCTAAATAGTAACACAAAGACCTGACCTCATAACAATGATACTATACGGACTTGCTTGACGCTCCGGGTAGCTGGAAGGCAACTAACTTTTCTTCCTTCTCAACATGAAGCATCCAACTTGTATTTCCAACTTTAAGATTTTCTTTCCATATCTGCCTGAGTGTCTCAATGAGGCTGGAGCTTCCGATCAATGGTATTGGTAAAATCCTCTCTCAATTGCAACAGGTCATCTTCCACCAGCTCAAGCCACCTTCCTCCTTCCTCATCCAACCCAGGGTAATTTTAAGGGGCGAAATTTCGCCAAATTTTTAGGGTTTTTTTCAAAAAATAAATTTGCTATTTGGTCATTTTTAGTCTCTAATATCACCTATATTTACATAAAATATGTTTTTTTTATTAGAATTTGAATGCCATTTAGATCTTCAAGCAGATAGTTCTAATAATGTTTGCAGTAAATGGAGAATGAAGATACAAAATGAACAAAACAAACCACATAGGAAACGGATTAGTGTTGCTCAGAGATTTACAATATCATTCACAATAATAAATACGGTGTTACAATAGGTTACAAATAGGAAGAATTCGAATGCATTAGGGAGAAATTTGAATCTACCAAGTGGATCTGACTGTATCTAACTGACCATCTAACTCATGGTGTCTCAATCAATATCGGAATCCAACAGATCAAATCACAGATGTCCAACCAACTCAATCAATTAGTGATAACTAGTTAAATCGGTGCAACTAAGTGTGGTAGGTGGGCATGCACATGCAACCATGCATTAGCCATGCGTAGCTAGCACTAGCGAACTGATTGTGAACTAACTGAAAGTAACTGGAGGTTAACTAAGACTAACTAGTTCCAACTCCAACTAATTGATGGAGGTTGGTGTCGGGACTTCGCGTGGCTACTTAAATGTAGGGATTGGTCTAGGAGGCACCCAAACCGATGCATCATACATGTAGTAAGTGGCAGTTAACCTCTAGCAGTGTTCCCCACAGTCTAGTAACTGGTACATGTGGCCCCATTAGGCCAAGTCTACCCAATGGTACTAGTGGACCCAGTTAATTATTTAAGGTTACTAAGTTAGGCTAAATAATCTAATAGACAGTATGGTAAAGGGAGGATTAATAATGCTAACATTTTTATCATAATATTTGCCAAAATTGACCCTTTTCAGTGTTAATTGTATGTTTCATTTTAAATATTGGCCTACCTATCTATAAACATGTTTTTTTCAATTCAAAACAATCACCTAGTATACTCTTAAGTATAATATTAGAATCCTTAAAAAATACCCTGGTCCAGCCTAAGCACAACCCACTTCTGATCCCTCAGATTCCAGCGCAAGTCCTTCAACTCTCTCTCCAGGAAACGAACTTGGCCTTGTTCGTTTCCTTCAATTTTCAGGTTGGATCCATGACGAGCAACACCTATAGCACACCCATCATATTTGCTGAGATCTTCCTACGCAACAAATTTCGAGCTCTGAGGGAAAATCCTGTAGGGGATGATGGTGATCGAACTCTACCATGGCCTACTAAGGGAAGAGGCTCACGTGAGATATGAAACTGCCATCCCCTTGTCGCCACCATTTATACCACTAATTTCAACTACCATATGATGTTTCATCCAATCATATCTTATCCCTTTGCCGTGCTCTTTGTGGTGAGTACGCCCTTCTCTCCTTCTCCCAAGAGCCAAGGGGTTAGGGTAAAGTTAAAGAGCGAGACACTCCATTTAACATCAGGGTCCCTTTTCTTAGAGGGACAACCAAATTTGCTTCCTTATCAAATTCTATATTTAGATCCTCGAGGACATGAAATAACTGAACAGTCTGGAAAGAAACTAAGAGGTTCTTAATTTTCTTCAAAAGATGTCAAAGCTTCATGTGCTTAGGGAGTTTGTGAGTTACTAGAGCCTGGATAATCAGTTTGGAATCTCTAAAAACAACGATCTCTTTGAAATTTAATCTTAATCTTGAAGGAGCCCTTTCCATAGTGCAAATGCTTCAGCCATGTTGTTAGTGTCCACCCTGAGTCCCCAGGAGTAAGTCAATTCTGTAAGTCTATCGGGATCCACAAGGATCCCTCCCCCTCCCGCTACCCTTGTATTTCCTTTTGAGGCTCCATCGAACGAAAGAGAATATTTGTGAAACGAATTCCTCCATCTTTGAAAGGTAGTGAGGTCCATTCAAATTTCCCATTTTTCCAGAATTGGAGGAGAGGGAGACGTAAACTTTTGGAGACTTGGGGAGAGACTCACCATCCAAGCTTCTTCGTCAGGGGAGAGTGGAGCCTTGTTCTTATGAAAAGGAAGGAAATGGAGGAATTTTCCTAACAGAGCTTTAGCCTTAACCACTACTTGAGCAACAATGCTCGATTGGTCTCTAAAGATGCGTGCGTTTCTTTCTAACCAAAGTTTCCACAGTATAAATTTAGGAAGAGTCAACTAGCAACTTTTTAGCTTATAAATTTTGAGAAGAGAGAAGGGGCTTAGAAGGCTCTAGTTACTTGAAATAGAGGGAATATCCTTGGGGAGCTAAACTTGAGAAGATCAGGGGACCAATGCCATATTCCAAACATCTAAGGAAAATGGATAGTTCAGAAGAATATGATCAACCGATTCCTCCTCTGCCCTGTAGAAGGGGCACCTTGTAGGACCTTCCCACCCTTTTCTTTTTAAATTACTTCAGTGAGAATTATGTTATAAGCAAGAGTCCAGATAAATGTCTATTTTCGCCAGACTTCTGAAATTCCAAATGCCTTTCCAAACAACTGGATTGGGAGGGACGTGAGGAATTTCTCTTAAGTGTTTATACCCAGCTATCGTAGAATAGAGTCCAGAGGCAGACCCTCAACCTCTCGAGTCCTTAACGGAAGTTGCTAGAGGAGGCTTCCCTTGGAGCAAGGAAACCAAAAGGGTCTCTTCATTACATAGCTGAAGAGGACAATTTGGTATTTCCCAATTTTTCCAAGTTCTTGTCTCATCATTATGCTAGATGGATATATCCCAGAGGGTTGAGATGTTTTGAGATTGCAACCAAAGTTTTAGATTGAGCATATAGGATGAGTATTTATAGGAGCTTCACCTAAGATAGAATCTTCCCATATGCAAATATTCTTCCCATTGCTAGGAACCTAAGTGAGATTGGATTTGAAGAAGCCAATAGCTTTTTGGAAGATTGAAAACACTGGAGTTCCTCGAACAGTCTTTGGAGGCAAGTCAAGGCACTTTTTCCTTGTCCCCTGGAAATACTTTTTCCATAAAGCATGTTTACTCCAAGTTAACTTCCCTAATACTAAATTCTAGAGGATTTTGGCTCCTAGAGCTAAATTTTGGAGACTGAGATCACGAATTTGTAGGCCACCTTCCAAAGTGGGTTTGGTGATTTTCCCACATCTTACCAAATGCAGTTTGTTTTCGCTTTGCTTTCCGCCTTTCCAAAGAGTTTCTGAGGAGAGATTCAACCCTGGAGATGAAGTTTCAAGGCAAACATTGATAAATGGGAATGCTGGATAAAACTGATTTGATGAGGACTACTTTCCCAAGCAAATTCAACTACAAGGCGCCCCCACAAATGGATTCTTTTCTTTAATTTATCTATTAAAGGAAGCCAATGAGAAGATTTTGGTGAATATTTGAATATGGGAACTCTTAAGTATTTAAAGGATTCCCAATTTGTTTTCCCCTCCATTTCCATAATTCTTGAAATTTCTACCATCTCTCTAGGAGAGCAGTTCCATCCAAAGTTTTGGCTCTTCTTGTTGTTGATTTTACTACTTGAAGCTTCTTTGTAAATATCCAACTCTCTCTTAAACTTCTTGGCAGTATGGATGCTAGATCCTCCAAGCAACAATGTATCATCAACAAACTGAGCGTGATTTATATCCTTAACTTCTTGGACTATTCTGAGGCCCATTAAGTCTTGTTGGAGTCGACAACTTTCTAGTTGAAAGCAGAGGATCGAAGCTTGGATTGCAAAGAGAAGAGGAGAGAGAGGGAACCCTTGTCTGAGCCCTCTGGAGGCTTGGAAGAAACCTGTAGCTTGACCATTGACTAGGGGGGATATCCAGGGGTATCAAATACATGCTTTCACCCAATTTACAAAATCGGGAGCAAACCCAAATTGCAGCTGTTGGAGCAGGGTCCCGCAGCTACAGAAGAAGCTGCTAGTTTAGCGGAGAGATAAGTTTTGGCGGAAAGAAGATAAGACAGAGCTACGACGCCGTAGCACGTTTCCAGCTACAGAGCAGAGTCGGAAACCATGACTTTTAAGATAGAAAAGTCAAGAAAGGCAACGGTACCTGAGCGGCCGAGAAGAGAGAGCTCATCCACTGCATTGAAGGCAGCGGCGGAAGACAGGAGGGCTCAGCGACCCTCATAAAGGAGAAGGAGCAACGAGGCTGAAGCATTGAAGGCGAAGGACATAAAAGTGAAGCGGTGCACAGTACCCATGATCAGTGCCGGGAAGCATGGAAGACTGCAGAGAGCTGTGGTGTGACGGAAAGCGGCTACCTCAAGTACAGATATGGCCGACTGTCACTAGTTAGGGTTTGGGTTACTGTTGGGACAGGCCCACAGTGTTGTAATGGCGAGACCCTCGGGCTGCCTATAAAGGGATATATTTTGTATTGTAAAATGTTGGCATTTTGGGCATTTTAGGCCATCCAGCTAGTCGGATAACATATAGTTAGCCATTGAGTCTGTTAGTCACAGTTATCTTGTATTGTAATAGAGTCGAGATCTGGTTCTGTTATTAGCGGTAGCAATCTTACTGTAACCAGTAGCTGGCTTATAGAGTATGCATGTAACGATCCACAGGGATCAACAGAGAGGGAAGAGTATATTGTAGGAGAGAAATATAGAGAAGAAAAGAGATCTAAGAGAGAAGATCTTGAGCTGCATATGTGGTGCAGTAGAACTGTGTTTTACCTTCCCCTGAGCTATAATAAAAACACAGTTCTGTGGACGTAACTTCCATCCTGGAGGTGAACCACATTAAAATCAAGTGTTATGTGATTGGTTTATGTGTTATGTTTACTTATGCATTTCTCAGTCATTTCATGGATTTTGTTTACAGTTTAATGAATGAAGGTGTTAATCAGTTCACAGTAACATAGAAGGGTAAACATAAGTCGAAAGTCTTTGGCATGTTGTATATGGTTCATTTATGCTTTGCGTGAACAGTCACTAGTTGCAATATTGAATAGCCTTGTATGTTAAGTCTCGCACATTGACACGAGCAACGCTAAGTGTGCTAAACCGCGGAGGTAGGATATCACAGAGAGGTGATACTGCACCGGCAGAGGAGCTGCGGTGCGTGATACCGCAGGTTGAGGACTTAGCGTTGGGCAGGAGCTGCGTGTCACACGGTGCGCGGCGATGCGATAAGGCCGTAGATATCGCGAGTCAGGGAAAGTGCGCGATGTAGAAAGGGACCGCACGACGGTATAAGGGAATATATTGCGGCTATAAGAGCTGCGAGACGAGGAGATCGCATGACGCGAGCAGAAGGTCGCGCGATGCGCAGAGAAAGAGACCTCGCAGCTAGAAGAGCTATGAATCGCAAGTAGGCTTGCCATAGAATCTGGTCCAAGACGCTTGAGTCCTTGGCCAACCCATTAGAATCACTTCGGGTGAGACTTCAGGCCGCTTTACAGTCTGTCGCCGAAAGGGCCAGTGAGCTAGGGGTGTTGTTGGTTGATTATAGTAAACCCGGGTCTGCCCATCACGACCAACAAATGGTTCCGTTGCCGGTTTTGAACAACTGAGCGCTAATGTTTTGTTGGCATCCTACTAGAGAAGAGTTTCACCAGTGGCTGGATTCAAACTTAAGGGAGTTTGCCAAGAAAGAAAATTGGAGCCTTAAAGTGAGCACAGAGGACTGGTTACAAAAGCATATCGCTTCAGATATACATGCGATATTTTTTGCAACCTATGGAAACGAGCTTTACGACTGGTTATCAAAGTTGACAGATAGGAACATATTAAAAAAGAAGAGAAACATTGTCTGGACACCGGAGCTGATTCAGACCGTGCAGAGCCTCGACAATCCCATTACGAGAGCAGTGGACTTCTGGCTTGCGAGTGTGCTAGGAGGCTTTGTTACAGAATTTGCAGTTGACCAGAGAAAAAGCTTCAGCGAGGCTGAGCGGTACTTCTTCAAAGGATATCGTGGTAAGTACCTAAAATCTCTAAACTTGTCCATTAAGATGCTACTACATGAAAAAGGAGTAATGGACATGATTTCAGATGTATAAGTAAAGATAGTAATGTCACAAGAGTTTGAAAGTGATTTTGATGACATTGGACGAACACGTAGTGGCAAGAAATATAAAGTAGCTTTCGGCTTTCCTGTATTTGGAGATAGTTCAGACAATATTAGGCAACCGAGTCCTAGTACCACAGAAGAACCAGAGGGGGGTATCCCTGACCATCCCTATACCCCACAGAAACAGACCGGGACTCAGAGTAATCCCGTAGGTACTCCATCCAGTAGCTCATAGACAGTACCTACTACTGCTACATCACCTTCACCTACACCACCGAGTGGTAGTAATCCAGTCAATCAGAACCCACCATAGAGAAATAGAATGGGAGATGATATGAAGCTACCTACCTTTAAGGGTACAAGAGTAGAGGACCCGGAACAACATTGGTTTCTATGCGAAGCCATGTGGACCATTAAAACAATCAACGACGATAACCTTAAACTTGTACAGTTGGTCACCACGCTCAGAGATCGAGCTTTAACATGGTACATAAAGTATACCACAGTACCCAAGACACTTGCCCAGGTCAAGAACGCCATGATTAAAGAGTTTAAGAAACCTAAGTCTGAGTCTTAGTGCATAACAGAGCTCAAGGATATTAAGCAGCTACCATCAGAGTTAGTATGGGACTTTGACCAGAAATTCAAAGCTCTTATAGACCAAGTAAGCTTTGAGTTTGCACCGGAGCAGCATAAGGAATGGTTTATTGCAGTGCTGCTCCCTCACATCAAATTGCCACTAATGCAGCAGAAACTCCAGACGCAGGATGACGCGTTGGAGATGGCGATGAAGCTAGAAGCTTCACCTTTAGTTGAAACCAACGCAAGCATGACAACTCTACAGAACCAGTTGGCCAACCTCACGTTACAGATACACGAACTTAAGAAAGGGAAAGAGGTTATGCAAGACATATGGTGCTTACGATGTAAAGCACAGGGTCATACCAAAGACAACTGTCCAGTCTTTGCAGAATATTTAGCGTCAGGGGCTCCTAACCCCTTACCACGAACACAAGGGCCATGGTGTGAAATATGAAAAACACAAGGACATCCGCCTCAGCAATGCCCTTTGATTCAGAAGTATGTACAGACACCTAAGAACCTATACTGTGTCTTCTGCAAGTCTGTCGGACATGATGAACAGGATTGCCGAGCCTATGATCTCATGTTAGATAGAAAACATGACGTATACAGAGTCCAGTCAGAAACACAGGGTCCAGCAGCAGGACCATAGCCTGATCCGGCTTGTGGTGGCCGTGGAGGAGGATTCAGAGGACGAGGCCGTGGAGGAGGCTTCGCACGAGGAGAAGGTTTTGGCCGGGGTCGTGGACCAATCACTTGTTATAACTGGGGAGTTGTAGGACACTATGCTAGGGACTGTCAGAGCCCCACTACCACTTGTAACTACTGCAAATCTTATGATCATACCATAGAGGAGTGTCCTACCTTGATAGCTAAGATCAAAGACCCTAAGCCAGCAGTACACCAGAACATCCAGCTTATTGCTACTGAGCAGGCAGAGCCAGAACCAAAATTTAACATTGTGACTCGTAGCGGTGCTTCCACCAGTGGGACATCACAGGAGACCGAAAAGAACATAGGGCAGGAGTGGGTGCGCAGAGCTCCTAGTAAAGCAACATAATTCGACCTACAAAAGAATAAAGAGACATTTCACGAAGCCAAGGCTTCCTTTGATGAACCTACGCAATCAGGATCGCAGGTACCGCCGTCTAGGGGCGTACCGCAGCAAGCACTTTGTGGCGATAGCCCTAAACAGATACCGCAGGCTACCACATCGGGAAGATGCGATGAGGATGAATCGACAGGAAGTGTACAATCCTTCCTGCGCAGTTGCTTGAAACTCGTGAGAAATGAAAAAGCTATCGAGGAGCTACAGCGCATCATAGATCAGTGTCAGCAACCTTCTCTCTCGGGCAGTGCACACCCCGCTGTTCATAATATTACAGGACATACAAGGACTGGAAGGGAGATGAAGCTCACAGCACAGATTGGAGAGTTTGAAATGGATGAAGTTGTCTTAGATCTAGGATCAGAGGTGAATTTTCTAACTAAGCAGACATGGGAACAGATGGGTAGCCCTCAGTTAGTCAGATCGCCTATCCACCTGAGATTAGCTAATCAACAGCGAGTATCACCATTGGGTCGACTGCCACAGGTGCCAGTTGACATTGACGGAGTTCGTAGTTTTGCAGACTTCGAGGTTATGGAAATCATGGGTGACATTCGACCGTATCCAGCATTATTAAGTATCGATTGGGCGATGAGTAGCAAGGCTGTCATCGACCTAAAGAGAAGACAAGACAAATGACCTTTGAGGATGCGTAGATCCAGGTCATCGCGCCGTTGGATCCTCACCAGGGTCCTAGATACATTGAACCTATCCGAGCAGAGGAGGAGGCACATAACATGGATAGTCTCTACAAGATGACTACGAACCAGAATGACTACATCAATCCAACCGCAGAAGGGAACATTAGTTGGCGATGCGACAGCTCATGCGCATCGGATTTCGATGTTGGTCTAGAGAACTGGTAGAACAAACTTTACGAAGTCTCAGCGCGCATATGTGCATTTATGAGTAAGTCACTGCGATGGATTGGTGCAGAGATCACTGAGATTCCATCATATCATGGTATGACAGATATCCAGGACTTCCTTGAGCAGTTTGAGCAACAGATTCCTTACGAGCAGAGGATCGCAGCTATGGACCTTGCAGTACGAGCCACACCTGCAAGATGGTGGTATGCGCATAAAGAGAATATCACATCATGGGATGATATTAAAATATTGATGGCGATCATATTTTCTGTCGACAAAGAGTATGTCCAGTAGAAGTACACAGGAGAAACTGATCCCAGGGCACACATTCAGACATGCGAACATAACTGGTCGGACATTCCTGAGGAATAATGGGTTCACAGATTCATTCACACATTGGACACAGTTCCAAGGAACTGGTACACAGAATTCTGGAGCAGGGTCCCGCAGCTACAGAAGAAGCTGCTAGTTTTGGCGGAAAGAAGTTAAGACAGAGCTACGACGCCATAGCACGTTTCCAGCTGGAGAACAGAGCCGGAAACCATGACTTTTAAGATAGAAAAGTCAAGAAAGGAAACCGTACCTGAGCGGTTGAGAAGAGAGAGCTCAACCACTGCATTGAAGGCAGCGGCGGAAGACAGGAGGGCTTAGCAACCCTCATAAAGAAGAAGGAGCAACGAGGCTGAAGCATTGAAGGCGAAGGACAGAAAAGCGAAGCGGTGCATAGTACCCATGATCAGTGCCGGGAAGCATGGAAGACTGTAGA
Source organism: Pseudotsuga menziesii (assembly GCA_001517045.1). Classification (NCBI taxonomy): domain Eukaryota; kingdom Viridiplantae; phylum Streptophyta; class Pinopsida; order Pinales; family Pinaceae; genus Pseudotsuga; species Pseudotsuga menziesii. The sequence goes on along the minus strand of LPNX010327852.1, from coordinate 82,851 downwards.
GAGCTGTGGTGTGACGGAAAGCGGCTACCTCAAGTACAGATATGGCCGACTGTCACTAGTTTAGGTTTTGGGTTATTGTTGGGACAGGCCCACAGTGTTGTAATGGAAAGACCTTCGGGCTGCCTATAAAAGAATATATTTTGTATTGGAAAAGGGTTGGAGAGTTAGCTAGTCATTTTGTTAGTTAGTTAGTTGGTTCATTAGGTTGTTAGTAGTGTTTTGCAGATTATTAGACTGTTGTAAAAGCCTAGCTCTGGTTCTGTTATTAGCGGTAGCAATCTTACGGTAACCAGTAGCTGGCTTATAGAATATGCATGTAACGATCCGCAGGGATCGACAGAGAGGGAAGAGTATATTGTAGGAGAGCAATATAGAAGAGAAGAGAGATCTAAGAGAGAATATCTTAAGCTGCATATGCGGTGCAGCAAAACTGTGTTTTACCTTCCCCTGAGCTATAATAAAACACAGTTCTGTGGACGTAACTTCCATCCTGGAGGTGAACCACGTTAAAATCAAGTGTTATGCGATTGATTTATGTGTTATGTCTACTTATGCATTTCTCAATCAGTTCATGGACTTTGTTTACAGTTTAATGAATGAATGTGTTAATCAATTAATAACAATATAGAAGGGTAAACGTAAGTTAAAGTCTTTGGCATGATGGATATGGTTCATTTATGCTTTGCGTAAAACAGTCTCTATTGCAGCATCAAATAGCCTTGTACGTTAAGTCTTGCATGTAGACACGAGCAACGCTAAGTGCGCTAAACCGCGGAGGTAGGATATCATAGAGAGGTGATACCGCACCGGCAGAGGAGCTGCGGTGAGCGATACCGCAGGTCAAGGGCTTAGCGTTGGGCAGGAACTGCGTGTCGCACAGTGCGCGGCGATGCGATAAGGTCGAAGATATCGCGAGTTTGGGGAAAGTGCGCGCCACAGGAAAGGATCGCGCGATGGTTTAAAGGAGTATCTCATGGCTAGAAGAGCTGCGAGGCGAGGAGATCGCGCGACGCGAGCAGGAGATCGCGCGACGCACAGAAGGAGACCTCGCAGCTAGGAGAGTTGCGAACCACTAGTAGGATTGCCACAGAACCTAGTCCAAGACGCTTGAGTCCTTGGCCAACCCATTAGAGTCACTTCGGGTGAGACTTCAGGCCGCTTTGTGGTCTGTCGCCAAAAGGGCCAGTGATCTAGGGGTGTTGTTGGTTGATTATAGTTAACCCGGGTCTGCCCATAGCAGCCAACAAATGGTTTCGTTGCCGATTTTGAACAACTGAGCACTAATGTTCTGTTGGCATCCCACCAGAGAAGAGTTTCACCAGTGGCTGGATTCAAACCTAAGGGAGTTTTCCCAGAAAGAAAATCGGAGCCCTAAATTGAGCACAGAGGACTGGTTACAAAAGCATACCGCTTCAGATATACACGCCATATTTTTTGCAACCTATGGAAACGAGCTTTTCGACTGGTTATCCAAGTTGACAGATAGGAACATATTCAAGAAGAAATGAAACATTGTATGGACACCGGAGCTGATTCAGACCGTGCAGATCCTTGACAATCCCATTACGAGAGCAGTAGACTTCTGGCTTGTGAGTGTGCTAGGAGAGTTTGTCACAGAATTTGCAGTTGACCAGAGAAAAAGCTTCAGCGAGGCCGAGTGGTACTTCTTCAAAGGATATTGTGGTAAGTACCTAAAGTCTCTAAACTTATCCATTAAGATGCTGCTACATGAAAAAGGAGTAATGGACATGATTTCAGATGAATAAGTAAAGATAGTAATGTCACAAGAGTTTGAAAGTGATTTTGATGACATTGGACGCACATGTAGTGGCAAGAAATATAAAGTAGCTTTCGGCTCTCCTGTATTTGGAGATAGTTCAGACAATATTAGGCAACCGAGTCCTATTACCACAGAAGAACTAGAGGGGGGTATCCCTTACCAGCCCTATACCCCACAGAAACAGACCGAGACTCAGAGTAATCCCGTAGGTACTCCATCCAGTAGCTCACAGACAGTACCTACTGCCGCTACATCACCTTCACCTACACTGCTGAGTGGTAGTAATCCAGTCAATCAGAACCCACCGCAGAGAAATAGAATGGGAGATGATATGAAGATACCTACCTTTAAGGGTACAGGAGAAGAGGACCCGGAACAACATTGGTTTCTATGTGAAGCCATGTGGACCATCAAAACAATCAACGACGATAACCTTAAACTTGTACAGTTGGTCACTACACTCAGAGATCGAGCTTTAACATGGTACATAAAGTATACCACAGTACCCAAGACACTTGCCCAGGTCAAGAACGCCATGATTAAAGAGTTCAAGAAACCTAAGTCTGAATCTCAGTGCATTACAGAGCTCAAGGATATTAAGCAGCTACCATCAGAATCAGTATGGGACTTTGACCAGAAATTCAAAGCTCTTATAGACCAAGTAAGTTTTGAGTTTGCGCCGGAGCAGCATAAGGAATGGTTTATTGCAGCGCTGCTCCCTCACATCAGAGTGCCACTAATGCAGCAGAAAATCTAGACGTAGGATGATGCGTTGGAGATGGCGATGAAGCTAGAAGCTTCACCTTTAGCAGAAACCAGTGCAGGCATGACAACCCTACAGAACCAGTTGGCCAACCTCACGTTACAGATACACGAACTTAAGAAAGGAAAAGAGGTTATGCAAGACATATGGTGCTTACGATGTAGAGCACAGGGTTATACCAAAGACAACTGTCCAGTCTTTGCAGAATATTTAGCGTCAGGGGCTCCTAACCCCTTACCACGAATGCAAGGGCCATGGTGTGAAATATGCAAAACATAAGGACACCCACCTCAGCAATTCCCTTTGATTCAAAAGTATGTACAGACACCTAAGAACCTATACTGTGTCTTTTGCAGCTCTGTCGGACATGATGAACAGAATTGCCGAGCCTATGATCTCATGTTATATATAAAACATGACGTATACAGAGTCCAGTCGGAAACACAGGGTCCAGCAGCAGGACCACAGCCTGATCCAACTTATGGCGGCCGGGGAGGAGGATTTAGTGGACGAGGCCATGGAGGAGGCTTTGCAAGAGGAGAAGGCTTCGGCAGAGGAGAAGGTTTTGTCCATGGTTGCGGACCAATCACTTGTTATAACTGCGGAGTTGTAGGACACTATGCTAGGGATTGTCAGAGCCCCACTATTACTTGTAATTACTGCAAATCTTATGATCATACCATAGAGGAGTGTCCTACCTTGATAGCTAAGATCAAAGATCCTAAGCCAGCAGTACACCAGAACATCCAACTTATTGTTGCGGAGCAGGCAAAACCAGAACCAAGAGTCAATATTGTGACTCGTAGCAGTGCTTCCACTAGTGGGACATCGCAGGAGACCGAAAAGAACACAAGTCAGGAGTGGGTGCGCAGAGCTCCTGGTAAAGCAACAACACTCGAACTACAGAAGAATAAAGAGACATTTCATGAAGCCAAGGCTTCCTTTGATGAACCTACACAATCAGGATCGCAGGTACCGTCGTCTAGGGGCGTACCGCAGCAAGCACCTTGTGGCGATAGCCCATAATAGATACCGCAGGCTACCAAATCGGGAAGATGCGACAAGGACGAATCAACAGGAAGTATACAATCCTTCCTGCGCAGTTGCTTGAAGCTCTTGAGAAATGAAAAAGCTATCGGCGAGCTACAGCGCATCATAGATCAATGTCAGCAACCTTCTCTCTCGGGCAGTGCACACCGCACTGTTCATAATATTATAGGACATACAAGGACCGGAAGAGAGATGAAACTCACAGCACAGATTGGAGAGTTCGAAATGGATGAAGTTGTCTTAGATCTGGGATCAGAGGTGAACGTTCTAACTAAGCAGACATGGGAACAGATGGGTAGCCCTTAGTTAGTCAGATCACCTATCCACCTGAGATTAGCTAACCAGCAGCGAGTATCACCATTGGGTTGACTGCCACAGGTGCCAGTTGACATTGACGGAGTTCGTACTTTTGCGGACTTCGAGGTTATAGAAATCATTGGCGACAGTCGACCATATCCAGCACTATTAAGTATCAATTGGGCGATTGGTAGCAAGGCCGTCATCGACCTAAAGAGAAGACAAATGACCTTTGAGGATGCGCATATCCGGGTCATCGCACCGTTGGATCCTTACCAGGGCCCTAGATATATCAAACCGATCCGGGTCAAGGAGGAGGCACATAACATGGATAGCCTCTACCAGATGACTGCGAACCAGAGCGACTACATCAATCCAACCGCAGAAGGAAACATTAGTTGGCAATGCGACAGCTCATGCGCATCGGATTCTGATATTGGTCTAGAGAACTGGCAGAACAGACTTTACGAAGTCTCAGCGCATAGATGTGCGTTTATGAGTAAGTCACTGCGATGGATTTGGCGCAGAGATCATTGAGATTCCATCATATCATGGTCTAACAGATATTCAGGAATTCCTTGAGCAGTTTGAGCAACAGATTCCTTACGAGCAGAGGAACGCAGCTATGGACCTTGCAGTACGAGCCACACCTGCAAGATGGTGGTATGCGCATAAAGAAAATATCGCATCATGGGATGATATTAAAAGAATGATGGCGATCAGATTTTCTGTTGACAGAGAGTATGTCCCACAGAAGTACACAGGAGAAACTGACCCCAAGGCACACATTCAGACATGTGAACTGAATTGGTTGGACATTCCCAAGGATGAATGGGTTCACAGATTCATTCACACATTGGACATAGTTCCAAGGAACTGGTACACAGAGACCGAGTTGCGCAAGGGGATGACCACATGGTCAGTTATGACAGACAGTTTCCTACCTACCTTCGCGTTTGAATCAGAACATCCAAGTATTGCTCAGGCCCTAGACATAATCAAGATCAAGATATTCGAGGACTGTACCATCTCAGTGCAGGCTCAACCTGAGTGGGCCATCCAGTTGCAAGACACGCTTGAGTGCTATCACTTCGCAGCAAAGCCAGACAATGAAGATAAGGATGATGATGAGGATCCTCACAACACCAACATTCCGGAGTCAGAAGGGACTCACGATGTTGGGGGACCACAGTTAGAGATTCCAGCAATCACCGAACCTATCAAGATTAAAAAGATCAATATTGGCACAGACGCAGAACCTAAGTTTGCCTCTATTGGAGACTATTGGAATGATGAAACAGTCGGACGAATTGCCGACTTGTTACATGACTATCAGGACCTATTTCCCACCAAGTTCATAGAGATGAAGGGAATAGTTGGAGACCTGGGAGTTATGAGGATACCATTGAAGGAGGATGCTAGACCAGTTAAGCAACGCCCATATAGATTGAATCCGCGCTACAAAGAAAAAGTAAAGGACGAAATCGATAAGATGCTAGCAGCAGGCATCATTGATCCGGTAGAAGAAAGCGAATGGGTTAGCCCCATGGTCGTACAAGAAAAGAAAACAAAAGGAGACATCAGGATCTGTGTCGATCTGCGCAAGCTCAACGATGCATCGCTTCACGATCCATTTCCGACACTGTTCACTGATGAGGTATTAGACAACGTGGGAGGATAGGAGGTCTACTACTTCACTGATGGGTTTTTAGGCTACCATCAGATCAGAATACATCCAGAAGATCGGTCCAAGACCACCTTTGCAACAGAATGGGGCTCGTTCCAGTATACGGTAATGCCCTTTGGTCTTAAGAATGCACCAGCTATATTTTCTAGAGTAGTCGTTGCTGTATTTAAAGAATACATTCATAAATTCTTAGAAGTATATTTTGATGATTGGACTGTATTTGGACTAATTGACAAGCATATAGGAGACTTAAGACTGATGTTAGAGAAATGTAGGCAATACCAAATTTCTCTAAATTTGAAGAAATGTATATTTTGTGCACCATTTGGTATTTTGTTGGGTCACATTGTTTGCAGACAAGGCTTGATGGTAGATCCCGTGAAGATTTCCATCATTGTAAACCTTCCAGCACCCAACTCAGTCAAGCAACTGAGGGCAGTACTTGGTCATACCGGGTACTACAGAAAGTTCATCAAGGGCTACGCAAAGATTACAGCACCAATGGAGAAATTGCTCAACAAAGATGTAAAATTCCTATGGAACGAGGAATGTCAGTAGAGTCTAGACATGCTTAAAGAGAAGATGGTTACAGCACCCATCTTAGTATTTCCCGATTGGACTAAGCCATTTCATGTACATGTGGATGCGTCTGGCATCGCATTAGGGGTTGTTTTAACACAACCAGGAGAAGGGGACATTTACCACCCTATCGCATATTCCAGTAGAAAGCTCTCGACAGCAGAAAAGAACTACACCACAACTGAAAGAGAAGGCCTAGCTATGGTGTATGCGCTGCAGAAGTTCAGGCACTACCTGTTGGGTGCCCCGTTCAATATGTTTACCGACCATTCCGCGTTAAAGTATTTGGTCAATAAGCCAGTGTTGGGGGGAGAATCTGCAGATGGTTACTCCTCTTTTAGGAGTATGATTTTGAAATCATTGTGAAACCAGGAAGACTGAATGCAGGACCTGATCACTTGTCGCGGATAGACTCAGGAGAAGAGCCAAGTAACCTAGATGATAATCTACCGGATGCGCCGTTGTTCTCTATCCAGATCGCAGATGAGTACTATGCCGATATTATTCAATTTCTCACTATGGGAGTAGCACCTAATGAGTTTACTAAGCAGCAAAAGAAGCAGTTGGTTGTTAAAGCAGCAGACTTCACCCTCATCGCAGGACACCTATACAAGTTAGGTCTGGATGAAGTTCTGCGCAGATGTGTGATGCCGCATGAAAAAGACGCTATTATCAGAGAGGCACATTCAGGAACCGCAGGAGGTCATTTCGCAGGAAAGCCGACTGCGCAAAAAATCCTGGAGGCAGGATTATGGTGGCCAACGTTGCATAAAGACACCAAGGACTTTTGCAGATGCTGCGATATCTGCCAAAGGGTAGGAAAACCCTCGCGACGCGATGAAATGCCGCTGCGACCGCAGTTCACGTTGCACGCATTTGAAAAATGGGCTATAGATTTTGTGGGTCCTATCAACCCACCAGGAAAGCGCACTGGTGCGAGATATATTATCACGGGAACAGAGTACCTCACCAGATGGGCAGAGGCCAAAGTAGTAAGAAATTGTGATGCTGCTACAGCCGCACAGTTCCTTTTTGAAAACATCATCAGTAGATTTGGATGCCCAATAATTTTGATGAGTGATCAAGGCACACATTTCTTGAACAACACTATTGAGGCATTGACAGAATAATTCCAGATTCAGCACCATAAGAGCACTCCCTACCACCCACGGGCTAATGGTACAGTGGAGGCCTTTAATAAGATTTTAGAAAATGCTCTTACTAAGATCTGCAATAGCCAGAGGAATGATTGGGACCTCAGAGTTAACACTGTATTATGTGCATATAGGACTACATGCAAGAAACTTACGGGACACACACCTTTCAGCCTGGTGTATGGACAGGAGGCTGTAATGCCTATGGAGTATATTCTTCCCAGTTTAAGAATCGCTCAGATTACCAGGATGACTGATACAGACACAGTTGAGGAAAGGCTAGCACAGCTGCTTGCCTTAGAAGAAGACAGATTCATCGCCGGATTCCACCAGAAAGTGCAGAAGGCACGAGAAAAAGCTTGGCATGACAACCACATTAAGAATAAGACTTTCTAGATCGGAGACCTAGTGCTCCTCTATGACAGCAAATTCATTAAGTTTCCAGCGAAGTTCAAGACACATTGGTTGGGGCCATATCAGATACAGCAAGTCACAGAGGGAGGTGCCGTTCAGCTCAGCCAGCTGAATGGGGAGCTTTTGCCCACATGGATTAATGGCAGTAGGCTTAAGCCCTATAGTGATAGCCACCCCGCCTCTCAGCCCTAGCTTAACCAGTCTATAGTGGTGCAGATGTCCAGTGTAGTTGAAATGAGGCATCGCACCGGGAACTAGTCTACACCGGCAGGTATTATTTTAAGTATGAGGAATCGCATCAGGGCGGTTCAATTCAAAAAAAAAAAAAATTACTTTTTGTTACGCAGGTGATGCAAAGTCACATCGCGGCAGCGCGATGTTTCCCCGTGCCACGTACTCAGTTTTGCAACCGACAAAGGCTATTCAAGTCAGCATCTGACAGGTAGTTAATGAGGTAATGACCGGTATATCTTACCGTAGATTTGGCAGCAGTATAATCAATTTTTCAGATTTAGCAAATCTTCGACGAGACCGACGCCTGTACACACACGTTTCGAGGGAAATTCGATCGGATTTCCGCATTTATTAGGGATCGGATGGCGTGTGTGGTCTTGTCCAGGCATTAATGACGACCGACGGGTTCAGTCTAGATGACCGTTGCGTCCGGGATTATCGTATTGGGCATAAAAGCAGAAAGTATTCAAGTGGGACAGTTACATTTGCAGAAAAACCGAGAGCTATAGAGTAAGTTGTTAAGAGTTCCGTGTCTAGAGCTAAGTGGTTACAGAGTGCTGTGATTTTCAGAAATTGTAGCCAGTGCACGTCCACCGTTTGTAATAAGACGGCTCTGTTCGAGGACGAACCTCTAGAAGGCATGTTGAGACGTTTCGACCCTGGTGGCCGTAGGTCCGCCATGACGACGTCGCCCAGGGTTGTGAAATTAAGTACAACACAAGTCAGACAGCCGCTAAGGATGAAGAGTCAATCGCCAGAAGTAGAAGTTGTCACCAAAGTATCTGCTAAGGAGAAAAAGAACGCCGAGCCGATCACTGAAGATAAGAAAGCAGAGCAGAAGAATGATGAGAAGAAATCTCCCGCTAGGCGGAAAGTAAAAATGAGAAAAAGAAAGCAACAAGAGAAGGTCGCCGACCTATCTGATCAGCTAAGAAAAGCACCAAAGATTGCGGAGGCAACGCAACAAAAATCTGATGATCAGAGGCAACATATGTACCTGGAGCACTTCGAAGAGAAGAGAAGTGGAAGAGGACAGCAAACCTAGCAGTCGGTAGAATTCCAGAACGTGGACAAAGGCTTGTTCTCGGAACGGAATTCATGGTTTGCCCCTCCTTCATATACGAGGCTCCAGACTGAATGAAATGTTTGAGAAGGCTGGAAGATACAGATTTTCCTTGTGATAAAAGTTATAACCCAGATAAAGAGGAAAGGATATCTGTAGAAAACCTCTCAAACACTAGAAGGCTCTTAAAAGGTTTCAGAAGCGAAGAGAGCGAGACCATGACATTGGGCAGGAAGGATAAGAGAGCCCAACGAACCAAGTTACATAAACTCACAAGAGAGTGTCGAAGTGATGCAGAAGGAAGTCACAGGACTTCGTGACAGGTTGCAGAGGGCTTCACAGGAAGCCAAGGCAAAGCTATAGCAGGAGAAGCCCGTTGGAGGTGGCTCGAGGGCGAGCCACAAGTAAGTGTTAGGGGACTGTTGGAGCAGGGTCCCGCAGCTACAGAAGAAGCTGCTAGTTTTGGCAGAAAGATAAGTTTTGGCAGAAATAAGTTAAGACAGAGCTACGACACTGTAGCACATTTCCAGCTGGAGAACAGATCCGGAAACAATGAATTTTAAGATAGAAAAGTCAAGAAAGGCAACGGTACCTAAGCGGCCGAGAAGAGAGAGCTCAACCACTGCATTGAAGGCAGCGGCGGAAGACAGGAGGGCTCAATGACCCTCATAAAGAAGAAGGAGCAACGAGGCTGAAGCATTGAAGGCAAAGGACAGAAAAGCGAAGCGGTGCATAGTACCCATGATCAGTGTCGGGAAGCATGGAAGACTGCAGAGAGCTGTGGTGTGACGGAAAGTGGCTACCTCAAGTACAGATATGGCCGACTGTCACTAGTTAGGGTTTTGGGTTACTGTTGGGACAGGCCCACAGTGTTGTAATGGCAAGACCTTCGGGCTGCCTATAAAAGAATATATTTTGTATTGTAAAAGGGTTGGAGAGTTAGCTAGTCATTTTGCTAGTTAGTTGGTTGGTTCATTCAGTTGTTAGTAGTGTTTTGCAGATTATTAGACTATTGTAAAGGCCTAGCTCTGGTTCTGTTATTAGTGGTAGCAATCTTACGGTAACTAGTAGCTGGCTTATAGAATATGCATGTAACGATCTGCAGGGATCGACGGAGAGGGAAGAGTATATTGTAGGAGAGCAATATAGAAGAGAAGAGAGATCTAAGAGAGAAGATCTTAAGCTGCATATGCGGTGTAGCAGAACTTTGTTTTACCTTCCCCTGAGCATAATAAAAAACAGTTCTGTGGACGTAACTTCCATCCTGGAGGTGAACCACGTTAAAATCAAGTGTTATGCGATTGATTTATGTGTTATGTCTACTTATGCATTTCTCAGTCAGTTCATGGACTTTGTTTACAGTTTAATGAATGAATGTGTTAATCAATTCATAGCAATATAGAAGGGTAAACGTAAGTTAAAGTCTTTGGCATGCTGGATATGGTTCATTTATGCTTTGCGTAAAACAGTCTCTATTGCAGTATCGAATAGCCTTGTATGTTAAGTCTTGCACGTCGACACGAGCAACGCGAAGTGCGCTAAACCGCGGAGGTAGGATATCATAGAGAGGTGATACCGCACCGGCAGAGGAGCTGCGGTACGTGATACCGCAGGTCAAGGGCTTAGCATTGGGCAGGAACTGCGTGTCGCACAGTGCGCGACCATGCGATAAGGTCGGAGATATTGCGAGTTTGGGGAAAGTGCGCACCGCAGGAAAGGATCGCGCGATGGTTTAAAGGAGTATCTCGCGGCTAGAAGAGCTGTGAGGCGAGGAGATCGCGCGACGCGAGCAGGAGATCGTGCGACGCACAGAAGGAGACCTCGCAGCTAGGAGAGCTGTGAGCCACTAGTAGGATTGCCACAGAACCTGGTCCAAGACGCTTGAGTCATTGGCCAACCCATTAGAGTCACTTCGGGTGAGACTTCAGGCCGCTTTGCGGTCTGTCGCCGAAAGGGCCAGTGATCTAGGGGTGTTGTTGGTTGATTATAGTTAACGCGGGTCTGCTCATAGCAGCCAACTACAGAGACCGAGTTGCGCAAGGGGATGACCACATGGTCACTTATGACAGATAGTTTCCTACTCACCTTCGCGTTTGAATCAGAACATCTAAGTGTTGCTCAGGCCCTAGACATAATCAAGATCAAGATATTTGAGGACTGTACCATCTCAGTGCAGGCTCAACCTGAGTGGGCCATCCAGTTGCAAGCCGCCCTTGAGTGCTATAATTTTGCAGCAAAGCCAGACAATGAAGATAAGGATGAGGATGAGGATCCTCACAACACCAACATTCCGGAGTCAGAAGGGACTCGCGATGTTGGGGGACCACAGTTAGAGATTCCTGCAATCACCAAACCCATCAAGATTAAAAATATCAATATTGGCACATACGCAGAACCTAAGTTTGCCTCTATTGGAGACTATTGGAACGATGAAACAGTTGAACAGATTGCAGATTTGTTACATGACTATCAGGACCTATTTCCCACCAAGTTCATAGAGATGAAGGGAATAGTTGGAGACCTGGGAGTTATGAGGATACCATTGAAGGAGGATGCTAGACCAGTCAAGCAGCGCCCATATAGATTGAATCCGTGCTACAAAGAAAAAGTAAAGGACGAAATTGATAAGATGCTAGCAGCAGGCATCATTGAGCCGGTAGAAGAAAGCAAATTCTTTAGCCCCATGGTCGTACAAGAAAGGAAAACAAAAGGGGACATCAGGATCTGTGTCGATCTGTGCAAGCTCAATGATGCATTGCTTCACGATCCATTTTCGACACCGTTCACTGATGAGGTATTAGACAACGTGGGAGGACAGGAGGTCTACTCCTTCACTGATGGATTTTCAGGCTACCATCAGATCAGAATACATCCAGAAGATCGATCCAAGACCACCTTTGCAACAGAATGGGGCTCGTTCCAGTATACGGTAATGCCCTTTGGTCTTAAGAATGCACCAGCTATATTTTCTAGAGTAGTAGTTGCTGTATTTAAAGAATACATCCATAAATTATTAGAAGTATATTTTGATGATTGGACTGTATTTGGACTAATCAACAAGCACATAGGAGACTTACGACTGATGTTAGAGAAATGTAGGCAGTACCAGATTTATCTAAACTTGAAAAAATGTATATTTTGTGCATCATTCGGTATTTTGTTGGGTCATATTGTGTGCAGACAAGGCTTGATGGTAGATCCCGCGAAGATCGCCATCATTGTAAATCTTCCAGCACCCAACTTAGTCAAGCAACTGAGGATAGTACTTGGTCATACCGGGTACTACAGAAAGTTCATCAAGGGCTATGCAAAGATTACAGTACCAATGGAGAAATTGCTAAAGAAAGATGTAAAATTCCCATGGAATGAGGAATGTCAGCAGAGTCTAGACACACTTAAAGAGAAGATGGTTACAACACCCATCCTAGTATTTCTCGACTGGACTAAGCCATTTCATGTACATGTGGATGCGTCTGGCATTGCATTAGGGGTTGTTTTAACAAAACCAGGAGAAGGGGACATTGACCATCCTATCGCATACTCCAGTAGAAATCTCTTGACAGCAGAAAAGAACTACACCACAACAGAAAGAGAAGGCCTAGCTATGGTGTACGCGCCGCAGAAGTTCAGGCACTACCTGTTGGGTGCCTCGTTTAAGATGTTCACTGACCATTCTGCCTTGAAGTATTTGGTCAATAAGCCAGTGATTAGGGGGGAGAATCTGCAGATGGTTACTCCTCTTTCAGGAGTATTATTTTGAAATAATCGTGAAACCAGGAAGACCAGAAAGCGTGAGTAGAAGCCCTTCGACTCACTTCTGCGCAGATGCAATCTCGCATCGATGAATCACGGTTAGTACTAACCGATGCGATGAAAACATGGGCCGAGTTAGATGAGCCGCCAGAGAAAGTAGAAATCCAAAAAATTATTCAGCAGGTAGAGAATAATGCAGCGGCAATGAAAGAAGAAATTAAGGGCTTGGCAGCTCTTCAAAAGATGAGGAAGGAAAAGGAGATGAACTGCTTGCAGCAGGAAGTGCAACAATTAAGAACAAAGGAGATACACATTAATGATCTGCTTCAACCATATCAAGAGAAAATCACAGAGATAGTCGATACGGTTGAGCAGCGAGTGCAGGAGTTCACTACCACCAGAGAGGAAACTGACGCCACAGAAGACGCCAGTATTAGTCAAGCTTTGCTTGACTCGGCACAAAGAGTGTGTCGAAGTGATGCAGAAGGAAGTCGCAGGACTTCGTGACAGGTTGCAGAGGACTTCGCAGGAAGCTAAGGCAAAGCTACAGCAGGAGAAGCCCGCTGATAGTGCCTCAGGGACGAGCCACAAGTAAGTGTTAGGGGACTGTTGGAGCAGGGTCTCGCAGCTACATAAGAAGCTGCTAGTTTAGCGGAGAGATAAGTTTTGGCGGAAAGAAGATAAGACAGAGCTACGACGTCGTAGCACGTTTCCAGCTGTAGAGCAGAGCCGGAAACCATGACTTTTAAGATAGAAAAGTCAAGAAAGGCAATGGTACCTCAGCGGCCGAGAAGAGAGAGATCACCCACTGCATTGAAGGCAGTGGTGGAAGACAGGAGGGCTCAGCGACCCTCATAAAGGAGAAGGAGCAACGAGGCTGAAGCATTGAAGGCGAAGGACAGAAAAGTGAAGCGGTGCACAGTACCCATGATCAGTGCTGGGAAGCATGGAAGACTGCAGAGAGCTGTGGTGTGACGGAAAGCGGCTACCTCAAGTACAGATATGGCTGACTGTCACTAGTTAGGGTTTGGGTTACTGTTGGGACAGGCCCACAGTGTTGTAATGGGGAGACACTCGGGCTGCCTATAAAGGGATATATTTTGTATTGTAAAAGGTTGGCATTTTGGGCATTTTAGGCCATCCAGCTAGTCGGATAACATATAGTTAGCCATTGAGTCTGTTAGTCACAGTTATCTTGTATTGTAATAGAGTCGAGCTCTAGTTTTGTTATTAGCGGTAGCAATCTTACTGTAACCAGTAGCTGGCTTATAGAGTATGCATGTAACGATCCACAGGGATCAACAGAGAGGGAAGAGTATATTGTAGGAGACCAATATAGAGAAGAAAAGAGATCTAAGAGAAAATATCTCGAGCTGCATATGTGGTGCAGCAGAACTGTGTTTTACCTTCCTATGAGCTATAATAAAAACACAGTTCTGTGGACGTAACTTCCATCCTGGAGGTGAACCACGTTAAAATCAAGTGTTATGTGATTGGTTTATGTGTTATGTTTACTTATGCATTTCTCAGTCATTTCATGGACTTTGTTTACAGTTTAATGAATGAAGGTGTTAATCAGTTCACAGTAACATAGAAGGGTAAACATAAGTCGAAAGTCTTTGGCATGTTGTATATGGTTCATTTATGCTTTGCGTGAACAGTCACTAGTTGCAGTATTGAATAGCCTTGTATGTTAAGTCTCGCACGTCGACACGAGCAATGCTAAGTGCGCTAAACCGCGGAGGTAGGATATCACAGAGAGGTGATACCGCACCGACAGAGGAGCTGCGGTGCGTGATACCACAGGTTGAGGACTTAGCGTTGGGCAGGAGTTAGGTGTCGCACGGTGCGCGGCGATGCGATAAGGCCGGAGATATCGCGAGTCAGGGAAAGTGCACGACGTAGAAAGGGACCGCACGATGGTATAAGGGAATATCTCGCGGCTAGAAGAGCTGCGAGACGAGGAGATCGCGTGACGCGAGCAGAAGGTCATGCGACGTGCAGAGAAAGAGACCTCGCAGCTAGAAGAGCTGTGAATTGCAAGTAGGATTTCCGCAGAACCTGGTCCAAGACGCTTGAGTCCTTGGCCAACCCATTAGAATCACTTCGGGTGAGACTTCATGCCGCTTTGCGGTCTGTCGCCGAAAGGGCCAGTGAGCTAGGGGTGTTGTTGGTTGATTATAGTAAACCTGGGTTTGCCCATCACGACCAACAACAACATAACCTGAAAGAGAAAATTGTGATGAAATTTGTCAAAAGCATTAGCTAAATCTAAATTTATGACCATACCTTTTTTGTTCCAGAGAATGCTTGAGTGAATAGATTCCTGGACCAGAATAATATTATCTGAGATTTTCCTTGCTTTAATAAAACCCCCTTGATTTGCCAGAATAACTGTAGGAAGAATTCCTTTTATCCTGTTCGCTATAACTTTCATTATGATTTTGTAGCCAATACTATAGAGCGAGATTGGCCTAAATCTATCAAAGGAGGCTGCCCCTTTTTCTTTGGGGATGAGGGCCAAGAAGGAAGAGTTGGTGCATCCCCTTATCTTGCTACACTTATGAGATTTCACTACCATCTTGTGAAGATATTTGATGATGACATGATAATAGGCTTTGAGGAATCTTGGTGTGAACCCACCCGACCCCTGTGATTTATTAGACTCCATGTTATCCAGGGCTATTTTTATTTCTTGTTGAGAGATGGGGCTGTTAAGTTTTGATTTGTTTCCTCTTGAACTTTGGAGGTGTTGCAGCTGCAACTTTTCTCCCAATTTTTTAAAATTTTTTTTGGGACCCTCCTTTTAATTTTTATCTTGCCTAAAATTGTTTGGATTCATGAACTCTTTCTTTTTTTGTTCCTCTACTGCGAGTTTGATCTTTTTGAGATTGATTTAAGGTAAATTGTTGATCACTTTCGGAAGCTGAATGATTATTTTTTGTCTGTTGATGCTGTTGAATTGAACTTGAGGTTTTGGTTTCTCAATATTTTCGCCATCGAAAGTTTATTGGACAGTGAATTGGGGCCGTATTCATCTACGCAGCCGCCGATTCAGAAGCTTACTTATGAACGTCCCAATGGATAGTCATGTTTTTGCTGATGGTTTTTATTCCCTTTGTTTTGTTTTAAAATATTTTGACTATCGGCATGTTTGTTTCATCATCGTCAGAACAATAGTTCTTTGTGTTGCTTCCGTTGCAGATGGAAGATTGCAAGCACTCCGACGGAAGCCCTTATATTTGCCGACTCCACGGGTTCCTTTAAAATGATTTTGCTCTTTTTGCTATCGGAACTGTGTTGGACATTTGATCGGGGGATTATTCTTTTGCTTTGCCGATGCATGACCTTTGGTTGTTTCACTCGCCGAAGTTTCATTGGATTGCGGAAATCATAGTCTATTTGAATCCCGCCATTGTGGCTCCGGAGTGGACTAACCATCCAACATGTAGTTTTTCGTTCGTTGATGGTTTGTTTGATTTTTGCCGATGTTTCGCTTGATTTTCCTTGATGGTTTGTTCTGGTTTTCTTCAATGTTTACTGGTCTGCGGAACCTTTGGTCCATGTAGCTTCTGCCGTTGTGGCTCTTTAGCGAACTAACCATCCGATGCTCTAGTGAGTTCAAGGTCCGATGCTGCAAGTTTTAGTGTTTTATTTTGCCATTTTTTATTGTGCCACGGAACCCATAGTCTGTCCGTCTCCCACCATTGTGGCTCCTTGACAAACTAATCGTCCGATCTGTTTATGTCTTTCCGTTCACCGACGAGGAGTTTTTTTTTCCGGTTGATGCTATAGTTTTTAGTCTTTCCAATGTTGATAGACTTAATAGTCTTGAGGAACTTGTTGTCTGTCTGAAGCCCACTGTTGCGGCTGTGAATAAGACTATCCTTCCAATGATTTAGTGGTTTTTCCCACTAGTGAGGTTTTTTCCCACTTGTTCTATGTGTGTTTTTACCCTATCTTATGGGTGGCAGAGGTTTCAGATTCTTTTATCATTTTGGGGTTTTTGCGATGAGAGCGTAGTACAGGGCCTCACTTTGATGATCAGTTCTATTGTTAGTATGGTTTACGTTTGTTGAAAAGATGTAGTTTGAATTAATGATGAATTTTTGTTTTAACTGCAGACAGGCTTAGAAGATTCTTCAGACTTCAGTGTGATGATTACTGCTGCAAAGAAGACATAGATGAAGGACAAAGAAGAAGGGAGTTGGCTTAAGAGAAATAAAATGCAGAGGCAGAGATGAGGAAAGAAAAGAAGAAAGTCAAGTCTAAGCTCAATAGGATCTAGCAAGGGACCAACAGATTACTGAGCATAATCAACAGAAGTAGAGGCCGAGGCTTGGAAAAATTTGTCAGTTACCAAGCTGGTCCCTTTTCATAAAAACACTCTTAAACCTTAAATCTAAAATGGAAGAACTATTTCCTTTTGCATAAAGAAATTACAAGTTTCCTGGTGGAGAAAGCTTCGTGGAACTTTTCAAATGCTGTGCCATGGATGGGTTGAATGTGAACTATTTCGTTTTCAGCTTTGTGTCCATGAACTGTGAGATCATTCTAACTCTTTGAACCTATGTTCTTGTATGAATTCTCTCTAGTTTATTCTATGAATTTTCCACTATGAGTAATGAATGCTGTTCATAAACAATTGGCTATCTAGTTGTTCAAATATCTTTAAATGTTCATGTGCTTTGAAAGAAGTATCAGCTATCTGTGATTTTTCGTAATGCATGTACAAAATACATTACTCATTAGTGAATGATAATATTGTTCCCTAGGGATAGGTTAGGTAGTTAGTTTTAATTTCTTGCTTTGTGTGATTTAGATGCGAGAGAGTTTAAGACGAGAGGTAAGAACCTGCGCATCACATTGTGACCGCTCCTCATATTCTCTATCAATATACATTCTTAGATAGGCACTTGCATCTCATACTTAAATATAAAAAACTAAAACATACATGGTGGACTGGGCCGCAACCAGTAAAACCTTTTATTTTTGTTACTTAACCTACAATAGTCAGATTGCAAATAGGACGGATTCCCCATACCAAGCAGTAACGAGCTAGTTGGGAACATTTACTAGGGATAATCCCTAGCTGTTGTCGCCTGTGCTTTTCTAGGCCTCAACAGTTTTTGGTGCTAGAAGGAGGGCCACCAGTGCATGGCTGGCTAAGGAAACTCGTTTTCTTGAGATTATTCCACTAGTAATAGTTCAGAAAGCAGTTTGTTTCCCAATCCAATTCTTGAAGAGAAGGGTAAAGAGCACTTGCATTATGTCGATAATGAAGTAGTTAATGATCTGAGAATACATACTAGGGAATATGTGAAAAGGATTGGAGGATTACCAATTATCCCCGACTTACCTAGAAGAGGATATAAGAAGAAATACCGTCCTGTATTGGAAGACTCAATGTTGGTTGGAGATTTTGAATAACTTGTAGAAACAACCTTACAGGAAGTTGTTTAGCCTTTGAATCAAGTGGGCCCAAATACACCTTACTGTTCACCTGTTCATACTCCTATTAATTCACCACCTAGAATCATGGCAGGCGTAAACGCAAATCAGCCACCCAACCCACCAAAACCACCACCTACTTGGAAGGCTAGCTCACCTTTAAACCTAGCACCCCCTTTGCATGACTTACCTCAGGATTTTGAGAAAATGCTACCTAAGTTTGATCCCAGTGAAAATATTTTAGTAGATGATCATCTACAAAGCTTTTACTTGGCTATAGAAGGACTAAGGGCTAGAGAGCACGAAGATGTAGTTTGCAGACTGTTTCCACATACCTTAAAAGGAGCAGCAGCCTCGTGGTACTTTGCTCTGCCTTCAAACTCAAATCACAGATTGAGATACTTTTGAAAGAATATTCAAAAATAAATATGCAGCCCAAAAAACTCATGTAGCACTAATGAAAGGTTTATGCACTTTGAAGAAAGAAAGAAAAGAGAAAGTGCATAGTTTCACCCAGAGGTTTGCTGCTTAACTTAAGAATTTTTCTGCAGCTGATAATCCCTCTGATAAAGTTCTAATTGAATATTATACTTCAGATTTAGGGCCTGACTTGGCCATGTTTGCCAAGGCACAAGTCAAACCTACGTTGTCAGAGACTTATGAAGAAGCTGAGAGAGTAGAAGCTGAAAAATAAAGCATAGAAGATTATCTTGAACAGTCAGGAGAGAAAACTTTTGGGAAGAAAGCCTTATTATTTACTAAACCTAAAGATGAGTAGTCACCTGATTTTGAAGGAATGTTAAAGATGATGCAGAAAATTTCCAACAGAATAATAGATTTGGAAAAGGAAAAGGAGGCTCAGAAAACATACAAGCCTCACTATAAAAGGAAAGAGGATAACAATTAGTCTAAACCTCCTCCACACAGTCCTGCATCAATGAACTTAATGGAGGTAGGTATGGATAACTTCTGCACCTTTCACCAGTAGCCCCATTCTGAAAAAAAAAATGTCCTCAATGGATAAATTCAATGACATTAGTGATGAATCAGCTGTTAATTTCCAAACTAATAGAGGCTAATGATGAGGAAGAAAAGTGTGGTAAATACACAGTAAAAACAAGAGGATGATGCTTTGGTGTTATGGGATTGTGTCTTGCTTTTTGATACAGAATAAGGTTCACTGGAACAAGAAGAAACAATGGAAATGAATGTGTCAATGAGAAGTCAGGGTTTGTTGAATAAAGATAATTCAATAATTCCAAAAATTAAGAAATTGCAAGAGAATGTGAAGAAGCTACATAAGAGCAACATCACTGATGAAATTCCTGAATTTACCATTACCAGTCAAGATCCGAAGCAAATCAGTATGCCTATTAAGCCTGCTGAGGAGAAGCTTGATAATGTAAAATGAGTCTCATAGGACATAAGATGGAGTATGACATTGTGGAGGATATCAAAAAGGTAAAGGCAAAATTTTCATTATTTGAAACGTGCAATGTACCTCAACAAAAGGAAAATTTGTTAAAAGCACTTGAAGTATCGGAGGAAGAAATTCCTACTAACAACCAACCGGTAGAAGAAATTATTGAAGCAGGTGTGGGAGGTAAGGCTAGGTTTAAAACCCCACCATTCCTCTTGAATTTTGAGATTTTAAACCATAATGTGCACAATTTCTTAGTAGACTCAGGGTCAACAGTCAATGTTATGCCATTATCAGTCTGCAAAAGGATTAATGGACAACCTAAACCAACTACCTGGCAGGTTACTCAGCTGGATAGGACCAATGTGAAAATAGTTGGGGAATTGGAGGATGTCCTGATTCGTTATCTGCCAATAAAAAGGTATGCCAGTACATTGACATTGTGGTAGCAGACATCCCTGATGTTTATGGACTTGTTTTAAATCGAGACTGGTCAACAAGGTTAAATGGATATTTTGCATCAGATTGGTCACATTTGTGGTTGCCTCATAAAGGGAGCCCAAATCAGATTAAAATATTAAGAGAGCCTCACATGAAGCACAATGTCATTCAATTGGATGAAAAAAATGAATCAATGAATTATGTATTGGGAAATTATTTAATTGAACTTGAACCGGGAAACTTTTCATCAGAAGAAGCCAACAACATATCTGACACCCAACCCGATCTCCTTCGGTTTCCACGGGCTGATGAGATTGATTGTAAAATAGTAGTTTCAGTTTCAGATATAGCTTTTTCAAGACCATTAGATGTAGTTTTTGATAATGGTTAGGTATTTTTCATTTTGTACTCAATCCTAGTCCCTTAACTTATAGATTGCCAGATTTATAGGGGTGGGCAGAGGACTGACCAGTTAGTGGTTTAGTTCTCAAACTTTATTTTTCTTGAAAATTTTATTTTCTTGATTATCTTGTACATAAATAAATTGATTGCTTGGCTGTTTATTGTTTGATTTATTTTATTTCTGTTTGTTTTTAGTTTAGATTTTGATTGATTTCAATAAAAGAAGCAAGATTTTGGTTGTATGGAGAGCATCAGAATTCTGGATTAACTAAAACCTTGATTATAAGACTGTGTACTATTGATTTATCTGAAATAATTTCTTCTAGTTTAACAGTTTTTACTAAATGGCTATGAACACATTGAAGTCCTACTTAATCCTCATAAATTAACTCAGGATCAAAAGGTCTGGAATACTATTTCGAGGCTCCATCCATCTCACATTTAAAAATGTCCTAGGGGGCGACAAGAAAAGACCCACAGAAAGGAAGTAGGGTAAACATTATATTATATATAAATGATCCCATGCCAATAATAGAAAGCCAAAAGGCAGATAAGAGTAAAAAAACTCCTAAGAAAGCAATAGGTACCAAAACAAAGTACTAAATCATTTAAGTACACAATTGCCAAAGTTCTTCTCCGTTCGTGAGCTGGAAGTCAAATGCATCTCTCACACAAAAGGACACTATGGATAGAGGAGCTTGAATAAAAAATTCAGAAAGAAAGGCATGCAGGAGGACTCATAAAGGACAAAAAAGTCCAAAAGCACAAAAAAGTGCAAAATGGCATGGGAATGAGGAACAATTGAATATTTCTGTTTACCATATGTTACAATCCTGTGGTGTCCAAGCTGGAAGCTACCCGAAGACAGAGGTAAAAAATGAAACTCATCTTCCTGGCCTCAAAAGAGTTATCTTGACTTTGAGATTTTGGTTTCCATTTTCCTAAATTGGACCATCATCATTGATTAAAAGTACATATATTTTCCATTTGGGAAATCCAGACATCTAGAAGAATTCAACATGTTGGTTTTATTGTCAAACAGTCTATTAATTAAGGAATAAATTGTCTAGAGATTTAGGTTCATCAGGTAGTCGTCAATTGTTGCAGCTGCAACTTTTCTCCCAAATTTTTAATTTTTTTTTTGGACCCTCCTTTTAATTTTTATCTTGCCTAAAATTGTTTGGATTCATGAACTCTGTCTTTGTTGTTCCTCTGCTGCGAGTTTGATCTTTTTAAGGTTGATTTAAGGTAAATTGTTGATCACTTTTGGAAGTTGAATGATTATTTTTTGTCTGCTGATGCTGTTGAATCGAACTTGAGGTTTTGGTTTCTCAATATTTTCGCCATTAGAAATTTATTGGACAGTGAATCGGGGCCGTAGTCATCTACGCATCCGCCGTTTCAGAAGCTTACTTATGAACGTCCTGATGGATAGTCATGTTTTTGCTGATGGTTTTTATTCCCTTTGTTTTGTTTTAAAAGCTTTTGACTATCGGTGTGTTTGTTTCATCACCGTCGGAACAATATTTCTTTGTGTTGCCGCCGTTGCAGATGGCAGATTGCAAGCACTCTGATGGAAGCCCTTATATTTGTTGACTTTGCGGGTTCCTTTAAAATGATTTTGCTCTTTTCGCTATCGGAACTGTGTTGGACATTTGATTGGGGGATTAGTCTTTTGCTTCACCGATGCATGACCTTTGGTTGTTCCGCTCGCCGAAGTTTCATTGGATTGCGGAAGCCGTAGTCTATTTGAATCCCACCATTGCGGCTCCGGAGTGGACTAACCATCTGAGATGTAGTTTTCCATTCGCTGATGGTTTGTTTTATTTTCGTCGATGTTTCGCTTGATTTTCGCCAATGGTTTGTTCTATTTTTCTCCGATGTTTACTGGTCTGCAGAACCTTTGGTCCATGTATCTTCCACCGTTGCGGCTCTTTAGCGAACTAACCATCCAATGATCTAGTGAGTTCAAGGTCTGATGCTGCAAGTTTTAGTGTTTTATTTTGCCGTTTTTTATTGTGCCACGAAACCCATAGTCTGTCCGTCTCCCGCCATTGTGGCTCCTTGTTGAACTAATCGTCTGATCCGTTTATGTCTTTTCGTTTGCCGACGAGGAGTTTTTTTTCGCCTGATGCTATAGTTTTTAGTCTTTCCAACGCCGATAGACTTAATAGTCTCACGGAACTCGTTGTCTGTCTGAAGCCCGCCGTTGCGGCTGTGAATAAGACTATCCTGCCGATGCTTTAGTGGTTTTTCCCATCGGTGAGGGTTTTTTCCGGCCTGTTCTGTGTGTGTTTTTACCCTATCTTATGGGCGGTAGAGGTTTCAGATTCTTTTATCATTTTGGGGTTTTCGCGATGAGAGTGAAGCACAGGGCCTTACTTTGATGATCAGTTCTATTATTAGTATGGTTTACGTTTGTTGAAAAGATGTAGTTTGAATTAATGATGAATTTTTGTTTTAACTGCAGACGGACTTAGAATATTCTTCAGACCTCAGTGTGATGATTACTACTGTAAAGAAGACATAGATGAAGTACAAAGCAGAAGGGAGTTGGCTTAAGAGAAAGAAAATGCAGAGGCAGAGATGAGGAAAGAAAAGAAGAAAGTCAGGTCTAAGCTCAATAGGATCTAGCAAGGGACCAAGAGATTACTAAGCATAATCAACAGAAGCAGAGGGCCAAGCTTCGAAAAATTCGTCAGTTACCAAGCTGGTCCCTTTTCATAAAAGCGCTCTTAAACCTTAAATCTAAAATGTAACGTATTGTATGAATCGTGAGCACTCACAAAGGACAAAATTGTGAGATTAAATGGTTGGGGGAGCCCAAAGGTCACCTGGGGGGGCAACCCAAAGGTTTTGCTGTTTGTATAAATATAGGAGAATTAGAGGGAATAAAGGAATTTTTCCCATTAATATTTGTGAGAGTCTGATGTAAGAAGAACTATTTCCTATTGCATAAATAAATTACAAGTTTCCTGTTGGAGGAATCTTTGTGGAAATTTTCAAATGTTGTGCCATGGATGGGTTGAATGTGAACTATTTCGTTTTCAGCTTTGTGTCCATGAACTGTGAGATCATTCTAACTCTTTGAACCTATGTTCTTGTATGAATGCTCTGTAGTTTATTCTATGAATTTTCCACTATGAGTAATGAATGCCATTCATAAACAATTGGCTATCTGGTTGTTCAAATATCTTTAAATGTTCATGTGTTTTGAAAGAAGTATCAACTATCTGTGATTTTTCGTAATGCATGTACAAAATACAATACTCATTAATGAATGATAATATTTCTCCCTAGGGATAGGTTAGGTAGTTATTTTTAATTTCTTGCTGTGTGTGATTTAGATGCGAGAGAGTTTAAGATGAGAGGTAAGAACCTACGCATCACATTGTGACCGCTCCTTGTATTCTCTATCAATCTACATTCTTAGATAGGAACTTGCATCTCATACTTAAATATAAAAAACTAAAACATACACGGTGGACCGGGCCACAACCGGTAAAATATTTTATTTTTGTTACTTAACCTATTGTAGTCGGACTGCAAACCGGACATATTCCCCATACCAAATAGTAACGGGCTAGTTGGGAACATTTACTGGGGAGAATCCCTAGCTGTTGTCGCCTACGATTTTCCAGGCCTCAATAGGAGGGAACCAGAATTAAGAGATATTTATTTAATTATATGCATGAGGATTCTTCAGTATAAAGAGCTTTGTAGTGGAAGTGGTCGACCTGCTTGATTCCTTCAAAATCCGCGACTGTTTGTTCTTGATAATTAATTTCCTTGATAAAATTGCGATGCTTTCAAGCTTCTGCTTGTTTATGAAAGTAGCTAGTGTTCTTATCCTCGGCTTTAAGCCACATGCTTTTGGATTTTTGTCTCTAGAAGTTGTCCTCCACTCTATAGGCTTGATGGAAGGAGCATTGAAGAGAAGCTTCTTGCTCCAACAGAGCTGGGGTCACAAAAATTTCTTCAATATTTAATTGATGCTGCTCTAGCTGTTTCTGGACTTCTAGTCACCGTGCTTGAGGAGATTTCATGGTTTTGGCCCAAATCTTTAGCGATTTTTTAAGCCTTCTTAGTTTTTCCTCCCAAACAAAGAATGGAGTTCCAAGAACAATTTTATTCCAAACTTGGGTCACAAGAACTTGGAAACCTTTTTGCTAGATCCAAGACGGTCTAAACTAGAAAGGTATAGGCCCCAAATTTTGATCCTTAGAAAACTCAAGAAGGATGGGTTTATGATTTGAAACACTGTGAGGAAGAATCTTAGAAACCACATTTAGGCCATACGATGGGAAGGAGTTATGAACTAGGAATCTGTCCAAACAAGCTGCAATGTGTCTTGGCCCTAATCTCCTGTTAGTCCATGTATATTTTCCATGGGCGGGATTTATATCTTCTAGATCCCAACCCAAAATAAGATCCTCTACCCATTCTTGGGAAAGGTCTCTCACTATGGATCCCCCTTTTTTTTCTTCAAAGGAGAGGGTAAGGTTTAAGTCCCCTCCCTAAAACTATGTTTTCCATATGATGAGAATTCAAATAATATTTGATGAGATCCCAACATTTTCTCTTTTTCAGAGAAAAGAACTAGGACGTAAATATTCAAAAGACGTATTTGAAGCTTGGTGTCTTTATGCAGAAGTTGAGTAAAAATCCAGTGGGTGTAACTTTTAGAGAGAACTAAATCAAATTGGAGGAGTCCCAGAATTTGCCTAGGCCTCTAGACGCTCCTCTGGCGCTAATAACAGAACCTGCTCCTTTTCTTTGTAATTTTTTACTTGCTTGGAGGAAGTCAACTTCGTCTAGTTTTGTCTCCTAGATCAGTAGGATTTCAGGATTTGTCATATGAATTAGGTCTTTCATAGCTTCTTCCTTGATTCTACTTTTGAAACCTCTACAATTCCAGGAGACTATCTTCATTATTTACTCTTAGGGGTTGGAAGGGGTCCTTTAGGAGCCTGTCCTTATTGTCTAGTATTCCTGGCATTTAACAATTTCGATAGAGTATTCTGGGATCCTTGAATCTTTTCTTTTTAAGTGGATCTTTCCCTTCTTTCTTGTTCATATTTTCTTCCTTTGTTGGCTTTTTTAGAGTAGCTTGGGAAGTACTTACTTCTCCGATCTCTTCCTCCGAGGCTTCGTCCTCTGTTTTCGATTCCTGATTTTTGGAGAGGTCTAGAGGCTCCTTATCAGGGTTATACTCCTTGTCTTCTGGGTTTTTTTGCTGCTCCATGGCCTCTTCAACAACATTAACTCCATTTTCTGCAGTTTCCAACACTGTGAAGCTATTCCCTAATTCGGTCTGTTCTTTCTGAATCTCCGACCGTTTCCTTCCTTTCTGGTGTCTGTTTTTCCCTTCCTTTCTGGTGTTAGGTTTGGGGTTAGACTTTGGTCTCTTTGCTGGCTGCAACCCTTCTCCCATTTCTTTCTCCTAGATGGGAGGATTTTTTGGGCAGTTCTTGTGGAAGTGCCCATACTCATGATAGCCTCTGATTTTGAAAGGAAGTTGTTCATAGTCTAGATTTTGAAAATGATGCCATTTTCCAACTGTTAAATGATGCCATTTTCATAGTCTTCCACACAGATCCGTGCATAGAAGAATTGGTCATTTGGATCAGCCTTATCGATGTAGCCTCCTATCCCGTTCCCTATAGATTGTAGAGATGTAAGGTTCCAACAATGAATTGATAGGTTGAGGAAACATACCCAAAATTCAACTATTTTGGGTACATCTACTGTCGTATCAAAGTTAGACATCCAACAATTTAGATACAGACCCTGAGGCCCCATAAAATAAGGCCCATTTCTAAATATTAGATCTCTGTACTCCTTTGAGATAAACTCAAAGATGAAGAATCCCCTACCTATTGCATAATAGGTAACACTATTGGTAATTAACGACCTCCATTTTTTCGGAATCCAGTTATCAGTAGTTCTCGTGGAGGGCCAGAGCCCCATGAACTACCGTAGCAAGGCTCGATCTGTAAGGGAGAGAGCTATACGAATGGGCTGATTTGGTGGCAGGGCTATCACCGGGATCTCATCCAGGTTTTTAACAAATTTGGGTATGGGTCTAGACATCGGCTTCTTCCCTTGGGCTGTGATTATCTTCCTGAAGGCTTGGGTAGGGGGAGTTGGGGATCCAGCGAAGCTCATGGCTACAACTCAAATGAAACCCTAGATCTAGAATGCAGAGCTGAAAGAACTGGAACGCAGAGCCAACAATGGTTATATTGAATGTGCTTATACCTCTCACATGTTTATTTTTTGCATTATCACATGATTGCGGTTGGTTTCGAAATAATTTCTTCATGTCTCCATTTGTCTAATTTCATTTCCTTTTCTTAAGAGAACTTGAATGAGTTTTCTTTCATCTTGCAATCTGTTTTGCTATGGACTTTCATTTCTATACTGTAGTAACCTCTCTTTTCTATATTATTGTAGCTTGTCTTGAATATCAAGCTATCCATTATCATATTTTTTGACTCATGGAGTATTTATGTGGTGAAAGTTGATCCATTGTAATATCAACCAACCCCAAAAGATCTGAGACTCCCACATACTTGCAGCGAGTGAAGCCTAAAGGGTTGGCTAAGGTAGTGGACTCCGATGAACAGTAGGCCAAGTATAGATACCGGTCTCATTGCTTTGCCAAGTTAGTGAAGCTCTGAATGTGGTATAAGAGTGAGACAAGGTTGAATATGGTCTCAAGTCGAAAGGTCTAAGTACCAAACTTTGCAAGTATGGTGGGCCAGACAAGGTTGTCCACGAGAGACATCTTGTATGATATGTCTTCGAAATGGTCTGAAAACATTGTCTCTTAAAGAGGGCTAATGATCTGAAGCCCATGTAATTCAAGATGGCAGGGCCTACTTTCGATTGAAACAAGGCCTTGTGAATTATACCCCAAGTTAAGTATAGGAGTTGGTGATCTCAATCTCTTGACCTCAGAAAAAGAAATGGTGATGCAAGAAGGTCTTCCTCAAATTTTTGAAGATTATGACATTGGTTTTATAGTTCATAGGAACCTAAAAGTATTAAACTCGATTTTGGTATACAAGAAACTATTCATGGTTGTTTATATTTGTATACTGTAAGCTTTCTTTTATGAAAAAAAATTACCCTAAACTCACGAGTTATTTACCTCCTGACTATGCGCCGGAAAATATAGAAAATCTTATTGGACTGGATTGTAGAGGGATCCATGAAATGATGTAGGCAGAGGAAGAATAGAGTTTTGGAAGGTTGAGTGATTGGTTGAGGGAGCTTGTTGTTTGTTAAAAAGGCTTGAATCATGGAATGGGAATTGGGGATGGAACTGGGGAGGAAAAGGGAAAGCGACCATTGAGAATGGTCTTTGGAAAGGTTCATTAGACATTCATGAGGTGAATTAAAAGGGAATGGGAATGAGATTTGAAAGGGAGGGAGGTAGGAGAAACAAAGGTTCTCTTAACAAGGACAACAAAAGGGAAAGGGATGATTTTTTTTTTATAACATGAGGGATAGCTAGAGCTTGTTTGCCATAATAAAACTGCGCTTAGCGAGCTTACATTCAACTCCAAACCTAAACCACCAATTTGACAACATTGTTGGAGAAAATATTCATACCACAAAGAGCATTGTGGCCACTATTTGCAATCACATTCATAAGGTAACTTTATTTTTTCTCACTTCTATGTTTTGATTTAAATTTTTAATTACATTGTAGACTTTTGCTTCAACCTAGTCCTCCTCCCCCTTTTTTTCTTGTCCTTTTTCCCATGCTTTTTTGGTGTTTATTTTTTCTAATATATATTTTGACTATGGGAATCAACAACTGGGGAAAGGGATGGTACTCACATGACACGGGATCCAGGGATCCAATACCGTTACCATACCCCTAGGTGCATCCACAGGGCCCGAACCATGGCGCATGGGTAAGTTTTGGGGGATTTGAACATGTGACCTTCCATTTAGAACCATTTACAACATTTCAACTTTACCACGTGTTGTGCCCCCCACAGGCATTTCATGCCTATTATATAAGTTTCAAAGGATATCTGTGTTTTTTCTTTCAGTAATTATGTCAAAATGTTGTTAAGATCCCATATGCTAAGCTAGATATCATTAGTATTCAATTCAATTTCACAACAATAGCATATGCAGGATCATTGAAAGAAACACAATTACAAGACAAACATAGATTTATCCTGGGAAACCCTCTAGGGGAAGAAAACCCAACAAAATTTCCTCTATATAGATGTATCAAAAGTACAAAGACAAAACCCCAAACATGTGCTCCTTCTCCTAGCATATATGTCTCTCTCTCTCCTATGTGTTATACACAAGCGAGTGTGTGTGTCCAAATGAGGAACACACGTCTTCTATTTATACTTTATCTTCCACTTGACTTTTTCCCTAACAAGTCGACCCCAACAAACTTATTGGGCCGAATTCACCTAGGAAGACATAAAACAATATAATATTATATTATGGAGGGTTCTATTGACCTGAATTACAACGGAGTTTTACCTCATGACTCTATGGTGACCAAATACAATAATAGCATCTCTATAGAGGAATAAAACATATCTGATAGATCACATCAGTAAAATAATTTAGAATATACTTCGAAGTTACAATATTTCAACACTCCCCCTTAACGAGAAGGGTATTCTACTGACAACAACAACATCAAGTGTAGGAGCAAGGGGAGAGAGCATATTTCAACAACATCAAGGTGATACATCTATATGTCATCGGAAGTTTTCTTCAACAATCATTACCAAGTGGAATAGTTACTGAAACATCTTCAACATCTTTAGTACTAGAGCATCATCTTCTACAACATTGAGTATTCACCTTTGATCTTCATCTTCTGCAGCACTCGATCACTCGATCATCTACAACAACACTTGATCTTTTGACTAACAATATTATCATCTGCAACAACACTTGATCTTTCAATAAACAACATCATCATTTGCAGCAACACTTGATCTTTCGATCAACAATATCATTTGCAACAACATATCCTGCAACACACATGATCCAATTACGGGATGATCAACCCCTATCACTTTAGGACATAAGTCCAAGGATGATGCAATTCCACCACCTCATAGAGACACAAGTTTGCGGATCACTTTAGGACATATGTCTAGGGATGATACAATCCCACCATCTCACAGAGACAAAAGTTTGCGGATCATTTTAGGACTAATGTCCAGGGATGATACAATCCCACCACCTCTCAGAGACAAAAGTTTGTGGATCACTTTAGGACTAATGTCCAGGGATGATACGATCCCACCATATCATGGATCACTTTAGGACTAATGTCTAGGATGATACAATCCCACCGCAACTTTATCATCACTACTCCCCCTTTCGAGGAAGGTCCTTTCGGACTACACCAAGATTGTCATAGAAGTATTCAAACTTTACTCGAGACAAAGGCTTAGTCAACACATCAAAAACTTGCTCATCGATGCTCACATACTAGAGCTTTGTAGCTCCCTTTTGTACCATGTCCCATATGTAAAAATACCAGATTTCTATGTGCTTTGATTTGTCATGGAACACTGGGTTCTCCGTCATCTTTATACAACTTTGGTTGTCACATAAAATCACCGTGGTATCCAACTCCAGGTCAAATAGACCCGACATCAACTTTCGAAGCCATATGGCTTCATAATTAGCAGAACAAGTTGCTATATAATTTGCTTAAGCTATGCTGAGAGCAACACTGTACTGCTTCCTGCTAAACCATGAGATCATGGTGCATCTTAGACAATAACATCCACCTAAGGTGCTCTTCCTATCTGAAACACTTTCAGCCCAATATGCATCTACATAACCATACAATCTATAGTCCTGATCTCCAACATAGTACAGAACAACGTCTATCATACCTTTCAGGTACCTCATCACATGCTTTGCAGCTACCAGGTGAACATGTCTAGGCTTAACTAGATATTGACTCAAGGTGCTCACAACAAAGCATATATCTGGCCTTGTATTTGTCAGATACATCAATGACCCAAGAATCTGTCTGTATTGAGTCACATCCATTAACTTTGATTATTTATCAACTAACAAATTTAGGTTGGTATCCATGGGTGTGGCCATGGCTTTACATTCCAACATATCAAATCTTTATAAGATTTCTACAACATACTTTCTCTGGTTGAGAAATATTCCTCATGGGCTCTGCCATACTTCCATACCTAGAAAATAGTGCATCAATCCAAAGTCTTTCATCTCAAATTATTTAGCGAGCTTCTTCTTGCACTCTACAATATGCTTCTCATTCCTTGTCAGAAATAAATCATCCACATACAACAATAATATGATAGGTTCATCATCCATAACCTTAAAGTAATGGTTAGGGTCGGCTTTACTTTTGGTAAATCCCAAGCTTGTCAAAAGGCTATCTATTCTTCCATACCAAGCTCTAGGTGCTTGCTTCAATCCATACAAATATTTCTTCAACTTACATACGTGAGTCCGTATATCTTCGACTTCAAATCCTTGTGGTTGTTCTATGTACACTTCTTCCTCAATAACACCATTCAAGAAGACTTTTTTCACATCCATCTAGTGTAAATTCCATTTCATCATTGATGTAATTGCCATGATGGTTCTAATGGAAGTGTACCTTGCTGTTGGTGCAAATGCCTCTTCATAGTCAATTCCCTCTTTCCGAGAGAATCCCTTAGCCACAAACCTTGCTTTGTATTTGTCAATACTTCCGTCAGCTGCATGCTTCATCTTGTAGATCCATTTTGAAGATACCACACTTTCGACTTCTGGTTTGGGAACTATATCCCAAACATCATTCTTCATTATAGATTGGTATTCTTCCATCATTGCTTCTACACATTATTTATTCTGTACAAATTCTTCATAACTGGTAGGTTCTTGATCTACTGGATCGCACATTAAATCCACATAATTGGAAAATGGCTTTGACTTCTTGCTTACTCTTGTGGATCCTTCTGGAGCTCCATACTTCTCTGCTTGTATAATTTCTCTTACCCAAGTAGGTTTTCTCTTTCGTGATATATTCATAGTAGGATGTTCTTGAGGTTCTAGAATATAATGGTCCTCTGATGTTTCTCCTTTAGGAGAGGGTGCAACTTCTATATTTTTGGGAGGTGCATCTTCTTCATATACTTCTTCATGCTAGCACTTTATGGATATCCTGAGAGCTACATCTTCCTCAAATGTTACATCTCTACTAATATCCATGTGATGGAATCCTGGAATGTATATTCTGAAGGCTTTGGAGACTTCACAGTATCCAACAAATATTCCCTTCTATTTGGAAGGGTCCAACTTAGTTCTCTTTTCTTTTGGTATGTGAACACATACTGGGCAACCAAATATCTTGAGGTGGCTCACTTCAAGCTTCTTTCCTGTGAACATTTCTTCTGGAGTTTTGAATCCAAGGGCACAATGGGATAATCTATTCTGTACATAAACTGTCGTTCTTACTGCTTTAGCCCATAGATGCATTAGAATATCTTGATAATGTATCATTGTCTTCATTGCTTCCATAATGGTCCTCTTCTTTCTTTCTGCAACACCATTCTGTTGAGGATTGTAGGGAGTGGTTAGTTCCCTCTTGATTCTAGATCCTTTATAAAAGGCTTCAAACTCTCTTGAAGTATATTCTCCACCATTGTCTATTTTGAGTGTCTTGATTCTTCGTTCTGAATGATTCTCTATCAAGGCTTTGAATTCCTTGAATTTTCCAAATACTTCATCCTTTGTTTTCAAGAAAGATATCCATGTATTTCTTAAATAGTCATCAATAAATGTAACATAATATTCATAACGACTCAAATATGTGGAGGGCATTGGACCACATACATCTGAATGAATTAATTCCAACGTACCTTTAGTCTTTGTTTCACTCTTTGGAAATGAATTCTTGATATTCTTTCCTTTTGCACATCCTTTGCAAATGCCTTCGTGATCGATATTCAAATTTGGTAACCTTGTCACTACTTTTCTCACACGGGGTAGTGCTTTGTAGTTGATGTGAGCAAGCCTCCTATGCCATAATTCACTTGGGCTAGTGGTCTCCTGAACAAGGGCTATTTCTGAAGCAACCTCCTTCTTCTTCACTGATGACAACTGCATCTTCAATTGATTTTCCTTTGGGCCACATAAGTACTTGTCCATATATAAATGAAACCCTATATCCTTTCTTATGTAATGATGAGATAGAAAGTAAGTTCTTCCTCAAACCTAGTACATATAAGACTTCCTTCATCTTCATGGGGGTTCCAGAATCAAGCTTGTAGCTTGCTTCACCAAATCCTTTGATAGGATATTGATAGTCATCTCCTAATGATACCTTCCGAGGAGAATTATTCTCTTCAATTTTTGACAGAGTTTTCTTTTGTCCTGTCACGTGCTTTGAAGCACCACTATCAATAAGCCATGTATCTTTTCCATGTGTCATAGACCAAAGACCCAGAGATTCTCCTTGGCTCACTCATCTTGTTACTCTTCAATTGAGATCTCAAATTCATCTTTCTATTGATGTTACTTCCTTCATACATTCTGGATAAGGCATCATACATCTCCTTCAAGGTATCTTTGGATGACACTTGAGGAATCAAGTCATCTTTGATAGAATCAACAACGATCCTCATTGCCCTAATCAGGTCCTTGTTATGCTTCTCCTTAGCTTCATCCTCTTCAGGCTCTACAACTTCTCCTTTGATGTATTTTTCAAGATCATTCTCTTTAAGAACGAGGCCAATCCTATATTTCCATGCTAAAAAATTCTCTATGCCTTCTAGCTTATCCTCAAGCTTAGTGCTTGGGGCCATCTTATCCAGGAGGTCACTAAAAAATGAAATTCTCAAAATGCAAAATTGGCCTTTCTAAGAGATGTGCTTGACTGAGGTGAATGGACTGGTACACTTGGTTTCTGGAGATTCCAAATCTTCACCTCTCAAAATTGACTTGTGAGATTCTGATTTGTAGTTTTTTGGTCCAAAGCCAAACTAGGGTTTGACTTTCTCAGAGATCTACCCACTCAAAATATTTGACCTAGGGTTCAATAGATGCACTCTGGGGAGGTGCAACTTTCTATGCAATCATATCTCCAAAATTCCATCTTTGATAGAAACCCTAATTTCTTGTCAAAGAGAGAAGAGAGAGAGTTTTACCTTGTGAAAGTTATCCTATTCTAGCTAGCTTTGATAGCATGTTAAGATTCCATATGCTAAGCTATATATCATTAGTATTCAATTCAATTTCACAACAATACCATATGTAGGATCACTGAAAGAAACACAATCGGATAGACACAGATTTATCCCGGGAAACCCTCTAGGGAAGGAAAACCCAACAAAACTTCCTCTATATAGATGTATCAAAAGTACAAAGACAAAACCCCAAACATGTGCTCCTTCTCCTAGCAAATACATCTCTCTCTCTCTCCTATGTATTATACACAAGTGAGTGTATGTGTCCAAATGAGGAACACACCTCTTCTATTTATACTTTATCCTCCACTTGACTTTTTCCCTAACAGATCGGCCCCGACAAACTTATTGGGCCGACTTCACCTAGGAAGACATAAAACAATATAATATTATATTTTGGAGGGTTGTATTGACTCGACTTACAACGGAGGTTTTACTTCATGAATCTATGATGACCAAATACAATAATAGCATCCCGACGGAGGATTAAAACATCTCCGATAGATTACATCAATAAAATACATCTAGAATATTCTTCGAAGTTACAATATTTCAACAAATGTTAGTATCTCAAATTGACTTTTTAGAGAGGTTTCAAACTATGATAATATATCAATTTACCGAAGACCAACATTGTGTTGAAAATAGGGAAGTGCAATCTTGTAGCAAATAGGGTAGTAGAAAATGAAGTGCTCCTCAATACCAATCTCAATCTCCTCCCCTCATGAAAATAAATTGCGATCCAAGAGGGTATTCTTCAACTTAGCGAAGATCATGACCTTGGTTTTACCTAGGTTGACCATCAACTGACGAAAATCATAGACTAGGGCTAAGGCATTCGACTGTCTCTATAACCCCTTTCGAGATGGGTCCAAGAGGACCACATTGTCAGCAAAAAGAAAGCTAGAAATCAAGTTCTCATGACTGTCCTAGATGTGCTCATGAAGAAAGGACCCTAGCTCATCAATGTAGATTCCGAATAAAGTGGAGAATAGTGGCCACCCTTGTTTTACCCTAGTAGTACTCTTGATAAATATTGATACCCTATGGGTCATGCAAAGATGACCAACAACTGTATTGTATTAGTGCATTATGGTGGTCTTCAAGGTCTCGAAAATGCCAATGTGCCTTTGGAACAATGCCTCTCTAGGAACCAATGTTCCACCAAGTTTTCGGGACGTGGGAGCAAGGAAACATAGGAGTGGCCTAAGTATAACCTTCCTTCAAATTTTAGCAAACATCAAAGGGGACGTCGGGGTCTTCAACATAGGGGACCCCAAGTTTACAACCATCAAGTGAAATAAAATGAAATATAACCATACATAAGCTACAACTGATAAAACAAAATCGAAAATATAACCATATTGAACAACGAAATGAAATTGAGGCTAGAATGAAGGAAAATAGTGGATTGTGTGGCCCTTTATCATTTAATTTTTTATTTTTTGGTAAAAACTAGTAAAAGGAAACATGGGCAGGCCACTTTTAGGAGGGAAATGTTTCCCTTTTTCCAAGAAACATCCCCTTTTGCGTTTCCTTGTTTCCTTCAAACGAGGACTTGGGGAGGATGTTTCCAATGTAGTTTCCAAGTTTTTGGGACGTGGAGGGGTGTGGAAGCACATTTCCTACCCTTGGGGATGCGTCCTTGTGTAACATTGCTAGGAAGATAGTTGAGATTTTGAATGCTTTCTAAAAGACTAAAAAGCAACAATAGACTTTCGAAGAGTGATGGCATAACTCCACGACGATGTCTTGAAGTGTAAGAATGTGATCAATGGTTTGGTGTGTTGATCATAATCCCACCTATGGTCTTGGTCTTAGTTGCCTTCACTCGAGCTCCATAGAAAGCTTCATATGGAGGGCCGTAGCATAGAGTCTTGAGAAAGTGTGGCCAATCATGATCGTTTAGTAGTTATTGGGATTTTCATTAGAGCTCGATTTGTTAATTGGGTAACAGTGTGGTTTCACCGAGGTTGTAGTATACCTATATGGACCACATGGTTGAACAAATCGATGAAGCGACAATCCAAGGTTTTGAGACCATGCTTGAATAGTTCTTCCTCGAACCCTTCCTCATTTGTTGCATTGTTGGTATTCATATCAGCCTCTTGGATATAAAGGTAAGAGAATAAATAACAAGTGCAGGGGTAGAGGTAACTTGGTTTAGGTGTTGCCTAGGGAAATAATAGAGGGAAGAGGTATGGGAGAACATTGATTTTTTATCAAGATCGGGTTGGAGACTGTAGTGGTGAGGGAGGATGGTTAGCCAATTTTTTTGGGGGGAGTGGATGAGGGAAGACTTCAACTTCCATCTCCTTTGTGAAATGTAGAGGCGTTTCTTATGGAGAAGGAGACAATGGTAGGTAGTCTTAAGATTGTGGTAGGAGGGGTGATCATGAGTGAAAGCGTGTTAAAGTAGACTGTGCAGAGTCTTTCAATCATTGTCATACCACCAATGCATGGGGCAAGATCAAGGTCTAGGGGGCGATGCTAAGTGGAGTGGGTGTAGGTTGTAAGCATAGCCTCCCAAATGGTGGATGAAATACATGTGTATTTAGGCATAGTCAAGGGATGAGAAACAACACTTGGATGGGAGCATTTGGAGGAAGTAAGTGAAGGTTTTAGGGTCCCCCTCGCCAAAGAGGATAGTGGTTCGAGGTGGGCTTGGAGGAGGGATTGTTGGGGGGTTTTCAAACTAGGAAAAGAGAGAAGAGAATGGTCGACCAATATGATGGAGGTTATCGAGAAATGACGAATGGAGTAGAGTAGTTCCTAACTGGGGAGGACATAATTCACCACACTCACACCTTCGTCGTGGGGTAAACAAATGAAGAAGCAAGACTTCAAGAAGTAGGTGAGGTCTTTAAGGATCAATAGCTCACAAGATTCTCCAAGTTGTAGAAGGTGGCTTCCATACTTTGTAATAGGCCTCGAAGCATCATCACATAAATGATCAAGTTCTCAGTGAATCTTGATCTATCTTTTGAACATAGAGCATGTCCTCTAAAAGTGGTCGTAGATAGGAATCCAAAGAGTTCTTGTGTGGGAATTAAATTCGCTTAGTAGAATGACATCCCTCACTGTTGAGCACTGAATGATGCAAGACTACAAATCTAGGGATGGGCCTACATCGAAATTTCAATGAATAGTATACTGGGATGAGATTAGGGGAAGTAGAAAACTGCGATGTAGATATCTTTGGGGAGAGAACACATGAACTTGGAAAACTTGTCTGAAGCTATCAAAGATTCCCTACCATGAAGGAAGTCCTTGGTCAATCATGTCACCTTACCAAAACCATTGACGCAACTGAAGATTTGGTCTTTTGTCGAAAAATGGAAATCTAGTGATAACCTTTTATGTCTGAGAGTGGTTGGATAGGGCTCACATGGGTCTCATTAATAATGAGGATGTCAGATGAACTAAGAGAGTCGTTGATCATGTCCAACGATGACTGGAATGATCCATTGTTGTTCCAACACCCTATTGAAATACTTGAGCCTATTGCCTCTTCCAACGAGCTAGTAATAAAGAGAACTGAAGTTGGGAGTGCCTAGGAGGAGGGGAATTTAGAATAATGGCTTGAATATCTTTAATGATTTCCCATTTTCTTGCCAGTTGTGATGGTACTACCATCTCCTTGGCACGTTTCAACTTTGTAGCCTGGGACCTAGTGAGGTCCGCATCTAAGAATATCTTGCTGGGGATGAAGTACAACCTTTGCTTGGCTTTTAGGGCTCATAGATGATTTCCTATTGAATTGAAATGGATGAAAAATGTGAGTTGGCGCCCTTAAGATCCATTATGTTGTGAAGGAAGGATGTGCCTATTTGTAGGGGGTCTGTTGGAGATATGGTATTGGGGGAAGCCACACACTCTAAGGTAATGTTTTTGGGTTTGATGGAGGGATTCTTCATTCAATCTAACATGTATCACCTCCTTGACCTCAGCAAGCGGGAGGGGTGGTGATGTTTCCTTTTCGGACTAGTTGAACTTGAGTGTTAAGGGTTTGTTGTTGTGTTTTCATTTCCTGTTTAAATAAGGCTTGCTGTGATCTCATCTCTTTTTGGAGATTTTTGATGTTTGAGATTTTAGATTGGAGAGTGGGGGAGTTCATAAGTGGGTTTTGCATGTGTATGCTTTCTTGGTTTTTCATTTCAGAAATTAGTTGTTTGAAATTAGTTACCTCAAAGCTAAGCTTGGTTTTTTTGGTCTCAAGAAATTTCCTCCTTGGCATATTTTTAATTTTGAATGTCCAATATGAACAATGTGATTCCATGGCAATATTCACAGGGTTGTAAATTGGTCTTAGTCTTTTGTTGTAGTTATCGAGCGCTTGGCAGTGTTTGCATTGGTTATGAGGAAACCAAGGGAGTGGGTAAGGGTTTTGAAGTAAATTACCCCATGGCCTTAGCGTTGTGGATAGGAAAAGAGATCATTGTTTGTTTGAGATTTAGCAAGTCATTTGTCGGGCTCATATTTGAGGTTGTCTTTTACCGTACTATAGTAGTTCAAATTCTACCAAGCATTGTCTATATCCTTCCTTAGTTTTACATCACTGGGATGGATCAACAACTTGGCCAACAATCCTTTTGACACACTTGTTCCACATTGATTCGATGTATATTGGTTGAGCCTAACCTTGAAATGCAGTTTTGTGTTCAATTGTAAATGATGCTAATAATTTTGTTAGATGAAGATGGATATTGATGATTGCAACTTGGCACTAGATTTGTGCTTTTTAATGTTGATTTTTTTCTAAACATGACCTAAATGTTGAAAGGAGAAACACGCACTAGTGGTCTCTTGATGCATATAGAACACGGTGTCTGCAATCGATATTCGATTGTGTGATTCAGTCGCCATCAATAGGAAAGAATTTCACGAGGATTTTGTACATTCTGCGAATTGTAGTAATATTTGGCAATTGCATCGTTGGCTTACAAATTCCCTCTTTGGGTTTTGAATCCAATGGGAACAATCAATTGATCGATGATTGGAAACTTCCAATATCCCTCTTCGGGTTGGAAGCCAATGGTAGACGTCAATAAAAAATGGATTCCTCTTTAAAATTGACTTCAAATTTGTTCCAGGGTAGATGGACCATTGAGAGCTATCTCCATCCTATCTCTATGAAGCAACTCATAAATATCGTGTAGTAGATTATTAGTCATCTATGTCGTAGAACACAAATTCCTTGAGAAAGGAAACATTCGGAAATCAGATTTTTCTTGCATATCAAGCCGTGAGGAAGCCGATTGAGATGAAGATTTTGCAATCATTAGTAAAGAAGTCATAGATGATGTTATACATCATGTTGGATGTAGAGGCCTCTCAAGAAGATGATGAGAAAAATTGGAGTATCAAAACTAAATTTTTGTTATTCCCTACACGGTTTCAAGTTTAGTTTCACTGCATTAAGTTTAATGCCCAAACCCCAACATGTAAAATCACATTATAGATATAAAATTTGACTTTTTCTTTAAACACATGGAAATTTTTCTATTTTGAAACAACTCAGAAATTTATGACAGCCAACCTTTTCACACTTGTAAAATTTATGACAGCCACACACAGAAACTTAAACATAG
The DNA here is from genome assembly GCA_001517045.1 of Pseudotsuga menziesii. Lineage (NCBI taxonomy): Eukaryota > Viridiplantae > Streptophyta > Pinopsida > Pinales > Pinaceae > Pseudotsuga > Pseudotsuga menziesii. Next base: position 43,552 of record LPNX010327852.1, on the reverse strand, counting down.
AGATTTTGTCCAAATTCGTCCAGGATAAAACCCCAAAGGAAAAACCTGTTCAGAGAGAGTTTTTGTTACTCTTGGCAAATTTACAAAATTTAAACAACAATACTTATCTCCCTTTCCTTCCTTGAAATTTGTGCCAAAATCTCTTTGACAATCTGTTGTATGGAACCCCTTGAAAATCGTGTTGTATGGCCTTACACTTGGTTGTACGGACCTTGAAATTCATGCCTGCTCATTGCGTGGGAATTCGTGCCTTCTTTCAACATGTACGACCTACTGTACGAACAACATTAAATTTTGTACCATTCTCGAAACTTGTGCCTGCTCTCTACCTCGAAAACTGTGCCAAATACGAATTGTAGACTCACAATAAATGCATAGTACGACTTGCAATAATTACACTAGGTTCTTAAAAAATTCTTCTCGAAATTTGTGTTCAGAATTGATGGCTGAATAGTTTACATTAATTGCATAGGTTTGCCTTGGAAATTGTGCCCACTTGAAAATTCAGCTTTTTCATCTTCTCTCAAGAAAAACCCTCCTCAAATCGATTTCTCTTACTCTCTCTTGCTTCTCCAAATCTATTGGGTAACAATAGAATGACTTCCCATGCCTTTTCCCTCTCTTTTTTTAAGTAACCACCTTCTTCAAGATCAATGTCTATGATTAAAACATAACTAGATGAGACCTAGGGACCACATTAATGCTCACTTTTCTCATTAAATGAAATTCACTCACATTGTTACATAATAAATGAGACATTAAATCATTTCTCACCTTTTTAATTCTCATAGAGTCAAATTTTAATAATTATAATTCAAACTCACCTTTATAAAATTTTTGATAAAATTAAAGTACTTAGACACTTTATAAAGTACTAGGGACCACTTTTAAGTGTCCTTGTCCACCCCAAGGCATCACAAGGTGAATAAACACTTCTTTGGTACTTTTTCAACACTCCCTCTTACTAAGGAAGTCGTTCTTCACCACTCCCAACTTGTTTTTGAAGTGAATATGCTTCCCTCTCCCCAAAGACATTCATGGGAATGTCAACCACTTGCTCTTCAGTAGATATGTACTATAGCTCCACAACACCTCTATGAACATAGTCTATGATGAAGTGATATCTAATCTCAATATGTTTAGACCTATCATGGAATATTGGCTTTTTAGAGAGTCTTATGCAACTCTGATTGTCACAATATATAATTGGAGGCCTCAACTCTTGATCAAACAAGTCCACTAGTAACTTGCAAAGCCACAATGCCTCACAACTAACCTAATTGGCTGCCATTTACTTAGCCTCTACAAAACTCGAAGCAACGGACTTTTAATTTCTGTCTGAACCACGACACAACTACCGAGACCAAATTGAAGAAATAATCGAAAGTGCTCTTTCGTTCCAATGCATTTCCTGCCCAATCTGAATTTGTGAAGCCAATCAAAGCCACTCCATTTGACCTCATGTAGTCCCCAGACCATAGTCTACAGTCCCAACAAGGTATCTTAAAACATGTTTTGTGGCTATTCAGTGCACTCTCTTGGGCTCCTCCATCATGAACTGGCTTGAGAGTGTTCACCACAAAACATATATATGGTCTAGTGTTAACCAAATACATCAACAAACCAATGAGTTTCCGGTATAAGGTAGGATCAACCAACTCTCCCTCAGAAGCATGAAGCTTCTTCCAATTGGTGATCATGGGTGTGGACATTAGTCTCCAACCCTCCATCTGAAATCTCTTCAGAACATTGGTTGCATATTTTCCTTGCCCCAAGAAAACATGTCCATCCTCCTTCTAAACCTCCATACCCAAATAATAAGCATTAGCCCAAGGTCAATCATCTCGAACTCTAAAGCAAGATCTCTTTTGCAAGTTGTAATCAAGTGCTCCGTTCGTGTGATAAACAAGTCATCAACATATAGCAGAAGAATGAGCGGATCACCTCCAACCACAATGAAGTACAGGTTGGGGTCAACGTCACTCTTCTGAAACCCAATCAATAGCAAGTATAAGTCAATCCTCAAATACCAAACTCGAGGAGCTTGCTTCAGTCCATACAAGGCCTTTTTTAGCCTACACAAATAAGAATCTCTCCCATGCACCTCAAACCCTTCGGCTGCTCAAGATACACCTCGTGTAGAAGACTATTCAGAAATGTGGTCTTCACATCCACCTGGTGGATCTTCCAACCCATTTCTGCAACTGTGGAAATTGCTGATCTGATGGAAGAATATCGAGCAACTGGCGCAAAGGTCTCCTCATAATCAACTCCCTCTACCTGTAAGAACACACCCGCCACAAAGAAAGCTTTGTACTTTTCAATGTTGTCATTTGGATCATGTTTTATCTTGTACAACCACTTAGAAGTCACAACTGACTTCCCCTCTAGTCTCGAAACAACCTCCCACACATCATTCTTCATGATAGAATTGTACTCTTCCATCATGGCATCTCTCCAAACCTAATGTGCGGAAGCCTCCTCAAAGGTGGAAGGCTTTGACTCACGCAAGCTAGTTACCACTCCCATGTAATTGCAAAATATCTCCGGTGCCTTGCTTTCTCCGACCTCCCTCTTGGGTGGCTCCATGGACTCTTCAACTTCCTTTACAAGCTCCTTAAGCCAACTTGGCTTTCTCTTTTTGGAAGTAGCTTCCTATGGCAGACCCTCCTCCTGAGCCTCCTCATTTGACGACTGTCTTCCTGAAGAAGTACTAGAGGATTAAGATCCTATGCCTGGTGAGCCTAAACTTGAAACAAGCGAACCTGAATCATGTAAAGGTGTAACTTGTGAACCTGTAATCCAAGAACCTGTCCTTGTAGACTATGTCCCTGAAAACCTGGGAAAATATTCAGATAGAGAATTTTTATTTCTTCAGACAATTTACAAAATTTAAACAGTAGTACTTATCTCCCTTTCCTTGCTCGAAATCCGTGCTAGAATCTCTCTGACAGTCAGTTGTATGAAACTCCTTGAAAATCGTCTTGTATGACCTCACACATGTGGCTGTACAGACCTTGAAATTCATGCTTGCTCACTGCCTGGAAGTTTGTGCCTGTTTTCAACCTATATGGCTTGTTGTACTGACAACATTAATTGTTGTACCCTCCTTGAAGATTGTGCATGTTCTCTACCTCGAAAATTGAGCAAAAATCAAGTTGTATGGCTTGTAATAATTGTACCAGCCACTTCAGAAATTCTTCTTGAAATTTGTGTCCAGAATTGATGGCTGTACTATCTGCATTAAATGCATAGGTTTGCCTGAAATTGTGCCCACTTGAAAATTCATCTTTTTCATCTTCTCTCTCTCTCAAGAAAAACCCTATTCTCAAATCAATTTCCCTTGCTCTTTCTTGCTTCTCCAAATCTCTTGGGTAACAATAGAATGACTTCCTATGCCTTTTCCTCTTTTTGTTTGAGTAACCACCTTCAAGATCAATGGTTATGATTAAAACATAGCTAAATGAGATCTAGGGCCCACATTAATGCTCACATTTCTCGTTAAATGAAATTCACTCACATTTAAATAATAATGAGACATTAAACACTTTCTCACCTTTTTTAATTCTCATAAAGTCGAATTTTAATTTTTATAACTCAAAACTCACCTTTATAAAGTGACTTTATAAAAAAAAAATTCTTCGCGCTCTGGAAAGTACCAGGGACCACTTTTAAGTGTCCTTGTCCAACCCAAGGCATAGGTAAACAAACACTTCCTTGGTACTTTCTCAACAAAAACAAGCACACCATCAACACAATGAATACAAGATGTACCTTGGGAAACCCAATGGGAAATGCTACACAAATTGTGGGTGCGATCGGAATTGGTTGAAGAATCCAATGCAAATGATGCACTTGTCCCCAAATTAGGAATTTAGGATTCAGAATCATAGCTCTATTATTTTTATAAACATATATTTTAAATTGAATATTTTAAAACATAGAAATGATGTCTCAAATGATTCATGACTTCATGTATTCTCAAATGATTCATAACATCATAGATTCATACATGCAATTTTCATAATTGAAATCAAATTGAATTGTTGCATAATCATTTGTACTCTATGTTGTTGCTTATCTTCCTGTACATGGAATGACTGCTAATAACATTAATTTGTGGGCTACGAATATAAGATAGGACATTGTAAACATTTATTTTTGCAGCATATGACAAGAGGATTGTTTCGTCTTAGGACTTTCATAAAAAGTGCAGTAGAACCTATGGGTCGGGGGTATAGTAAAAGAACATTCATTTGAGGAATGCACTTCAAATTGAATGTCTAAAAATGGCATGAATTATTGGCCTTGATAAATGAACATTATTAGGGATTGAAGTTATTATGTAAAATATAAATAATATAAACCTTGTTTGACTGAACGCATTATATAAGATGCTAGTTATTTTTTATGATGAAGCATTGCAATTGAATATATTAACCTTGTTTGACTGAACCCATCATATAAGATGCTAGTTATTTTTTATAAGGAAGCACTGCAATTGAAACTGAAATAGATTTTAAAGATTTCATGAACTTCAAATCAATAATTTAATCCATAGTTTTGGCTAAGGATTATAAGATTTTATGAATTACAAATCTTTTAGAGTCCCTACTACCCTAGGCAAACAATAACCGAGATAAGTTAAACTTTTAATGACCAGTGTTTCTCGACACATTGATGGAGGTTTAAATCCCACAGTGAAAATGCTAAATATACATGGATCTTTGTAAAATGAGAGGGGTTTGTGAGCTGCTTGTATTATTTGTGGGCTGTCATTGCTTTAAAGTTTGAGAATAGATTCAACACGTTCAAGATAAAATTGTTTGGGTGTGCTATCGGTATTTATAACTTGCTTGGTATGCTACCAGATCCTTCAACTGTTTCGAACATATCAAGGTAATGTAAGATTCATATTAGATACCTCTTAGATATAGGTGTTAGCCTTTTAGGTGCTCTTGCTTCCAATGCTTATTGCTATGTACAACCCAATACTTTGTTAATCATAGATTTGGTCCATTTTGAATCTTGCATTCTAAAACATTCCTTATTACATCAACATTACATGCTAATGCAATGTAGGAGGTTGTAGCAAAAACTGATCACATGAGTATTGAAGATCTCTCTAAAATGATCATAGTTATGCTCATTAATGATAACTATGTGTTATTCATTTGTGCGTAGCTGACATAGAGGATCTTGAACTGATTCCGTTAACATCCAAACCAATTCCTAAATTTGGGACTGAATCCTAAATGACAGGATCCATACCTATATTTGGTAATGTATCCTTAAACAAAACTCACAGAGTCATGAAGAATCTGTTTTGGATTGTTGATTCCCCATTTCCTATATGTTTTGAATTTGGGTACAAGGCCATGGATGGTGATTCTAATAAGTTTTCCAATGTGGAAAAATCGAATAAGAAGATGTGGACCGTTCCTTGCACTCTTCTCTCATATATATAAATGCAAGATACAAAGAAAGATGGACTCACTATGGAGTTACAAGAGACAATGTGGCTTGAATTGTTGCTAAAAGATCTATTTCTTCCCTTGTTCTTCTAAAAATTCCCACTCCTTTGCTTAGGTAATCTATGGAATATTGAATCAATACAATAGGTGCAAGAACGATGTTATATTTGATGGGGGCTCTTTAAGGTGCTCCTTAGTTAGCTCCATAATTATTAGATACTATTATGAGTTTCACATTGGGGAGATCACTAAGTCAGCATCTGTGATTGTGCCTCCCTGTTGTTCTAGTTACTCTATTGCCTTTTTTGATGGGACAGGTCACGCGGGTTCAGGTGGTGCTGGTATCGATCTGTGAACATTATTACGTTTGCTAGTTGAATTGTGGATCAAGTACCAATACTAAAGTGGAACCGGTGGCTTGTGTTGAAATATTGTAACTTCGAAGAATATTCTATATGTATCCTTTGTGGTCCCCGATGGTCCTATCGGGAGAACCACTTGTATTATCTTGTACCCCGATGCTTCTAATCAGAAGAACTAATAAGAGTCATGAGGTTGTCCCCTCTAATTGTAAAGGTGGGTCATTAGCACCCCAGTGTGGTTACTTGAGCCTACATGTGTAACTCGAGCCTACATGATTAACTCGAGCCTACATGTCGGATGAGTTAATTGAAGTGAATGAATGAATATAAATAGAGGTGTAGCTCTCCTCATTCAGAGCACACACTCTATCTTGTGTAGTGCATTAGTGGAGAAGAGAAGTAGCTAGAGAAGGAGGAGGATCAGGCTTTGATCTCCTTGCTGATTTTATCTTTTATCTTTTTGGGGCATCTATATTGAGGAAGATTTTGCTGGGTTTTTCTCTTTAGGGTTTTCCCAAGATAAATATTTGTGTTCCTTTTGTATGGTTGTGCTTTTCTATCTTTCAGTGATCCCGTTTATATGCTTTTGTTATGAAAATGATATGAAATACTGATGTCTTAGTTAAGCATATGAAAATTTAACATGGTATTAGAGCCACCCTGAAAGAAGACATTGTGCAGCTATAGAATCTAGGGCTTCTTACTTTTTGATTCTCTCTCTACAATCGATCAACAAAAGAAGGCTAGACTGACTCTCCATTGAAGGGTGCATCTTTCTGTCGAAGCGGAATTCGATTCCGAGCATTTTCAGTTTTCGGTGTGGGAAATTAGGGCTTCTTGCAGAAGAGAAATTTTTGAGTGAGCCCAGCATAGGATTTATCTCCTCATCAAAATCTAAGTTTAGAGACCTGGATCAAGATTTTTGGTTGGGTGAAACTCCGGGAAAGTCAAACCCTAGTTTGACCTCGAGCTAGAAAAACCCTAAATACTAAAAATGCTAAGTTTTGGTACTTTCACTATATTCCGGGATTGGAGAAGACTCAGGAGATGAAAATTTCATAGGACGAAGATAAAATCCTGATGTACACTGTGTCCAAAATTTAGCCTCATATTCACTATATTCTTGGAGATATGATCCCTCCAAGTTAGGGTTCAAGCCTCTCCTAGAATTCATCCTTAAACAGGACACCTGGGGCGAACTGCTGTAGCCTGGGCTACAGAGATCCAAATGGAATTCCTGAATATTTTCCAGAAACATTATGGACTTTAATTTCTTTTTCCAAATTTCAGAACCAAAAGATGAAACGGTGACACGTGGCAGGCCGTACAACTTCGCTGTTCTGAACAGTCCTGTAACAGGTCACCTTGGGAAAAGGATCATAATTCCCAATTGGTGAAACCAATTCTGATGAAACCTATTGTATTGGATCATAGAAATGTGCGGTTACCTTAGTGAGAAATTTCAAACATAGAGGAGCAATAATTTTGAAGATATCACAGAAACAGTTACAGGCATTTCTGTAGAAGAAATTGGAAAACTAGGGCTTCCTGTTCCGGGAGCTTCCCTCCACTGTTTTTAGAAAAGGAGTACATTGGACAGCTCCATTTGAAGATATCTATATTTCTATACAATCAGATCTGAAAGATTCCAAGTTTTAAAAATTAGGGTTTTTCTGACAAACCCTAGATCATCCAGCTCCAGAAGCAGGATGGACACCTCAAATCGGTAAGATCTAATATTTTTCTATTTGCATTTGAGGTTCTCATTTCAAAGTAATATATCACATCAGCTTGATGATAAGCTTGATGAAGTTGAAAAGTTCCAAGCATGGAAGTATTTGATCTCTCTGAAGAAAATGAATTGGACACCTTCATGAGTAGAGAGGTTCGAGTTCCAGAAGGAGAAAAGGTTCAAAGCCTTACACAAGAAGAACTTGATCAAGGCCAAGAAGATCATTGTTGACTCAGTCATGAATCAACTTGTAGCACAAGTGTCTCCCCTAAATACATCGAAGATGTTTGATTCCTTGATCAAGCTATTTGAAGATAAGAACATAAATCAGAAGATGGCTTTGAGAAAATAATTGAAGAATGTGAAGATCCAAAATGCAGAACATCTTGAAGCGGTAGAAGAAGAAGCGGAGAATGCAGAAGTGGTGATAGCCACCTTGAATGGTCTCCCACGATCATAGAATTCATTCATTCAAGAAATGTGTGCTAGAAGGAAGTAATTACTTTCAACAGACTCTAGGAAGAAGAATAAGAAGCTCGTCTCATAAGAAGAGAAGAAGAAGATGGGAACAATTGAAGATCAAGCTCTCACCATTCAAAGAAGATCCCTCAAGTGATGAGGAATATGAAGAACTCAATTCTTGAAGAACCTCTTATTCATCTTATCATTTGGATAAGAAATGATGATTTCATGAATGAAGAAGATGATAAAGCAGAATGATCAAGATGGAGTCTACCCACGAAACAAATAAAAGATAAGTATTCAATTGTCATTTCATGATACTAATTTTTTTATACATTTGATTATATTCAGTTGATGTGTTATGTATGATAGATTGTATACTACTAATATGCATAAGTAGCTCATGGTGCTATACAACTCTCCATTTCTACTTATCTAGAATGAAACCTCTTTGCTGTCATATTGGATTAGTGCACAATCTCAATGATGTCATGGTAGAAGGCATCTAGAAAGTTTCTATGAGATATGGATGAATGTTGTATTGGCTAAACAGTTGCATGATGCATAAGAATTTGTCATTATGCATATGTTTTATGAAATAGTTCTAACCATGCAACTGGTGCATTTGAATTGTAGGAAAGGTCCTGTACAACCTCCTAGAAGAAAAGAAGGATGAGACTTGTTCCAAAGAACAAGTGATGACAATTCAAGATTCACTCCAATAAACATGAATATGAAGCTCCCAGGGTCAGAGACACCATGACGAAAGAAATAGCTTCAGAGAGCGGTAGATCCACCTCGAAGGATGAAGACCACCATGGGTACGAGAGATAACTCAAGATGAAGAAAAGAATGCTATGAAAGAAGCTATGATCAAAGAATAACAGTTGATCATAGGGAATGATGTATACGATATGATTTTGAGACATAAAGGGAATTATGTAGTATCTTCCATATGGATCTACAAGAACAAGTGTACAAAGCAAGGTTCATGATTTTCCTCAGAAAGAATAGATTATGACATGACATACTCTATTGACCAGTATATATCAAGCATAGAACCACATGTATAGAATGAAGAGGGAAGATGATACTCCACTTCAGGGGGAGTGACTACAGAAGATATATGAGTTCGACATGGTACGGCATTTTGGAAAACCTTTTGATAGATCGAGACTTTACCAAGAGTAAAGTGGGATCCAAACTTCAAGGTTGAATGCAAAAGACTAGGATATGTTGATGACCTGACAAGACAAACTCATGGAAGACGTTATACTAGAATGATGTTTGGGATATAGTACTCAAACCAGAACACAAAGATGTGGTATTTTCCAAATGGATTTGCAAGACAAAATATGTTGCAGGTAGAAGTAAGGAAAGACTTGTGGCTATCAAAAAGAGGGAATTAATTATGAAGAGACATTTGCCCCAGTAGCAGGGTATACTTCGATTAGAGTTATCATGGTATTTTCTTCCATGATGAAGTAAAGACAAGCCTTCCCTAATGTTATGATTGAGGAAGAGTTTTACATCGAATAGTCACAAAGATTTGAAGTTGAAGACAAATGGACTCACATATGCAAGATGAAGAAGGCCCTCTATGGCCTGAAGCAAGCTCCTAGAACTTGGTATGGAAGAATAGATAGTTTCCTGTCGAACATGGGTTTTACCAAGAGTAAAGTTGATCCTAACCTTTATCTTAGGGTTGTAGAAGATGAACCTGTCATCCTGTTATTATATGTGGATGGCTTATTCTTGACAAAGAATGAGAAACAGATCATGGAAAGCAAGAAGAAACTAGCAGAAGAATTTGAGATGAAAGACCTTGGGTTAATGCATTATTCCTAGGTTTGGAAGTATGGCAAAGTTCAGAAGGAATATTTCTCAACCAGGGAAAGTATGCGGTAGAGATATTGAAGAGATTCAATATGTTGGAAGGAAAAGTCATGGCCACACCCATGAACTCCAACCTGAAGCTGTTAGCTGATGACTCATCAGAGTTAGTGGATGTGACTCAATATAGGCAGATTATTGGACTAGACATTTGTTTTGCTGTGAACGCCTTGAGTCAATATCTAGTTCAACCAAGACGGGTTCACTTAATAGCTATAAAACATGTGATGAGATATCTGAAAGGGACTATAGACTTTGGTCTATACTATGATGGTAACCATGACTATAGATTGTATGGCTATACAGATGCAGATTGAGTTGGAAGTATCTCATTCAAGAACATGCTTTTGTTTGGGGTCTGCTATGAGTTCATGGTTTAGCAGGAAACAGTCCAGTTTTTCTCTTAGCACGACTAAAGCAGAATACATAGCAGATTGCTATGCTAAGTTGTGAAGCCATATGGCTTCAGAAGATGATATCAGGTCTCTTTGGCCTGAAGATGGATACTACAATGATTCTATGTGATAACCAGATTTGTGATGACAGAGAATCTCGTGTTCCGTTGTAACACATAGAAATATGGTATTTCTACATACGATATAAGATGCAGATGATGACGTTTCAGTATTTCTATACTGAAGATATAGATGATGTTTCAGTATTTACATACTATAGATGCAGATGATGGTGATTCCATATTTCTATACTGAATATAGAGATGATGATGCTTTCAGTATTTCTATACTGAATATATAGATGATGATGCTTTCAGTATTCACATACTGGAGATACAGATGGTGATAGTTTAGTATTCACATACTGAAGATGTAGATGATGATGGTTTGGATGATGATGTACCGACGAAGCCTCTGTCTCGAGTAAAGTTCGAACACTTTTGAGACAAGCTTGGTGTTGTTCGGAAAGACCTTCCTCGAAAGAGGGAGTAGTGATGTTGCAGTGGGATTGTATCATCCCTGGGATCTTTCCCTAAAGTGACTCGGTGACCTCGGTCATCGAGAATGAAGAGGGATTGTATCATCCTGGGACATCTGTCCAGAAGTGATCCGGTGACCTCGGTCCTCGAGAATGTAGTGGGATTGTATCCTCCCTGGGCATTTTCCCTAAAGTGATCCGGTGACCTCGGTCTTCGAGAATGTGGTGGCTTGCATCATCCCTGAACCTCAGTTCAAAATGTATTCGGAGGTCTTGGCCCTCGTGAAAGTGGTAGGATTGCATCATCCCTGAACCTCGGTTCAAAATGTATCCGGAGATCTCAGTCCCCGTGAATGTGGTAGGATTGTATCATCCTTGAACTTCGGTTCAGAACTGATACGGTGACTTCGGTACTCAAGAACGTGTGTTGATCCCGTAATTCCTGGAGGAAGGATTGTCTGAGTTCCACATATGTGTTGATCCCATAATTCCGAAAGGAAGGATCATTAGTAACTCCTTAAAGACCTAAATCCCGTAATTTCGAAAGGAAGGATCATTGACTTGATCCAGTAATTCCAATAGGAAGGATTTTCTGAGTTCCACAGATGTGTTGATCCCGTAATTCCGAAAGGAAGGATCATTAGTAACTCTGTAAAGACCTAAATCCTGTAATTCCAAAAGGAATGATCATTGGTAGCTCCGTAAAGACTTGATCCCGTAATTCCAATAGGAAGGATTGTCTGAGTTCCACAATTGTGTTGATCCCGTAATTTCGAAAGGAAGGATCGTTAGTAACTCCGTAAAGACCTAAATCCCGTAATTCCGAAAGGAAGGATCATTGACTTGATCCCGTAATTCCAATAGGAAGGATTGTCTGAGTTCCACAGATGTGTTGATCCCATAATTCTGAAAGGAAGGATCGTTAGTAACTCCGTAAAGACCTAAATCCTGTAATTCCGATAGGAAGGATCGTCTGAGTACCATAGACATGTTGATCCCGTAATTCCGAAAGGAAGGATCATGTTGATGTTTTGATGATGATGATGTTGATGTTTTGATAATAATGATGTTTTGATGATGATGATGTTTTCATGATGATGTTTCTGATTGAAATATCAGAGTATGATGATGATGATGTTCCTGATCAAAAGATCACAGTATGATGATGATGTTGTTGCTGATCGAAAGGTCAAAGTGCTGAAGATGATGCTAATCGAAAAGTCAAAGTGCTGAAGATGATGTTGTTGATCGAAAGGTCAAAGTGCTGAAGATGATGTTGCTGATCGAAAGGACAAAGTGCTGAAGATGATGTTGCTGATCGAAAGGACAAAGTGCTGAAGATGATGTTGCTGATCGAAAGGTCAAAGTGCTGAAGATGATGTTGCTGATCGAAAGGTCAAAGTGCTAAAGATGATGTTGCTGATCGAAAGGTCAAAGTGCTGAAGATGTTGCTGATCGAAGCAGTCAAAATATTAATGATGATGAAGACTGAAGATTGAATATGAAGACTACATAATGTTGAAAATCTTCCAATGATTTATAGATGTGTTACCCTGATGATGCTGATGATGTCCTCTATCTCTCTCCTACTATTGTTGTTGTTGATGTTGTTGTAGAATACCCTTCTCGTTAAGGGGGAGTGTTGAAATATTGTAACTTCGAATAATATTCTATATGTATCCTTTGTGGTCCCCGATGGTCCTATTGGGAGAACCACTTGTATTATATTGTACCCCGATGCTTCTAATCAGAAGAACTAATAAGAGTCATGAGGTTGTCCCCTCTAACGGTAAAGGTGGGTCATTAGCAACCCAGTGTGGTTACTTGAGCCTACATGTGTAACTCAAGCCTATATGATTAACTCGAGCCTACATGTCGGATGAGTTAATTAAAGTGAATGAATGAATATAGATAGAGGTGTAGCTCTCCTCATTTAGAGCACACACTCTCACTTGTGTAGCGCATTAGTGGAGAAGAGAAGTAGCTGGAGAAGGAGGAGGATTAGGCTTTGATCTTCTTGTTGATTTTATCTTTTATCTTTTTGGGGCATCTATATTGAGGAAGCTTTTGCTGGGTTTTTCCCTTTAGGGTTTTCCCAGGATAAATCTTTGTGTTCCTTTTGTATGGTTGTGCTTGTCTATCTTTCAGTGATCCTATTTATATGCTTTTGTTATGAAAATGATATGAAATACTGATGTCTTAGTTAAGCATATGAAAATTTAATAGCTTGTTGAGGTTTGTTACATTCTGTTTGGTTAAAAAATATTCATTCTCTTCTGTTTTTTGGTGACTCTCGAACCATTGTGGACTCGTTTGGACACAAGTCCCATCTTCAATCCATTCTCTTAGAACACTGGTAGTGTAGGATCCGGGACTTGCAGAACAATTAGTTTTCCTTGTTATGCAAACACATCTACAGACAGTTTAATAATTGGGTAGACGGTCTCTCAAAAAGAGCTCTTACTACCAAGGAAGGTATCTTCTTTCACGAAGAATATAGGGACCATTAGATGGTAGATGCATGATCCTTTTAGGCCTAATAAGCTTTTGTTTTTTTGTTTTTTTGTTATATATTTTTGTGATTTGGATCAACAGGTTATGTTATATATGTTGGTTGGAGAGAATGGGCTGTTTTGGAAGTATTGTCACTATTGTGTGATGCTTGGGTTTATTGGGATTCAAGTTTTAGAATCATTTCCATTAGTTTGATGTTTTAAATTGCAGGATTTGGGATAGTCTTTTTAGATGACTCTGGAGGACTTAGAACTGATGAAATTAGTTGTTTAGATTATGTATTGTTAGCTTTCATTCAACCTTTTGATTATGAAGCATCAAGCAACAAAGCAAAAAAATAATATTTTAAATATATCAATATTTTATTAAAATTATGAAATATTTTAAATATATCAATATTTTATTAAAATTATGAAATTAATAATTTTTATGTATTGTTTTTTTATAACAAAATTGAGTACTGTTATATTGATGAAAGGCTTAACTGAGTTCAACAAATTCTTACAAAAAGAGCATCATTCCAGATAGAGAGAGTCAAAATCTGAAACAAGTACCGATTACAGTGATCATGATGGGGAAGTTTCTTCTCCAAAATATAAAAATATGCCTGTAGTACTATAGATTTTGACATGTTGACAAAAAACGAAAAGGCAAAAAAACTGCATAAAAAAGACTAGCTAGAAGATGAAAACATTTTCAGAATCAGTCGCCTTAGAGGGAGCCTCATCGATTTCAAAATCCTCATCAAAAGTATTGCCAGAGTCTGCAGAAGGAGAATCAGCAAATTCATCTTCATCCTCGAGCATTTCCTCATCCATGATTTCATTGATATCAGCATCCTAGTTACTACTATCAATTTGAGAATCCTGGAGATCTTTAGTATTATCATCACTTTTTCCAACATCATTATTTCAGGGAAAATTCACTAGCACTACAAATTCTTCTGATTCAGAGCCCAGTAGAACAGCTCATGAATACAGTGCAGCACAATAACCAGTCAAGTGAAAGAGATTTTATAGGCAGTCTGACCTAGGATTGAACACAGAGTGGTCTAACCAAGAGCGAGATGGTCACTACTATCAATCTGAGAATCCTGGAGATCTTTAGTATTATCATCACTTTTTACAGCAGAGCGAATAGGGAAGGGGACAGCCAAGGCTTTATCACCAGAACTAGAAAGGATTTGTAGACGCTGAACACACGGAATTACAGAATTACCATCACCATTACGACCCTCAAGATTCTCTTCTACCTTGGAATTTTTTTCCACTGACAAGGTCTTCATGAGCTTTAACCAAAACATCCTGTTTATCAACAGCCCTGATAATATTCGGTAACTTCTTATCACATGTCTTAACAACATCGTCAAGATTATTAAATCTATTTTCCAAGTCAGAACTGATTTGTAAAGAGGAGTCAAACTGCTCCATTTTTTTATTCATAACTAGCTGCTGATTTAAGATCTGTTGGACAATTTTTCAGACCATTAAATTGTTTCTACAAACCACTCATTTGGATTTGAAAGGTTTGCATGGTAGTCTTAACACTTGCAACTTGTTCAAAGAGGTCATCAATTTTCTTAATAATGTCCATTGTTAAAACCCTACCCTAAATATCCCCTCCCCAAACCAGAGATATTGTCCTATTATCAGGGTGAATTACAAGTTTCGACTCACAAGAATCCCAAAAGGAGACAAGATTATAACACCATGGATAAAACGTCTAGAGGGAAAATCAAACAAAGACAGCTACAATTCTAATACCACAAATGACAATGGTCATCAATCCAGAATAGTAAACCCTTGATGATACTATTTCTCCTACACTGGCTATTAAATGGACCAGTATCCCAAACTTGGAAGACAAATGCAAAGGCTACAAAATTGCAGTAGAAAGATAGCTGGGAACTCTCGCTAAACAAATCAACTCTGATAAGGCATCTACCGCCTCGAGCTAAGGAGAAGATGGACGAGTTCCTTCCATTACTTGCCACCATTCCAATTTCAGCAACAACCCCAACTCTAGAGACAAACCAACACAAAATAAAGCGATGAACAATACTGAAGCTTCCCCAAAATAAGTGAAGAAGCTCGAGATGGGAGATATCATTCATGGTCTTTAATGGGATGACAACGAATTTATTAAGCCAACTTGAGTCACTATCCGAAAAGACCAACGATGAGAAAATGTAAAGGATATTTTCCTTATGCAATAAATCCAACCACCGCCCACTGAGCAAATGTAAAGGATACTGTTCTTATGAAAGGGGAGTAATCTTGTAAACCATAGATTTATTCAAGGTATGCTTATGTGTTTAATAGGACCCTCATTGCCTTTATAACTTCCCCTAGGAAGTCAAGAGGCTTGATTAGCAAAACCATCAACCAAATTATTAATATCCATGTGCACATGATAAAAGAAGAGAGAATTAAAGTGAAAGAAAGAACTTAAAATCCTCTTATGAAGACGACCAACAATTTGATCGTCAATATCTTTTCTTTGCTTGATTTGTGAAAGGACAAGAAGAGTCTCTTATCACAATCAGAGTATGAACACCAACTTCAATAGACAACTTCAAACCAAAGTACAAAGCAAATCTTTCGGTTTGATTATTTGTTATAATCCCCAGTCCGCAAGCACATGTATTGACAATATTTCCTCTAGGGTTGAAAAGAACCCATCCTATAGATGCCACTCATTATAATGAATATCTTATTATAATTATTTGATTAGGATATTAAATAGGGATCAAATAACTTATTATAATGAATATCTTATTAAAATTATTTGACTTCATTATCCTCATTAATCATTATTAATATTATGATATTAAATACCTAGATGCGGGTGCCTGCATGTCTCGTTGACAGTGCATAGTGCCTCGATCTAGGAGCTGGATGCATGTTGGGGCCTTTAAATCCCCACCTCGACCCCCTAGTACTTCAATGCGGGCGGGTGAGGACGTCCCCTCCAGAGGTGGATCAGAGCTGAACCTGTACCATCGCCAATAATTCTGATTTTGATGGCGGTTGATTTTGAGCATGTGAGCATTGGGCTTGTACAACATAATTGGTTAAGGTGGCGAGATATGGACACGGGAGGTAGCATTAGGTGGCTAGTTGTTATGCTCAGTGTTATTTGTCTCTGGTTTTCCTCCTCGGCTCCACTTAGTTGGTTCCCCCAACAACACAAAGGATTGAATTTGATTTTGGTTTTGCAGCAGTACTGCTCCCCTCGCCTGCATAATCCAACTTTGGTTTCTGCTATGTTGAGGCAAAGAGGAACCCCGAGAAGAGGAAGCAATGATTGGGGAAAAACTCAGCACGACTTAAGTATGATGGTGGAATAAGGATACGAAGGAAGAATATCCATGCCTGTCTGGGTCTTGATCCATGATTGAGAGGCTTGACTGGTTAACAAACATCTACCTATGCTAGGGGTGGTGAAAAAATTAACCACTACTAGCTCATAAAAATATGATGGCCACTCTTATGGAGGACATGTTGGGCAACTAGAGCTCTGCATGCAACACGGTGCTCTCGGCCAAATCCAAGCTGACAGACTTGGACGAACAACTCAATGGTCTGGATCATTAGAGCAATTCAGAGCAATTTTGAGGTCTAAAATGGGCCTCCTAAGGAAAATAATAAAATAATAGTTAAAATAATAAAATAATATTTATTAATTTTGGAGGAAGAAAGAAAAAAACTACTTTAATTTTCAACATATCTCCCTGTGTTTTTACTCAAATTTCGATCGAGAGAGCTCGTTGGATGCGGAATTTGATTCTACATCCAACAAATACCCACACTCCATACTTTTGATGAACTCGGCTACCCAAAAAACTAGAAATACCTTGATCACAAGGCTTCATTCATCCATCCATCATATGATCTATTAATCCTTCGAACCTTACCTAATTGAGGTTGCTTGCTTTCTCCGTGAGTAATAGTTTATCACCGCTTAAGTAGGTAGAAGTAATGTACTATAATAATATTGATCGATGCAAAGTTTCAATTGATATACAATAAATTAATAAATAAATTCCTATTTCCTAAATAAATTTAAGAAATTATTATATACCAATATTAATTAATAATAAATATTAAAATTATAAAGTAATGTACTATAATAATATTCATTGATGCAAAGTTTCAATTGATATACAATAAATTAATGAATAAATTCCTATTTAGTAAATAAATTTGGGAAATTATTATATACCAATATTAATTAATAATATATATTAAAATTATAATTTAAAAAAAATAGAGGTCGATATTCAATAGATTAGATTAAGTAGATTGTAAAATAAATTATATACAAATATTAATCAATAATGAATTATAATTATAATTTAAAAAAGAAATAGAGATCTATATTCAATAGATTAAGTATACTCTAAAATAGATAATACATTAAATATGAAAAATATGATAATATTTGAAATGTGAATATGTTTATTTGAGTTTAACATTTAAGAACATGTGTTATTTCATAGCAATTAACAATATGTTATTTTTTAAAAATTATATTGTATAAATTTACATAAATATTTATTTGAAATAATTAAATAAAATAACATTTTTTAAATTAAAAATAATAATTTAATTAATGTTTTTATGAAAATATGAATAAATTTAATTATATAATTAAAATATTGACGCCTACTTCTCAAAATTTTCAAAATTAATTATATAATCAATATATTGACACCCACACCAACCAAACACATACCCGCCAACTTTCAAATCAACCATAAATAATTTTTGAAAGACCAAACTCCATTGATAAGGAGCAATTTCTTAAAAAAAAAAAAAAACTTTAAGAAAGATAACATAAAATTTTGAAACCCATTCTCTTTAATACTCTCCTTGGTCGCCATGCTAGATGTTAGATTGGCCAAGGCATCTGCTTCTATTCATTTCGAATATGAAAGAGTCGGTGGGAGGGGATCGGATAGAGCAAACTGATTATTCTTTGATGGAGTTTATTTGTAATAGTTTTTTAGTTTTGTTATTATTTTTTACTGAGATATAATTATAAGAGAATCTTCAATGATAGTGAGAGAGCAAATGCCCTTTATGACAACATATTGCATTTTATTTAATATTCCCCTTGGCCATGCTAGATGTTAGATTGTCCAAGGCATCTGCTTAAGCATTCTATTATCTTCGAATATGAAAGAGTCGGTGGTAGGGGATCCGAGAGAACAAACTGATTATTCTTATATGGAGTTGATTTGCAATAGTCACTTAGTTTTGTTATCCTTTTTTACTGAGATATAATTATAAGAGAATCTTCAATGATATTGAGAGCTAATGCCTTTTCATACAACATATTGCAATCCAAAATAATCTTTGGGACAACATATTGTAATGCAAAGTAAAATGCATATGGCTCCATCATGTTATTTGAAGATATGCCAAGGCCTCATCCATATAAAACAACTTTTTTTTTGCGCTTTTCTATTTTTCCTGGTAATGAAGGATTAATTGGTTAAATCATCTATACCGGTCTCTTCCAATATTGTTATATATGAGCATTTTAGCTTTTAGCAATTATCAAGAAAGCAAAATTCGTTCAAAACTTTTAATAAATAAGTACTTCCATATTTTATAAAAATAATTAAATAAAATTTCTAAGAAAAAGTAAAGAAGTAAATACATTATTTTTTAATAATTTGATGGTATAAATATTTTTTAAAATTATAGAATAATTAATTTTATTTTAAAAAAATGGGGTTTAAAGAATTAAATGATTTTAATAATTCATTGTTATTTTTGAAAAATATAAAATAAATAATTTTATTAAAAAGTAATCAAAATTAAAATAAATAAATAAAATTTCTAAGAAAAAGTAGAGAGGTAAATAAATGATCTTTATTATTAAATGAGCATTTTAGCTTTTAGCAATTAACAAGAAAGCAAAATTGTTGAAAAGTTCAAAACTTTTAATAAATAATTACTCCAATATTTTATAAAAATAATTAAATAAAATTTCTAAGAAAAAGTAAAGAAGTAAATACTTAATAATTTAATGTGATAAATATTTTTAAAATAATTAAATAAAATTTCTAAGAAAACGTAAAGAAGTAAATACTATGTTATAAATATTTTTTAAATTTATAAAATAATTATTTTTATTTAGAAAAATGGGGTTTAACAAATTAAATGATTTTAATAATTCATTACTATTTTTGAAAATTATAAAATAAATAATTTTATTTTAAAGTAATAAAAATTAAAATAATAAAAAAAAAAATTCTAAGAAAAAGTAAAAAAGTAAATACATTAGTTTTTAATAATTCAATGACATAAATATTTTCAAAATTATAAAATAACTAATTTTATTTATAATAAATAAAAAATAAAATATTAAAAACTGGGGTTTAAAGAATTAAATGATTTTAATAATTCATTGTTGTTTTAAAAATTATAAAATAATTTTTTTTTTAAAGTAATAAAAAATTAATATGAAAAGAGTGGAGTGTAAATAACTAACACATTAATCTTTTTAATAATTCAATGCACTAAATATTTTTTAAAAATTAAAAAATAAAATTTTGAATTTTTAAAATTATAAAATAAATAATTTTATTTAAAAGTAATAAAAGATTTAAATGAAAAGTGTTGAGTGTAAAAATTGAGACATAAATATTTTTAATAATTCAATGCATTAATTATAAAATAAATTTACTATATTTATATTTTATTAAAATTATGATATTGATAGTAATGATGTGGTTAATATTCAAGAGACCAAGCTTGATTTATGGGATCTAAAGAAACAAAATAATTTGTTTGTTTTAAAATTGTATATCTATACTTAAAAGAATTTGGTGAAAACTGTGTCAAGTTCACTATAATTTTAACAAATCATAATGTTAAAAATAGATATTATTAAGTACTAAATATAATAATTAAATTCAATAAAATATTTTTGAAAATTATAAAATAAATTTAGTATATTGATATATTATTAAGCTGAAAAAATTGTTTATATATTATTTCTTAATAAATAAATATATTAAATATTCAATTATTAAATTAAATTTTAAATATAAAATAAATGAAAAATGTACAATATTTTAAAGAAATTTTAAGTGTAAGTACATAAGTTAGATCTTTTATTATATTTGAAAATTTTATTTATATATTATTTCTTAATAAATAAATATATAATTATTAAATTAAATTTTAAATAAAAAATAAATAAAAAATAACATATCTTAAAGAAATTTTAAGTGTTGTAGATAAGTGAGTTCTTTTATTATATTTGATTGCTAATAATTTTATTAGAATCATAAAACCAAGTGAAGGATGTTTTTTTAATAAAATTTTATTTAAAAAATAAATATGAAATATTTTATTAAATTAAAATATGGTTAAAAGCAATAAATTAAAACATACAAATATTTTTATTAAATATTTTTTAATGTTTTATTGAATTTATAAAATTAATATTTTTTAATTTAAATAACAAATTTTTGAAAAATTAAATATGTTGATTATTTTATTAAAATTATAATACTAAATAAAGAAAATTATAATACTAAATAAAGAATGATATTAATTAAATGAAGTTTTTTTTGGATAAATAAATATATTAGTTTAAAAAAACTATATTATTTAAAACAGACTATAATTTTATTACATGCATAAAAATTACTGAAGATTGAAGATTGATGTTTGATTTTTAATGAATTAAGTATTTTTAAGAAATAAATAATGAATATTTTTGTAAAATTATAATATTGATATGTATTTTTAAAATTTATGAAGAAGTTATATTAATATACAGAAAATAGTACATGTACATGATCATTAACATGTTTGGGAGTCAATAGCGACTCCATACATTTACATAAAACAATTAGCATACAGTCTAAAAATGTAACAAAGGCCCTTTCCATGCTAAAAATTAAAACAAAAAACTATTAGCATACAGTCTACTCACGCTATGTAGATAAAAATCGTATCAAACATGCCTAGTCTTGGGCTGATATCAGACTTGCAAGTCCTAGTGAAACAACTACTAACCATATGATGGAACCAACCAATCGAAAGGGGTAGGGATGGGTTTGGATTAAATCGAGCCAATTTAATGAAAAGAGCATCAGAGGGAAGGGATGGATTATAGAACATGGATGTGATGGATGGATTGGATCATGGACAGAGTGTAAAAAGTGGGCAGTTGGTTGAGAACTTAGTCAAACCTCTCGAAAATGGATGACGAGGAAGGACTCACTGGAATTAGCAGCTCCTTCATGAGATTGTCCAATGAGTGTAGAAGTGTTGTTCCATCAAGACTCTCCCTTGCAACCTGACATTATAAATATGCTTTAGGCAGGTTGCATATTGACTCCAAGTTTAGCTTAGCTTCGTACTTCTCCACTTCCTTATGGATTTTTCAATTTGGAAAAAATATCTATCATTTTTCGTAAGTATTTTTGCTAGCTTTCATCTTCTAGAGCCTTATTTGTTTGTTGTTACTAAAATCTATTACTTTTATTTAGAAAATAATAATATCTATCAACATTGCATCAAAATTTAAGAGCTCTTCATTGATCAGTGTTAGTGTGGATATCTTCACATACACCCCTTGTATTAACCTCTTCACAGCTTACATGATTATTGGGCATGAGGCACCACTACTTTTAAAAACATGCCTTTGATTTCAACCTCTCCACAACTTACAATGAATATTGGACATCTACCCCTGCTACTCTTAAACCGACAGGGTTTTTTATCTTATCCCTCATTGTAAAAGTTGGTTGGAGAGGTCCTCATAGGTAAGATCAATCGTTTCGTCAATAGGAGGGTAGCAGGTGCATAGGAAAATGATGGTGAACTAGGGATCGGTGCCCCAAAACTTATACATATATCGATTAAGCTTATAGTTTCAGTTGGAAGGTTTTTTCCCTTTTTATATGGATGGGGTAACTAGCGGTTAGGCAATCAAATTCTAGTTTATTGTTTGGGTACATACATCCTGGGCAGCCCGTAAGAGGTCAACGTTTTAATACTGTTTGGTCGATTTTAATAAATCAATCTTCTTCAACAATTTGTTCATGCATATATAAGAGAAAAAACCTCATTCCTTGCCCTTTTCGAATGAAATCCAAATTGAACGAAATATTAAAGCAACATTTTTACAAGTTCATTGAGGAATTGAAGGAAACCAGTGAAGGAAGGATGCAGGGAAAGGTTTTATGGAACTTTCTTGGAGCCATTATTGTCGAATTGTATCATGGGTATTTGTCATAATATTATAACTCCCTTTGTAGAATAATTATTTCATGGCTTTTGTAATCCCAAGCTTTAATCCCTCACTTTTTTCAGCAGCTTTCTTTGTACTACAATGTATTTTTCGAGAATGTAGTAACTTAGGACCTGTTAATTGAACCTACTTTAAGTCCCCTCTTCATCTTGATATTTAGGCTACGATTCTTTTACCTTTTACTCCTAACCTCTCAACTTATAATAGTAAGGGTAATGGAAAAGCACATCTTCTAAGTTTGTTATCATTTATTATAATTTTAGAGTATGGATAGATGTCATGGCTAAATTATTTCCATAGTGTGCTAAGATCTACCCCCTAACTTATGAAGATGCCATCAACAAATCCTAGACATTGAGGCTATGAATATCAGACATAATAGTAGGACTTATGATCCTCTAATTACTAATAATAAAGGAGCATCTTCTCTAGTTGACCCTCAATATAAGGCCACTAAACCTCACCCTTATCTTAGGAACCAAAGAAACTAAAATTGCATAGGTGAAGGTGTGATTTATAGTATATACCCCATAGATTGCAACTACTATCACCTCTATTACACAACCCAATCCACGAGTCAATATCCTATGATAAAAGAATAACTAACCCGACCCTACCAAAATGCAACTATCAACATAGTCCAATGAGTCACCTTCATCCAATGAGTCATCTATATCATAACCTTCTACTTCTCAACCCAACAAAACCTGAAGGAAAAAAAACTTATTCTATTACCTTAATGACCATAATAAGTATTGCAAATTCCATAAGAAAACTGGTCATTTAATGGAGGAGTATCTCACTTATTGTAGGATTAAAAGAGCCCAGTAAAACTAATAAGAGTATAACTCCAATGCTCCCATTCATCTGAAGAATGCCAATTTAGGATCTTATGAAACCTATTTGACCTAGAAAGGTCCCCACCTGTTCTACTTGAATATCTTTGTTGACAACCATAGGTAATCCATGACCCCTGGATTTTATAACTTTTCTTCTTTTGGGTCTACCTCATATCACCCCCTTTCTTAGATTTTCTCCATAGAGACCTACCTCACTAAGTTTTGAGTCAACAAAACCTAGGTTTTCCTTCACATCTCATTTCAAACCACATTTGATCCAAAAGCCACACTCGATCCAGATCCATGATCACCTTTCAGCTAAGCAAAACAACTGTCAAAGGCTTCTACTCGCTCCAAAGTTTTTCTGCCATCAAAATCAAGGAAAGGGTTTAAGCAAGATAGATGGTTTACTTCAGGGCTATCAGGAGTCATAGAATCTTTTACAGTGCCTTGACCACGAGAGAGAGGGAAAGAAGAAGTTAGACTTTCGGATTCTAAACCTATGAACTCCCCACACCTATCTTGGGGATTGATGCACCCACCAATAGTTGCATGCTTACATCCGTTGTCCACGACTCCACAAATCTCCTCCTTTGAGATCAAATTTTCACTGTAGGTGACAAGTGGCTTGTAGTTCTCCATATTGTACTTTACTGGCTACAACTACCTTGACAAACTCTACCAAAACCCAAAAATTTAACTAGGGTTCCGCAGAGCTTCATTTGATTCATCCTATATAACTAACCTTACTTTGATCAAATAGGGCTTTGAAATTTTTTTCCCTCATACCAATAAAAAAGAATTTCATAACAATTGTGATTATGAGTGAATATCTCATCCACAACTTGCATAATTTAATAGATACAAGGTTAGCAAAACAATGAAATATGTTCCTCTACTCTATCTCCAACTTTCATGCCGCGATATCGGGAAACAAAACTACTTCTTGCGATTGGACAGTCACTAATATTATATGAAAATAGAAACAAATATAAGTATATTGTCCTTGGACAATAGTATTTTCCAACAAAACTATTTTGGACAAGTGCACACCCCTCCAAATAGCCTTGTCCAACAAAATGAAGAAAATTATTAAAAAATGAGCCAAATTCTATGTTTTACATTGTTATTAAATCCAAGGAAATCTCCATGAAATGAAGAAGCCAAAAAGACTATATAATATAGTTGGAAAATTAAATACCCTTTTTCAATACTTACGAAAATCCTTTCTTTAAAACTATCTAAAAATAATATCATGGAGTTAATCCTAGGATCAACTCTCCTAGATAGTATAAGACAGACATTCTCATAAAAACAAACAGAAATTGAACTCCTTGTTGGAGAATTATTAGATTGTGGCATAATAACTTGATGTAAGAGTCCATACTTAACAGTGGCTGTACTCGTGAGGAAAAATTATGGTTCCTACAGACTCTGTATTGACTACCGAGTATTAAATAAAGCTATTATTAAAGGTAAGTTTCCCATTCTGTTTTTGGATGAACCATTGGGTGAGTTTCATGGTGCCAAGTATTTATCGAAGTTGATTTGAAATCAATCCATTACAAAATAACTTCGAGGATATTCCCAAAACTTCCTTTTGTACGCATGAAGCCCTACATGAATTCTGTGTCATGCCTTTTGGACTATCCAACACCTCGACTATCTTCTACGTAGCGATGAATGATTTATTCCACCCATACCTGCAAAATTTTGTACTTGTCTTCTGTTATGGTGTTCACTTAGGTCCTCTTGGCACTGATCGTCTAAGGAGAAATTGCAGGGGCAGATTGCAAATGAAATCTTGTCTTCAATTTTGGGTCTACTTTTTCCTTAAAACCCATATCAAGAAGTGATTTTGGTGTTTTCTACGTAGTCATAGCACTAACGGGGAAAATAAAACTCAGACCTGGACAACAAAACAGCCCCAAGTTTCAAATTTGGGCATGGTTTGTGCAAGTTCTAAGCATCATCCTCTGTTTTTGGGAATGCTGGTGCAAGTAAGGGACTGTTCTCATCTCCAGAATCCAGATAGCATTAAACATACACAGAAATGAAAATCATCTTAAATCAATTCTGAGTGAATTTGGACAAAGGCATTTAATGCTTGGCACTTTTCCACCCTCAATCTGCATCCTAACCTCTAAATCTGGGTGAGTTTGGGATGAATAACAACAATGATGGGGCCTAAAGTCAGTAAATAGGCATCATCTTTCACATCTTAAGGCAAACTTTGAGCGGTCTTGTTTAGTTTGGAGAATTCTAGGTAGTAATAGAGCAATGAATGAATGAGTATTTTGGGCCTGTTTTTACTCAAATTTGTCAAGCCTATGGATGAAGTGGGAGTGAGAAGCCATTCTGAGAATTTTGTGGATGAAGTGGGAGTGAGAAGCCATTCTGAGACTTCTGTCGATGAAGTGGGCATGATACAGCAGTGTACAACAGTGAGGCTCCATTCCTGGAACTACCTGTGTGTAAAGGCAGCAGTAAGAGGCTCTGTTTTGATCTCCAAATTAGCAGAGAGGAGCCTTATGCCAGTTCTAGGCAAGAAGTAGCAATGAAACCATGCCATTTTCAAATTCTGGGCATATTTCTGTGCATGTGAAGTTCCTTGTGCACTGAAATAGTAGTAGGTTTCCAGTTCTGGTAGTCTATGCATGTTTAAACCTCGTAATAATGATAAACATCCCTAAAACTCCAATTCTGCAATTCTGGGCAGTCTTGAGGCTGTATTAGTAGTTATGTGCATTAAGGCAGCATGAAAACAACATCTTTATGAAAACAACATCTTTCCTAAGCGGGATTTGAGCTACAAGTTGGTAGGGAAAAGATTTCAATTTGCATTTTCTTATTGTAAGATCAAATTCTCCCCTTTAAAAATCTTCATAAAAGCCTTGAGAGATGATCTACAGATTGAGCGAGCTAAGAACTACCCCTAACTTATGAAGATGCCATCAATAAAGTCCTAGATTTTGAGGTTATGAACATCACACATAATCTTAGGATTTATGATTCTCTAATTGCTTATAATAAAGTAGCATCTTCTCTGATTGATCCTCAATATAGCAACATAAGGCCACTAAACCTCTCCTTTATCTTAGAAACTAAAGAAACTGAAATTCCATAGGTGAAGGTGTGATTTATACATCATAGATTGTAACTACTATCACCTCTATTACACAACCCAATCCACCAGTCAATATCCTATAATAAAGAATAACCAACCCAACCCTCCTAAAATGTAACTATCAACATAGTCCAACTAGTCACCTTAATCCAATGAGCCATCCATATCATAACCTTCTACTTTTCAACCCAACAGACCTTGAAGCAAAAAAACTTATTCTATTGCTTTAATGACCATAATAAGTATATCAAATACAATAATAGAACTAGGCAACCCAACAGACCCTAAAGCAAAAAACCTTATTCTATTACCTTAATGACCATAATAAGTATTACCAATACCATAATAGAACTGGGCATATATTGGAGGAGGACATCACTTATCATAAGATTAACAGAGCCTAGTAAAACAGAGAAGAGTAGAACTCCAATTCTCCCATTCATCTGAAAAATGCCAATTTATGATCTTATAAAACTTGTTTCCCCTCACACTCCATCTCAATCACAAAACCAAAAATTATCATCTCCTTCCATAAAATATCAAAACCATCCATAAAACCAACCCTCTTCCACTATAACCCAAAATAAATAAATAAAAGAGAAAGGTAAAGCTAACTTCAAAGTTGGATTAATAAAGGATATTCTTCAAGTAAAGGTAAGTGTCACTACTGGTACTCATAATGCTCTTACTCCATAGTTTGAGTTCAGTTTTATGGGGATGCAAAGGTTTTACTTAAACATTAAAGACTAGGTAAGGCTGAGTAGATTTTGGGATAGTTTCTAGGAGCATTTCATCCTAAAGGTCCAGTCTAATGGTTTCTCTGGTT
This sequence comes from Pseudotsuga menziesii, assembly GCA_001517045.1. Classification (NCBI taxonomy): domain Eukaryota; kingdom Viridiplantae; phylum Streptophyta; class Pinopsida; order Pinales; family Pinaceae; genus Pseudotsuga; species Pseudotsuga menziesii. Next base: position 16,108 of record LPNX010327852.1, on the reverse strand, counting down.
AGTGAACCAACGATTCCATAGTTAAATGGTAGAGGGTTGATCTCCCTTACTTGATAAATAAACTTGAAACTTCTAGGTTGTTGGTGGTATAGTTCTCTTATTTTTTATGTAAAGTTAGGAAAATCTAGACTCTAATCTTTATATCTATTCTTACTTTATAAGATTACTTTCTATTTGATAGTTTTGTTTTCAATTCATACTTTCTGTTTGACCATTCAAGGGCTAAAGGGTTAGCTGGCAAATACTTCCTCAAATCAACTAAGACAAAATTAAAAGCGTGGATACATGTATTCTGGAACCCTTGAGTCCTCTGCTCTGTGCTTTGTGCCATGATTGCCATTTTCGAGTCCCGGTCCTGCGCCATGATTGCCATACCCGAGTCCAATCTTGTTGAGAGCACGTACTTGTAAAGATATAACACAACTGAAAATGAATTTTACAACCAATTAAAAAAAATTATGACAAAAGAATTTCATACAAATAAAAGTCACTAGGGTAATCTAATTTTAACTATCTAAAATTTGAAAAATAGAAGGAAACAGATCCCCATACCCTAATTTGAATCCTGCCAATCCTTTGCTCCTGTTCACAGCACTTGCAGGAGGCAGTAATCGCATGGCGCCATGCCAAGACAGAGCGTAGTCATGGTTGGCCATAGCTAATGCAACATTGCCCAGTTAACAGCTCAGTAGGGGCTGATCGATCTGCATTTGTCAAATCAAATTAATAAAATTAAATTGGGCTGTAAATTTGAATCTATAATTAAAAAAACAAGACAAATGCATCTACCTTATCTTGCTATGATGAATCCTTGCGCCTGCCGATTCGAAAATTGATGCAGGTACCATTTCATAATTATGTTTAGCCTGGCAATTTCATAAATATGTTTAGCCTGGCAATTTCATAAACAGAGTTAATTGAATGAAATCACCTTGAAGTCTATGTCACTTACTCGGCCAATCTAAAAAAAGTTTTCAGAATAAGAAAATAAAGAAACCCAATAAAGAAAATAAACAGAAATTTGCCAGAATTGACGAGGATATGGGTGGATATCTCGTCGTATAGCTGGGATTGAATCCTTACCCTGATTAAAAATTTTCAATCAGCGCTATGTTCATTTGATCATTGAGTTCCAGCATATGTTCATGTGATAGTTGAGTTCCAGCATATGTTCCTGTCATCCCAGATGCCACTGTCATCCCAGATGCCAGCAGTGGTATCGCAAAAACCTTTGAGCTCCAGCCCCCTAAAACTTGCTGAAAGGCAACAAAAAAGAGTTTCCAGTTTAAATCAATATTGACCTATATTGCCTCTCTGGATAACAGTTTACGTCAATACAAGTATACATCAAAGAAGATGGATACGAGTATACATCAAAGAAGATGGATCCAGGATCAAGGTAGGCTCTGCACACGATAAATCCAGGTCCAGTGTGAGCTATAAATTTTTTCCACCCTGGCTTCTCCTCCTGAAATATTTGAAAAATGAAAATAATTAAATGGCGAGATAACCCAGCTATGTAAGATAATCCAGTTTACTTTACAATTCCAATGCACGTTATAAAAGAAAGCCCGCCTGCCTAAAACTATGCCAAAACAGGAAATAGCGTAATCTACCTGCATCTTTACTTTGGTTGATAAATCCAATCTATTCGAACAGGCCAATGAGGATCTGCCCAGTATTTCTGGTAGGCGCTCTCCCAAACTGTTCTGATCAGAGTGCAATTTCCTAGAACTCGAACTTTAATTGAAGCGCTGGATGTCACTCATTCCTTCACCTCTCAGTACCAAAAAACAGAACACATACACGCAGACCAGAAGACCAGACAAGACTCGACTCGACTCAAACAAACCACACAACAGACCAGACTCATTCAAAACATGACATGGAGCTCCAAACATACAGACCAGACTCACGCAGACAGTCCTGAGAGAAGAAGGAAGAGAAGGGAATGGAAAGAAGAGATTCAAATTTGATAAAGGGTCGAAGAAAGAGATTCAAATTTCATACAAGGGTGGAAAATTGAAATAAAAGACGATCTTCTCTCAACGGTTATGCCTTTTTTGGATTGCCAACTTTGCAAAAGCACACTAACACTTGCCAGTTGTGTCAAAAACTGACAGTCGAGGGATTGCACGATGTTAAAAGATGTTGATTGAAGTTTAAAGTATTATTTGGAGAGCATCTTTTATTCAGGTTTAAAAAAACATAATTTACAATTTAAAGTAGGCTGACGTGTGCGAATGAGGGGTGCCCATGTAAGAACAATATCTTGTCTTGTAATCATGATTCATGACCATTATAAGCAAATAACTGTATGGAGTCTTACAGGTCATTGGACATATTGATTTTAAGAGTCATGCTTGAAATTGGTAACGAGACATTTCATTTATTGCCGTAATAGTAGAGGAAACTAGGAAGGAAACTTATTTATGGGCATTCAATGAGAAGTGTTTAGTGTTCTTGCTTGAAAAGTTTTGTTGAATATGTATTATGTTTGACAAATTGAATTAGGAAAAAATGTTGGTGAGTTTTTGTTGTCGTTATTGTTGTTTTTGTTATTGTTGTCTTTGGTGATTTTCTAGCCAAGAGGCTACTTTCTTTGATCTAGTTATGGATAGTTAGCTGGGGTGGAATATAATTAAGGAAATATCTAACTAAATATAGCTAAGTTTGTCGACAACTTTAGCATACTCTAGCCAAAAGAATGAGGCTTTTCATATGAATAGGAGTTCTCGTGATTACCTTGTGGTAGGCACCGAGGGCACCATGGATGTCCTCACTACCTCTACCTACGATAGTATGTTGCAAGTCCTTGGAATTCATAGAAGACAATCTCATGCTTCTCTAAATACGGAATAAAAACCTGATTCATGAAAAAAGTTGAACACATACAGCAATAAAGGACTTGCAATTTGCAAATGAATGGGCTAAAGTATATAACTAATACAGATTAATGGCTAATCAGTATGAGAATAAAGGCGATACAAAGCAGAAAATATCTGCTGCAAAGCCAAGTTTCCCCTGATTAAACTGCTCAAAACATTGTTACCGGAAAAATTAGACTGGTAGTTTAGTTATGGATAATTTTTCATTGTAAAGGAAGGTCTCATGGTTAGGTTTTTGGTATGAATTGCATTGTCAACCATGTAAATAAAAAGTGCACATCTCCTATGTCATGAAATCAAGTATTAGAGCTAGGTAGAAGCAAGCTATGTGATCTACATATAGCTTTTCGCTTGAAGTTGGCACCATAACCCTTTAAATTGAAGCATATTTGTGTGAAGTCAATGGTTATATTACCAATATGAAAGACAACTCTTTTTTTAGCTTACATAAGCCTTTTATGTCCATAGGCGATAATAAAGAAGAAAGGAACTTGTCATGTGGTAAGATCATTATGACTGAGATAGAAGATCCCATAGCCTTCTATGCCATGCCTAAACTTTTGATGATTGATTCACAAGAATTTAGTAAAACACATTGAAACATTTTATACTCAATGATTTTTTGTCCTTGCTTCAAATTGCTATCAAAATTGGCAAATTTATAGTGTGTTCAACTTGAATCTCTGGAAAAGATGTAAGATGTCCCTTGAAAGTCTATAGTTATGTTTTTTTCTTGTTGATGTGACTTAACGTTAATTTGTTTCAGCAATTTGTCTTGCTAATGCGGCATTTCATGATGTAACCAAGGGTGATTTTTTATGTCTTGCTTTGTTATTTTTAATCGCCTTGTTTATTTATTTAGTCTTTGAGAAATGAGCATTTTTTGGGATATTGTTTTTAAAGTGAAATTTTTTGTCCTATATTATAGTGTAACAAGAAGAATCTAGGTTTCTCACGTATACTTCTTCTCCAATGCACTTTTATGATTTGATATGTGGGGTGCAAAACAATGCGAATGGTAGATTCTAGAAATACAAATCCCAAAGATATTTTGCTACAGGCAAGAAGACTTAGAAATGCCTTGGGATTGAAATTGACCAAGTTGAAAACACGACATATGATTATAAAACAAACTGTTCAGGGGACATGGAATACTGATTCAAAATCTAAAGTGACACATAAATTATTGCAAGCTCTACTTAGTGCATTATACCAATGTTCCACCAAGCTTCCAGGACATGGGGACATGGGAGCGGGGAAATGCAATAGTGGCCTATATAGAAGTTTCCTTCAAATTTTAGGAAACATGAAAGGGGATGTTGGGATCTTCAACATAGGGGAACCCGCCATAAATACTACAAAATTTATATTAGAACACATAAAAATTGAAAGTTGGAGCATAAGTCATTAAAGTCTTTAAGATTATCACAAGTTTACAGCATACATCAAATGAAATAAAATGAAATACATTCATAGTCCATACATAAACTATAAGTGATAAAACAAAATCGAAAATACAACCATATTGAACAACGAAATGAAACCGAGGTTACTAAGAAGGAAAATAGTGGAGGGCATGGTTCTTTATCATTTTTTTAATAAAAAATGTCAATGGCCGCCGATTAGAGGAATTTTGGGGTCTAAAATGGGCCACCTAAGGAAAATAATAAAATAATACTTAAAATAATAAAATAATATTGATTAATTTTGGAGGAAGAAAGAAAAAAACTACTTTTTGTGTTCGTATTTTCGACATATCTCCCTGTTTTTTTACTCAAATTTCGATCGGGAGAGCTCGTAGGATGTGAAATTTGATTCCGAATCCAACGAGTACCCACACTGCATACTTTTGACGGACCCCGCTACCCCAACANGACATCATCATCACATTTTTTCAGGTATTTCTTGTTTTTGGGGTAGCGGGGTCCATCAAAAGTATGCAGTGTGGGTACTCGTTGGATGTGGAATCAAATTTCACATCCAATGAGCTCTCCCGATCGAAATTTGAGTAAAAACACAATGAGATATGTCGAAAATACGAACAAAAAAAGTAGTTTTTTTTTAATGACAAATATGTTAATTCAACCATTATGGTTGACTTATTTTATTGAAATTCTATTGGTTCTTGAATTCCAACTCACAAAAACTTATGTTGGCACGTTTTCTTATAAGGCCCATTTTAGACCCCAAATTTCCTCTAATTTGAAAAGTGGGGACGCCATTCTTAGGAGGGAAAGGTTTCCCTTCTGTGTTTACTTGAGTTTCCTTCAAACGATGATGTGGGGGGGCTTTTCCAATGGAGTATCCAATGTTACGAGATGTGCAGCGGTGAGGAAGCATGTTTCCTACCCTTGGGGATGTGTACCCGTGTAACACTACATTATACGTTGCACACTAGGGATGCTAGAAAGCATTGTGGTTCCTTGAAAGTAGAATTCATGACTTAAATTTTAGTGAAATGTTAGGCTTGAATGGAAGACTTGGAGGCTTAAACTTTATTTCATATTAGCTTTAGAAGGGTATTCCTTGACATTGTCCATTTAAAGTGCATTTTAAGTTGCTTGACATGATTGAGGACATGATTGAACATGAGTATTGCTTTTGTTCTTGAATGAATTCCATTATTTACAATTTAGTTGGGAATCAAGCTTTTGAGAAAGGCCTAAGTAATTGTACCAAGTTAGTATGTCCAACGGAAATAGGATTCAACGTATTATTGTGATGGAAATATTGGTTTGATAATTAGCATTTGATGATTATAGAAAGTTGAACTAATGGACTACTATATGAATCTGTTTCTTTCAATGCATATTTTTTATGTCACAAAATATTGTTTTTGTTTTACAATATCCTAAAGCTACAGAGGTACTGAAGGGTTTCCATTATGTTTGAACAATTAATGTGGTAAAGCCCAAAATGCTACCATGATTAAGAACTTCATGCTCATCCAGTAGATAAAATCTCGTAGGCAATGAATTGTTCTAGCGAGAAGAAAACTTCATAACACAACTTGCTTATCCAGTTTCGGTCTAGTAGGAAAGGAATATTACATAGAAAGCACTTAAAATGATTTCATCCATTGGATTGACGACAAAGTGATCTGAGGTGTTGGAAGCATGTTTCAAGTTTGTCATATGTTCATGTAAGGGAATCACAAGATATTCATAATGCCTTCCATCACTGTCTGCAGATAAAAAGACCATCTAAAAATTGTGTACTCTACCAATTGCAAATAAAAAGACCATCTAAAAATTGTGTAGTTTACAAATTCGATGATTTGGGTTAGAATAGGCAAATTGTTCTTGGATGATTTCAAAAAAGTCCAATCGAGATTTTCCAAAATCCAGGTTATAGCTGTCAAGTTCTAAAATTTTGGGTTCCCCAAGGATTTTTGATGGTGTTGAATCCATTTCTATCATCAAAATCTCGATTAAAACACAGTTAAATTCCGATCTTGCAAAATAAAAAATGTCGGATTCTAAGAAAAAATGGTCATTCAATCCAAACCCTCAAATTTTTAGACAAATTCTCTTATTCAATTTTAATAAATTTTAATAGTGTGAGGATTTCTTTTATAAATTTGAGTCATACATTACTCCACATAAAAGTCCCATAGATAAGGCTATGTTTGATCCAAACATGTACCTGAGACGAATCTATATCTTTTAAGGGAGATGGTATCGAATGTCTTATATTGATATGGCTAATGAACTTAGAGGATGGCTAACTAATATCAAGAGCCTTTCTTTAGAAAAGGGTGTACCTCATTTCGAGTTACGGAGTGGGTCTAGTGCCTTTGGATAACCAACTACTAAGGGAGAGGGCATGGTGTAACTCGATGGTTGATTCACAAAGTAAATCTTTACCTTGTAATTATGGATTACGGACGTTTCCTTGTATTTTGAGTATGTATGAAATCACTGTGGATTGGGAACGTTTCCTTGCATTTTGAATATAAGAAATGTTCGATTTTTGTTGACCCGAGGTGATGAAGCACATTTTATGTTTGACATACTTTCATGTAAGGGCATCACATGATATTTATAATGCTTGCCATCATTCTTGTAGGCATATAATAAGACCATCTAAAACTTTCTGTCTAAACCTGTTGATGATGTCATATATGTAGGAAAGCAATATTAAATATATGGTTATATACGATATATCATATAAGAAAATCAACTTTATTTTTATTTTAGTATAAATAATCCAACAATATAAATGATTAAATAATCATATATAGTTAAGAAATCTTTTAGTAAAACTATTTCCCAAAAGTTTTTTTTTCATTTATTGAAGTTTAATAGTGTGAGGATTTTTTTTATAAATTCCACTCATACATTGCTCCACCATATGCAAGGTTATGTTTGATCCAAACATGTACCTTAGATAAATCTATGCCTTTTAAGAGAGATGGCATATGATGGCCTCTATTAATATAGTTATTGAACTTAGACAATGGCTAAATAATATCAAGGGCCTTGCTTTTAAAAATGGTGTAACTCATTTTAGAAGTATCATTATGAAATATTTGCCTTGTAATTATGGATTAGGAATGTTTCCTTGTATTTTTAGTTGTATGAAATCACTTCCTTGTAATTATGGATTGGGAATGTTTCTTTGTATTTTGAAATATACTAAATATTGGATTTTAATGCTTGTTGTCATTGTAGACAGATAAGAAGACCATAAAAAATATTATATTTGAACCTCTTTTTGATGTAATATATATGAATAGGGAAAATTTTAAGGATCCATAGTTTTCTCAAAGTGTAGAAACCTTGACCAATCTTACTAAAGACTTTATATTTTTTTGGACAATTTTGATGATTCTTATAGTAAAAAAATTATCCCATGGGGTCAGTGGGATGGTGTGAAATCGATGCATCAGTTAAACATATAAATGGCTATTAGGAAATCATATAACATATAATAGTAGGATATAATTTTTTAATCTATGCACAAGCCTATCTTGTGTTGCAAGGCCTTCATGAATGATGTAGTGGTTTAGTATTTTACAAAGCATTGCATGATATGGGGTCAATAGGATGGTGTGAAATCGATGGGGTCAATGGGGTGGTGTGAAATCAATTTACAAGCCAAACATATAAATGGCTTTGAGGAGATCATCTAGCAATAGTCCAGATATATATTTTATCTACACTAAAGCCTGTATTGCATTGCAAGGATTTCATGTATGGTGTTATATCTGCATATTAATGACATGAATTTAGTGTTTTAGAGACCATTGTAAAAAATATCGATGCATGAGTGTTTTACAGACTTTCACAAAATATTGAGCTTATATTTTATGATTTTAAGTAGACTATTTAGGTTGAGGATGATAAATATGAAGAAATTATAACTTAATTTTTTACTTAGAATTGATGGAATTTGTATATAATACTAAGAAGTTATAATGTTCACTTGTTTTTTCGTATTGTTCAACAAGATAAGGAAATTCCTTGAACCATTATAGGATTTGGAAGGATAATATTGTCATTGTCTAGCTATAACAAATAAAGAATTAAGAGCATGTCCCCTTGCCTTCATGCTCTAGATTTGTCATGATGAACAACATTAAGGGAATTTATGTATTTTAAAGGGCCATTTGGGACTTTTGTTGTATCATAATTTATGAGTGGAAGGGTAGTGAGAGAGCTTGAGTAGTTGCTTTGGTAGAACTCTCCTTGTTGTACACTTGGTGTTCTTCTGGTCTTGTGTTGGGAATGGCTTGACAATGATGGGGTTGAAGAGGACGAAGAGCATAGAAGGCTCCTACCCTTGTCACTCCTAGCATGCGTCAAGCGGTCAACACAAAATGCACTTTTTGCAGTCTGGTCTCTTAGAATATTGAAGCTGATATTGGCATGGATGAAAATGATGTTCGCTCTGAGAGGACTCTCATTTCTGATGAGGAGGTAAGGATGATTTCGAGCATTGGGTAACTGACCAAAGCAACTCGCTCATGAATTTCCTTTATTAGAGAACCGTTGACAGTCTATAGGGTCCATAAGTGTTTAATCAGGAAGGGGTTGATTGAGCATGGGTAATATTACAATGAAATCAAATCCAAGAGAGGGATTTGGCAGGGATGCCCTCTCTCTCTCTTCCTCTACATCCTCGTGGCTGACTCTCTGAGAAGAATATTAAATAGGTTTCTCGAAGAAGGACACCTCCCAGGCCTCTCCTTTAAATCTAGAGTTCAACCAATCAATCATGCTCTCTTTGCCTATGATACCATCCTCCTAGGCAATGCATCCCCTCAAATTGCTAGGAAATTTCTTAAGTGTCTTGACCTTTTTCTTCGCTCCTTAGGTATCACTGCAAATCTGGATAAATGTTAGCTCTATGGTTGGAAAGAAATGTGGTGACTCTTAAAGACATTTCCCAAATTCTCCACATATGCTTTAACTTCAACTAGACTCATTTAATCTATCTGGGCATCCCCATGACTAAAAGGACCTTCGCTTCAACCATGTGGGCACCAGTCATCCAAAAGATCAAAAACAAGATCCAGTATTTGGGATCCAGGTGGCTAAATTTGGCTGGAAAAGTAACCCTCATTTAATCAATTCTTTCCTCGTATCCCATTTACACCAGCTTGATGATCTTGGGCCCCAAGATAGTCATGAATAACATTGGCAAGGAAATCAGGAAATTTATTTGGCAAGGAGGAAAGGTGCAGAACAAAAAGTTTCACCTGGTTAATCGGTCCATCGTCAAGGATCCAAAACACAAAGGAGGATTGGGCATTAGAGATATGGAGCAAATGAACAAAGCTCTAGGCACAAAAATGGTTTGGAGATTGGCAACTGGTAGAAAATACTGGTGGAAAGAAATTATAAGGAAAAAATATATTAAGAAGCCTAGATCCAAAATCCTAAACACCACTTGGGATGGGAAGGGCACCTCTCTCCGGCTCTTGTGCAAATCCTCTCTCAACCTGAACCATTCTAAATCCTATTAGATTCCAGGTAATGGAAAAAAGATTAAAATTTGGGAACACCAGATCTTGGGGCTCCCCTTGCTTTCTACGTTTCCAGAACTGGAAGAGTTATGCAAATGGGATTGCAATAATGGTATAATGACTCTCTTTGACCTCTCTTTATGGGATCAGAATGGTAAGTGGAAAGGATGGAAAATGCTTCACCCGCCTGAGCATTTGAATATTTCTGAGGAATTCTTGTTCATGCTTTTGCATGGTATGGCACCGATCAGATGATCCTCTAAATATGTCATTGGCTGGGGAAAAAATGGTAATTATATGGCTAAAGAAGGATTTAAGATGTTGACCTTAGATTCAACAACAGCATCCGAAAGCATATGGAAAAATGATTTGCAATCGAATTGTATACCCAAGGTTAACTCCTTTATTTGGTTACTCATGCACAATAAATTACTTACAACAGAAATCCTCAGGAAAAGAGGGATTGCAAGCCCTTCTAGATGTGCTCTATGCAATTCTGAGTTTGAGTCAGCATTACACATATTCCTTCAATGCAACGTATCTTTTCAAGCCTAGGGAGGCAAGTGTGGGGGGGATCTCACTTGATCCTAGAGTACAAATGAAAAAAACCTTTGCTTGGGGCCTGGGCCACAAAACAAACAATGAGGCTGAGTGGATGGCACTTATGCAGGGCCTGGAATTCTTAGACACAATAGCCAACTCCAAGAGATTCATGTCACGTCATCCTTAAAATGGTCACTGGTTACTCTACATGCTCCGACAACTGCAGAAGACTATACGACATGATTACTCTCCACCTCCCAAGAAAAATTGAATTCTTCCACATTCTAAGAGAAAATAATGCTCAAGCAAATGCTTTGGCTAACCAAGGAGCCTCCCTCCCTTAAGGTCATATCCACATAAACAACCTAGACTCCGGTACTAAGCCTATCCCCTAAATACATTGCAAGATCCCTCCCTTATTGATTTTCCTTAACCTAAAGTTCCCTCTTGTTAATTTCATGAAATTAGGTGGCAGCCACCTTACTTTCCATCGTGACAAGTGGTATCCACTCCTTCTCCATTCTCCCATGCACCCTCTCGCTTGTATTTCCACTCCCTTCAGGATTAAATGCCCACGTAGTTCGCATGCTCTAGCCCATCCCCCTCTGCGTACGATGGCAATCTAGAACATGGTTGAGGAATCTATCACCTAACCTGTCAGGAAACCAAGCAACCCAAAATGATCCTCTTTTAGAGAATTTTTTTTTGTATTTTACTTAATCAGTAGTTTGTCTGCATTTACACTTCATCTGAAATTATTCAAAATACTAGAACTCTCCTCGGCATATTAACGTCTTCTTTATGGCCTAGTTTTGTAACTATTTCCTCAGATCTGCAAGAAAGAATATGTTGTTGTTTTTTGTACTGAATGGTTGTGCATAGCCTATTTAATATATCCTCCTTGACAGTTTCTGTTAAAAAAAATTATGAACAAAACCCCAAAAGATATGAGACTCCCACATACCTCCAAAGTGTGAATCGTTAAGGGTTGGATAAGCTAGTGGACTCTGATGAACAATAGGCCAAGTATAGATATCGGTCTTGTTGCTTTTCCAAGTTAGTGAAGCTCTGAATGCAGTATAAGAGTGAGACAAGATTGACAAGGATCTCAAGTCGAAAGGTCTAAGTACCAAAATTTGCAACTATGGTGGGCCAGAAAAGGTTTTCCATGAGACACATCTTCTATGATATGTCTTCGAAATGTTTCTAAAAACATTGTCTCTTAAAGAGGGCTAAGGATCTGAATCCCATGTTAATTCAAGGTGGCAGGGAATGCTTCTGATTGAAACAAGGCCTTGTGAATTATACCCCTATCTAAGTATAAGAGTTGGTGAAATGAATCTCTTCACCTCAGGAAAAAAAATGGTGATCCAAGAGGGTCTTTCTCAAATTGTTGAATATTATGACACTAGTTTTATAGCTCATAGGCACCTAGAAGTATGAAACTTGATTTTGGTATACTCGCAACTACTTAGGGTTCTTTATTTTTGTATACTAGATGCCTTCTTTTATTAAAAAATATTACCCTAAAAACACTAGTTATTGACCTCCTCACTATGCATTGGAAAATAAAGAAAATCTTATTGGAATGGATTGTAGAGGGATCCATCAAATGATGTAGGTAGGGGAGGAATAGATTTTGGAAGGTCAAGTGATTGGTTGAGGGAGCTTGTTGTTTGTTAAAAAGGCTTTAATCATGAAATGGGAATTGGGGATGGAACTGGAGAGGACAATGGAAAGCGACCATTGAGGTTTTAACACTGTTATGGAACGAGAACAAGCTTTGGAAAGCTTCATTAGCCATTTGTGGGGTGAATTAAAAGGTAATGGGAACATTATTTGAAAGGGAGGGAGACAAGAGGAACAAAGGTTCTCTTAACAAGGACAACGAAAGGGAAAGGGATGATTTTCTTTTATAACATGAGGTATAGCTGGAGCTTGTCAACCATAATTAAACTGCACTTTGGGAGCATACATCAACTCCAAACCTAAACCACC